>JARK01001338.1:1076269-1168741 GCA_000688135.1 Ancylostoma ceylanicum | reverse complement strand
CCACCCCAATTCCATTTTACCCGGCGTTAAATTAGTTCCTTGGACAACGCAGGATTTTATGAGCTCTTCAGGTGAAAATCGTCATGCCAAACACATCTGCTGGTATGGTTATTGGAAAATCTGGTGCAAATATCAAGGATATACGTGAGACGTACGGATGCCAAATTCAGGTTTGTTTTGGCAAAGCAGTTGGAGGCGGTCACTTGCTGGGGAATCCAGAAAGTGTAGTTCTCAAGAAAGAATGAACAGGGCTCCGGCTCCTCGCTAGTGGTTTTTCCTCATTCCTCATACTGAAGCTCCAAATTGTAGGTGTTCCCGAAGGCTGGATCTACAGAAGCACAGAATTCCTTGGAACGCATTGTCACTCTAGCACATGAGGACCATTCGGTATTTTGCCTACTCTCCCAGGTGTATTCTTATGGAAGCATACCTCTTGTTTTAGCAACTCATCCAAGCCACAGCTCGTGTACTTGAGAAAGTTGTCGCTGACCCTCATCACACAAGTGAGATTAATAAAGAAGACTTCGGCAACAAGAGCGGTGGAGCGAGAGTGAATATTTTTCAATCCCAATAACTGTTTCTTCTTTGCTTCGCATCTCAATGTGTTCCAAATTTCCGGCTGGAAACACATCGTTCACGTCCAGTAGCGCCTTCAGCAATGGAGGAGCTACTTCCACATTCAGCGGTGGCTCCACAGCTTTCGGCTCGCAGCCCTATGGCTACACTGCAGCTCAACAGCCGACAATCAAATTCAACCCCATGAGTGGATTGGGGAATCAGGAGGTGCCCGTTTCATTTTTTTTTATCGGGGAAGGGAGGTGTGTGATGAGGAGTAAGGGAATGTGTGGTGATGATAGAAAGGATTGCGTCGGTCACTCTCTTTTGCCACATAATGTTTGTAAGAAGGAGGGTTGGGGTTCAACAACGTCGGTTTCTTAGTTCTATCTCCTCTCAGACTGGTGTATTTGTAAAATAATCTGAGATTGTTCAATTCCATCCTCATATGATATGCCTAAATCTGGACGCTTCATCCAGCATGGGGAGCGCCATCCTTTTTCATGAACTGAACGATTTTGTGAGTAGTTTCAGTCCTTCTCATCTCTGGAAATTCTATTACTCTTCAGGGTCCGAACGTACAGTCTCTCCATAAAATCCTCGTCTCATGCTAAGCTACCCGTCAGGTGAGCCACGTCACACCACGTATGATAATGCTTAGGTGGCGCGGCGCGGCTCAGCAGATAGGCGGTGTAGCATGAGGCAAGGATTTTTGGAAAGACTATAGTTCTTTGCATTGCAGCATTTTCCTGCCCTTCTAAAGATTGTTAGTTGCTGGTGTTGCCCCTTCCTTTCCTCCTCTACAGAGAATATCCTGGAGCTTTTCCCGTCTCCATCTCCCATCTGTCTATCCATTCCATCTATCCATGCCTCCTCACTCTGTAACTAAATAATTACACTGCATCAATACACCTTGTCAAATCTTTAGCGTGGATTCGGACGTGTTCAGACGTCTTTTGGACGAGGTCCGACAAATACTGGGCAACCCCGGATGCCGCAACATGGACGCGATCGTATGGGCGGGGTCGATGGAGATCAAGCAACGGTAGCGCCACTTCTGAGAATAATCTATAACATCATTGCATTGTGCTCTCATTGGCGGGGAAAAGAAATCCGCGAAGGCTCGAGAACCATGAAAACCACGAAAACAGAGCGCCGCGATCGTGCTGCGACCATCTGGCGTGCGAGCGGATTGGGGCAACCGTACGTCCCAATTCGACCGCGAGTTCTTGTCGAGATTGTCGCCAAATGTCGCTAATATGGCGTGGGGGTTTTAGAAATCCAATTTTTAATCCTAATTCTGCATTGGAACTCGGGCTCTCTTTGTTTGGGTTAAGTCTTCCTGGGTCATGTTCTGCCTCCTTTTCCTCGCAATGCAAATCTTCAGAGCTGTTATCTTCACATCCTTTATTTAATTCATTCCAATCCGTTCGAAATACCTGGCCGGCCTAGTTCTTATAATCTTCCAAGCCAATCTCCTTGTCTGGTTCATTGATTGTGACATTGAAACCTTACTAGATGATGAGTGAGCAGAACCAACTATAGGGCTTACGTAGATCGGTGGCGTAGTTTGATCATTGGATTGAATTTTTGCAAGAGTATCTTTAAATTTCTTCTAATTATTGTCAGGTTCTGCGAAAAGTGTTAATCTTTCAGTTGCTCTCATTCCTTGACAATCTCCAGTCTACACTCCGGTCATCTGGTTTCAATGAAGCCAGTGTAGCAGAGGTTATGCAAGCTATGCAGGTATATAGTAGGAATGTTTTGGTTAGGTGCAGATTTCGACAAAACTGTTTTGAAGGTGCTTGCCAAGTACAACATCATGGGCCTCGGTCTCGGTCTGGGCGTAGCTGCTATGGCCCAGATGCGATCGGCCCAGGAGACTACACCACAGATGCCGAGTAACCACGGTGTGGCAGGATTTGGTGATCAGGGTGGATATGCTAGTGGTGACCAGGTAGGTCGCTTCCAAAGCCAGGGAGTTCAGATTCGCTGGCAGTAGCGACAAGCTGTAGACTTGTATTAACCCCCACGACTAAACACCAGCTGGTTTCCTAGACTTTTTCACCTGTCACCATTGGCTGCATCTGTTGATAATTATTCATGTTGTTATTTTCATAATCTTAATATATTGCGGCGTGATCATCGGGCTGTTTTCTTCGCTTTTTCATCGTATTTAAGCCGTTGATCAAGTCAGTGACGTGACTACGTAGTACTTTTAGTACGTTCATTCATACGTATTTATGTGTCGTTAAAATCATTGTGGTCTCATCATTTCCTCTTTTCCTAATAAAGCTTTGTGTATTGACTTCTTTGCTCATCATGCATAGCGTCATAATTCCCCACATCGACGTTCATCACAGTGCTCTGGTAAATCTGAGTTCAAATTTTAGCTTCTGTTAATAGTGCTCCGGGTTCATTTGATATAGCATTTTCACGGAAGCTGTTGCATTTTTCCGCCTCCAGGCATCATGACGCCTCTACAGGTTGCTGTATCAGTGTTGATTCATAAGCAAATATTGCTTCCTTCAGTCCAAATGTGATCCAGAGTGGTATCAGTGTTGTTTCTGCCCAACTGCTATCAATTGTGAAACATTGTCAACATCCGGCATCCATCCAGCATTCAATCCGAGAGCATTGATCAAATTCCTGATCATATTGTCTGTTCAGTCATTTCATCAGCAATCATTCCATTGAAATTGTTTCAAACCAGTTGGTGGCGGTCAGCTTAACAAATATGAGGTTTATGAGCTGAAATTCGGATACGTTTGGTTACTTTTATGTAGTTTTATAAGTTACACGTTCCCGTTGGGTAAGTTGGTGAGCGAATAATGGTTGCGTGCCTAGCCTGTCAATTTGCTTCTGGTGGAGGTGCTCAGGAGCGGGTCTGGTGCAACTGCGAACGGTGAGAATTTCGCCGCGTCAGTAATGGTCGAGCGTCGTGTTTCCAATGAATCCATGGAGTTAGAGGTGAGTTGAAGGGATGATGTATGTGAATTTTGCAAAAGTGGTGTACGTGGCTATGTTCGCTTTCTTTCATTTTGGCTATGAGCTGAGCTTTGTTGCTGTGTGAACGTGCCTGGGGAAGGGAGCTTTGCCAAAGTTTGTACAAGGCTTCAAGTTGCTTTGAATTGGTTGTTAGCTGTGCTCAGAGCTTGTGTTATCATGGGGAGTGAAGATTTGCTCTGCGCCTTTTCAAGCTTTTGTGCGCTTTTTCCCTCGTTTTGATTGCTTTATCTTGGGCTGTGATTCATATCAATTCTGGCTCAAGAGCTTATCTCAGTTCACCAACATGTATGCGACAGATACAGAAGTCAAACTAGGTTGAGATGATTCCAGAATTCTTCGCAAGCTTGCAAATGGCAACATTTTTAGGTTCCTGACACAGTAGTTGGAGCCGTGTTAGGCCCGAAAGCTCGTACCCTGCAAGAAATCCAGCTGTATAGTGGTTGCAAGGTGCAGGTATTCAAGCGCGATGCTAGGCCAGAATTACCAGTTGGGACGAGGCTTATCAGGTTTGCTGGCCTTTATTTTGATTTGTTTTGGGATGCTTATTTATTATGCATAATAACGCTGCTTTCAGTCTGGCTGGTGACGAGAAAAGTATGCGAATGTGCAGGTCGATGATTGAGCGCGTGGTGAATGAAGCTCAAGATCGCAGGGCGGTCATCCGTCCCTAGAGAGATGTGGGAGTTCTCGTCTTCTCTCTAGCTCTCTCTCCCGCTCCGTCTTCCCCTCTCACTCCTTCAAGCCACGTCGTCTGCTGCTCGTCTTCATCAAGTCTTATCTCCCGACACTCTCTTCCCCCTTTTTTCTACAACTTTTGTATCAATAAGAATACGGGACTCAAGCCATCTCATCGCTACTCAGATATCTGAAGACTGGCAATTTCTATCCAAGACGCTTAGGACAGGAATAATCATGCTATTTAAGTTTCTTTCTGTTAAATCTGGTTTCTATTGAACTGTCTGATCTAATCACGCTGTGTTAATACGCTGTTGTCAACAGTCGATAAAATCTTGTTATTTTTCTTCCTTTCTTCTTCTGACAATTCTCAAGAGTTATTGCGCATCGCAGTTGATACATCTGTCAAAGTCACAAATCTTTCTTGGAAGCTCGAAAATCATTGATCTTTTATTCTGAACACTTACTTGATCTTAAATTCCGCTGAGAAGAAGGTAAGGGGTAAGTTTCACTCTTGTGTCTAGCAGCACAAATCACTCATCCACTGTTGCTTTTTTAAAAAGTAGTGGCGAAAGAGATTCTGCTGGAAAATTCTGATACTGTTTCGAGAACCTTTACTTGAAAGATTTTCTCATGGAAACAGAAGCAGATCTTTCAAAGTAGGATCATTCTTAACTCAATTTCAAGCCTACATCTTTTCCAAGAGCTGAGCATCATCAATGCCTTGCTATAAGAACACGTTCGTGCAATCTCACCCTCTCATATTCGGAGGCACATCAACGACGCGGTGCAGTTATGTGTCGAGATTGGCCAAGAATGGTGTGTGAACATGGTGATGATTGCAGATATTGTTGGCCGCAGCAAATGTCGAACTCAGCACGGCTAAGCGAGGCCGCGGAGTGCGAGCGAAAAGCTGCGGAATGGTGAGTGTTTGCGGTCGAATAGGGTCGAATACGGCTGGAGAAATTCAGTAGTTGAAACTTACATTCTAAGGAGACGAGAATTATAAGAATTTAATCCATAAAAGTGTCTGGGGTTCGATGGTCATTCTGTGGAGATCTTGTTCAGAAAAAAAAATGCAGTGCGAGAACCATTACAGCGAAGCAATTTAGATAAGCGCTATGAGTACCTAAATCATTTCATACTAGCCGCGCCAGAAGTCAGACTTCGCGTTTGGCCAATGATTCTTGTGAACGCTGGTCAACGCCGCTTTGTATACCAAGATACCGTGGGCCACGTATTAATTGTGAATTGCTGTGAAATGAAAGCTCATCCCTCTTTCTGAAGCGCCAATATCAAAAAGATTGATGGCGAAATAAAGGTTGGAGGGCGCCCTATAAGTGGTCGCAGGTTACTCCGTGGAAGCCTAGCCCTAAACCTGTGCATAAGCCTAAAGCCTAAACTTATGCTTATGCTCAAGCATAGGTTTAAGCCGAAGCTCAAGCCTGAACTTGAAAAATTGCCCCCCCCCCCCTCAACTTGCCTCTTCCCTCACTATTTTGCCAGAACAGTCGTTTTAAGATAGTTTTAATCATTGAAGTCGTAATTGTTTACATGCTTTTGTGAAAGTGCTTCTTTTTCCATTTCATCGATTCCAAAAATTTTGTGGTTCGGTGTACTGAATGTGAAAGTGGATTGTGAAGCCAGTTTTTCAAGTCAGTGTTTCACCTGAAGCGATTCTAGATCTCGAAGAATCCACAAGCGACACTGATCGCAATGGTATACACATTTCCTTGCAAAAATGCTGGAAAATTCTTTTTTGAATCCCTTACTTTTGGGGAGTTTGAGGTCCACCGCGCTGCGACAACTACCACAACGAGTTGCGGCATGCCTTTGCATAGCTGATGTCGATCGTTGACGCGTAACTCAGTGCTACTCGTTATGCTAGCTGTCATAGGGGAGCAACATCAAATCTCCAAAAGTAAATGGGTTAAAAAGAGGTTTATTTTGTAAGGGAGCATGTACTATTGTGGTCAACGTAGCCTACATACTCTTCAGATGTGGAGATCTTAAAAACGATCTTGAGATAAAACAAGGGCTTTAGTGTGACGTGTGGCAATGGCGGTTTTGGCGTTGTGACAGTTGCGTTTTTTTTCAATCAAATTCCGGTAGGTCAGATGTTATTTTGATGAAAACGCCTTTCTCCTGCGCACACCCCGCACCCCTTATCTTTTCTTTCTCACTTTTATGGCTAAACTAAAGGAAACAATGAAGATCTTGATGGAAGCACTTTCCTTGTTCAGATTCTCAATGCTTTCAAGAGTTTGTTTAAACAACACTCATAATTATAAATTCCACTGTGCAACGCTTTCCGGCATTATGCTCACTTTCTCTTGGAAAAAGCTTTAAGAACCGGTATAAATTTGAGTAACATGTCATTCCCTTAGCATTGATGGCTTTTGCAAACATATTGGCTAATGGTTTCCGAATGCAGGAGTGATTGTAGTCATCTGTTAAAAAGTTCATATATGTAGTAGCTGAAATCAATTGCATTCTACATTTGAAGTGGATAGAGCTGTAGAAGTTCAAAAATAACAAAATATATCGTTTGATTCAGATACCTGTTGCATCACTGTATTATTTTTAGTCTGAAGACGTCTATGCTGAAATTGAAGTTGAAGCCCGATTATGACGGAGCAGCAACAGCTCTGGAGCGAGCTTCAGTATGCTATCGCAACGCTGGTGATCCAAAGAAGGCAGCAAAATCGTTGATAGATGCGGCAGGACACTATGAACAAATTGGGAATATTTTCCACGCTGCAAAGTGAGTCAGTGCTGGTTCTGCACAAGCACGCTTACTTCTGCGCCAACTACAACAGTGCTTTGAAGAGCTTTCTACTGATTACGAGAACCACGCTGTAGGAACAGTGGCTGTTACTCAGTTGTTTGATTGCATCCCTATCCTGACAATTTTTTAGAGCCCGTGAAGGTGCTGCCATGCTGCTGAGGGACGCCGGTGATAGTGCAGCGGCGTTTCCTCTATTCGAGAAGGCTATAGATCAGTATGCGGAGTCGGGCAGTCTGGACACAGCAGCAATGACTGTAGAGAAAGCCGCGAAAGTTATTGTACTTCAGGAGCCTGAACAGGCGATCAAGGTGCACAGTTCACTGCACTGTCCCTATTACATTTCTTTTTTTATTCAGCGGTTTATTGAAAAGTATTTCAGTTGTATGAGAAAGGGCTCGCTCTTGTGCAGCAGTCAGACCGGTCAAAGATGGCAGGAGAGTTCCTTAGTCAAATAACACGTCTCAACTTGCGGTTAGAGCGTTACGGTGAAGCGGCAAAGGCGATACGCGATGAAATAGAGAAATATGTGGAAGTCAAGGTGAGTCCTACAAATTCCACAAGCCTTTTTTATACGTTTTATGCGTTCATTAGACTATATATAATTCTACATATTGCTTTCTTTAAACAGTTCCTCGGGATTATAGGAAGCAGGACGTGTCGGACAACTCACCATCGCCCTAGTTCTCGTACAACTGGCACAAGGAGATTCCGTGGCAGCTGCAAAGTGGTACCAATGGGTTTTAGAGTGAGTTTTTGCTGTGTAGTTTGAGTAAACAAGGGCCATCATGATAAGTTTTGTAGGCAATGTCCAGAATTTGAATTCACTGATGATGCCAGAGCTTGTCGCCAACTAATTGGAGGATGGGAAGGTGGAGATGACGAACAATTCCAGAATGTTCTGAAGGATGGTGTACTGCGAAGCATGGATAACGAGGTATGCAGAAGTTTTAAGAATTTTTCTTATATTGTTTATATTTTACATTTATTTCGCGTTTACAGTACCTTCGGTTAATGAAGAAATTGCATGCTCCACAGGGAAATTGTGAGAATACGAATGCTGAGGGTGATGAGGATGAGGCTGATTTGAAATAAACGAAGGGTTTCACTTTTTGCTTGTGCTCGTTTTAGTAATTTATTTATTGTTTGTTCTTGATACAAATGTGATTTATGTCTGTATAGCTGTGATTGTCAGGTTTGGACCACTGCTTGCATGTCATCTTCATAATTTTAGTCCTAGAGATGCTAGTTTACCTCTTTATCTAGATTGGATTCGGTTTTAAGGCAAAAATTAGGTTGCAGTTTCAGATAGTAATTTTTCGCGTCCAGTCATTTGTCTTTGGGAACATTGGACAGGTTCTTCATTAGCAGCTAAATCTTGGCCTTTTTTATATTATGTAGATGTGCGCGTTATTTTTCATTAAATCTTGTCAAAAATGACTTTCACATTGAACAAGAGATGTTGGGATAAGGTAGTTTTCACGCTTTTCTAATCCATGACGTTCGCTGTAACCACCCACTTTGTACATAGGTTCACCTCGCCGGTGTGCAGCATTGCCATGGCATTGGCTTTACAGAGGTTATGAGTAGATATTGCAAGGTTGTGATGCATAGTGAAGTGTATTTATTCTCTATCGATAAACAGTATTTATTTCTCATGTTCATGTACAAAACAGTGTTGAGAAAGTCACAGCTCATGTACTTGTGGAAACAAGAAACCTTATTATACTGACAATGACGTTGAGAAAATTC
This sequence comes from Ancylostoma ceylanicum, assembly GCA_000688135.1. Taxonomy (NCBI): domain Eukaryota; kingdom Metazoa; phylum Nematoda; class Chromadorea; order Rhabditida; family Ancylostomatidae; genus Ancylostoma; species Ancylostoma ceylanicum. Next base: position 1,159,965 of record JARK01001338.1, on the reverse strand, counting down.
AGAATGGAGGCGTTTTTGGAGCAGTTGCGCATATTGCAAACTCAATTCGATGCCCTAAGTAGTGAAGATCATAAGGATGCACTAGGTATAGTTTGAGATTATGAGTTGCTGGGATGATTTGAAATGGATGAACTATGATACAGTGGGCGTCGATGGTGGTGCCCCTCTACGGCCTCGAAAAGCACGCGACGCGACCGCGCCGCTCGAGCAGGAATCCCCTCAAGGACAACAAACTATGGGGTGTCCTTGACAGTTATTTAGTTTTCTTATTCGCCACTGCAGCGACGAATCCATCGTGAGCGGCGCGTTTGCGCCGCGTTCTTTTTGAGGTCGTGGTTGGTCACCACCATCGACGCCCACTGTAGGTTGGGTCAAAACATGAAAGCTGGTGTTTTTTTTTCTGGGAAAGGTTTTTTTTTCGCAGAGAAAACCACGCTTCTGTTCAACAGGGTTTAACCTGATGGTGTTATCCACTCTAGTGAACTTGGGTCCTACGATAGTGATAGTTTGGAGCACCTAGCTAGGAATAGGACAATTATATGTGGAAAGTGAGAAGAAATACAGTTTACTCGTACAAACAGGACGACATTCGTGCTTGCAGCGCAGAGTGGTTGACGAGTGGACAAATGGTCCAAAAATAAGGAGGGGCTATAGAGTTTCTGGTAGGTAGCGAAGGTTCCTGGTTCTACCATCGTAACAGCCACGTGATCATAGTAGTACGTTCCTTTGTGAAGCTGTGGTGTGGAGCGTCAATCCATCTGCGCGGCAAGCATAAATAACGCCCAAAACAGCGAGAACTAGCATTAATGAGCAGAGGCTTAGCCAGGAACTGTCGATCCAGTGAGCTCGGACCCGTCTTCGATCGTAGGTCAACGAGCCGACCTCTTGAGTGTCACATGATCTCTCCGTCGTTCGTTCGGGAGTAGATTCCTGGTTCACAATTATGTCCCATCGTGAGAAAAAGGGGCGTAACCAGGCAACTCGAGTTCAAACAGGTGGGCGTGACGAGTGGCCCTAAGGCGTTATTCAGCGTCGGCTCTTTACGCACCTTTTTCCCTCGCAATGATACATGTTTCTGGATTACTTTTTCTATAACCGATTTGTCGTCAGTCAAATGGTTGGTCGTAATTTAAAGAAATAATTTAAAGAAGAAGCCATGACTAAGGGCAGAGGTTGTGGAGAAGTATGGAAGTGCGGCATCAGCCACGTTTTTGCTCTAATTACCCATTAGCACTTTGTAGGATTGCCAGTTGTGTGAATTTCGCAATTTCATAGCCAAACAACAAAACACCATTTCTTCAGTATGTGACAATGGTTTCTTGTAAACTGAAAACTTGGCTTTGCATTTTCCAATTAGAATGAGCTCTATAATCCCGAACATTCATTTTTCTTCTGTGGAGCTTCAACTGACATAAATCTTGGGTTACTTATGCGCAATTTTCAGCCGCAGTGGCAGAAGCTGTCAGCTCGATGAGAGATGCTAGTGTCCGCCGACGCTTTGAAAAAGAAGTTGAACTTACGCTAGCTTGGGAGGCGGAGAAAATGATAGTAGTTGGTGTACTATTATATTTTGCTCAAATTTTTCATCATTACGAGTAAATTCGTTTGAATAGTGGCTGTCAATTTGCCTTTATTGCCTAAAAATCCAGGAGCGCTTTACTGGAGACTGCTCGCTGATGGGTGTGTACAGTGTGCCTTCAACATCAACATTCGACCTGGAGCCAAACTCGTCGTTTTATGAAGATATCGACAGCAATGAGGGCGAATTTATATGGCCACAGCCAGGTGGTGGTGAGCAAAGCTTAGGTAAAAATATCTCAAATGTCGGATTTTTTCCCCTTTTAATTGTCAGTCCTTTAGATAAGCGTCTACGAACAGAACTTGATGTAGGAATTCTAAATCCACAACCCTCGGAGGTAGGAAATCGTCTGATTTTGTCCCATTTAGTTGCCCATATCCATTTATTTACCTAAACTCATTTATAGCTCCCGAAAGGAGGCTATCCTTATCCGATCGGTCAGGTGGATGTGGCTGCGGCTGACGAAAGACATGAAGACACCCAGGCTTCACCAGCTTCGAATGAGATGTCGAGGGAATCCGTAAATCCACCGGCGACAATTCCTCCAACAGGGATGGATTCAGGCAAAGAAAATCGCTTTGTATGTGCAACATGCGGATTTCTGGGAAACAATCGGAAAGCTCTGTACAGGTGCTGTCAAATGCTTCTCTGGAAATCGCGTTCAGCGACGTATTCAAGGGTAAACTACCCATTTTAGACATGGAGTGAAGACTCGACATGTGCTAAGAGTGTCGAACTCAGCCGGATTGTTGGCTTGTGAATATTGCCCGTTCCGCACGAATAAAACGTTCAATTTCAACCGACACATGAAGCGATTTCATTCGGACAAATGATGGTGGGATCCACTTTCAAGCAAAAATTTCAGTGGTTAAGTAGGGCCTTGCTATCATCTTTGTAGATTTTTGGGGCGATTTTTACACCCTTGTGATTTGCGAAGGTAGTTATAATCTTGTCAGTGTTGAAAAATTTCTTTTGACCAAATTTAGCTGTCTGTCCGCTATCCAGCTTAGAATTATTCGCTCAAAATTACTTTGGAAAACATATTTGTCGTCTTTATGAAGTGAAATAAAATTATGAAATGAATCTAAAAAATCGTAATGGCTTACTTTTACTGCTTCATTTTTGTCTTTTCCTTAAACATTTATTTTTAATTAGTAAAGTCTAAAATGATCCTGTCAGTAACTTTGTTTTTAATGTTCTGGGTTATCTGGACCAGAAATTTGACTCGACGGAGTCAAAACTAGTCGAGTTCCGAATAAATCGACTTTCAAGCCATTCGAATTATCGACTACTATCGACTTCGGAAAAGCTTTGAAATCTAGTTATACTTTGTTATGAGTGATCGTGTTTTTTATTCTGTTTAGAGCGAGTGACAGCTTTGCATTCAGTCGAGCTATACCAGACTTTTTTCGACTTTTTTTTCATTTTCTACTCTCCAATCTCCTGCTGACAATATCTCATGTTGTTCAAGCTCTGTTTGGCGTGTACAGATCGCTTCAACTGAAGCGATTAGAAGAGCTAGGTAGATCAGTTTCTGGATTTCTTCTGGACTTTCCTTTCTACAACATTTATGGTTCGCCATTCTTTGTGAATTTCAGAAAAGTAACCACCAGTTTGCAGGATTTCTGACCTCTGTTGCCTTCTATTACACTAATCAACCTTGTCCCCATTTCATCGTATTTTTCTGAAGTTCTACCTTCCCGAAGCTCGTCGCTTTGAATTTTGTTTTGGATAAATTTGAGAAGATTCCTTGCCATCTTCGCCTGTATAAATATATCTCAGCTCACATGTAATGATACAATATCTCAGTTAACCAAGACAGAATAATATTAGTTGTTCATGCAGTTTAATTACTCTGCTTTGATTTTCGATTTTGCTACAATTTTTCGAAATTTCCTTCTGAGCCGTTCACATCTAAGTTGCTCTTAATAAGTATATTTTTGATATTCAACTCATACAGATCCTCTCTTTGGATTCGACTCCATTTTTGTAACGCATATGGCCGGGTGCGATCGCAACTGCTGAGTAGACATGCGTTCGTACATAGATGGTGTGGAACGGATACTAAAGCATTTTCCCCAGGAAGTTTAGAACTCTCTTCCCACTTAGAAAGGGTAGGAATAAGGCGAATTCTCCTTACAACCCTTTCATTCGTTTCACTAGAACATTTTCCGGTCTCTGTGCTTTCAGTGACGAATGCATTTTAGTTATTGAAGTATTTCAGCGCACTTCCCACATTTTCCTTACAAAGATCATTTGGTGCATGGCGTAGCTTCGGCGGCTTTCTGAGTTCCCTATGAGAAAAACTGACTTTTGCCTTTGACTGAAAATTGACTTCTGCCAGTATTGTCATGGAAACGCGGAGAGTTTGCATGTTCTGCCAGTCTTCCGATCAGTGACACCATGGCGAACTTCTTGTCTGCGATCGTAAATGATAAAGGAGACATGACTTGTCTCCATTCCAGACTGCTCGATTTCTTCACACTTCCGTCTTGCTCAGTCTTTCGGTTTTAGGTTTCTCATCTATCAAAATGGTTATTTTATCATCATTAAGATAGTGTACAGTCCTTCTCAAAAAAATAGACGGATTGCGCGTGCTGTTTCTTAGTGTTACGACTGCACCATCGCGGTGGGACCGACTCGACCCTCTCACTCGAAGCATGCTCTCTCCGCATCCCTCGTTCAGGTCCCGCACCGATGGTGCAGTCGCGCAATCAGTCTATCTTTTTGAGAAGGACTGTACTTACTTGTGGTGGTCCTCCAGTGTAACATTGATCCACAATAAACTCATTTTATTGGCTGGTACTCACCACAGTATTAAGGTTGTCTGAAAGTCTTACACCAACGTTTATTTCTCGATCCAGGGATTCTTGGTCTGGAATTGAAGTTCTTTGACAGCGGAATCTGTAGATTGTTGTGCTACTTTCCAAGCATAAAAAATGGCAGACCAGGTTCTGAACAATAATGTTATGATTGTTTAAAAGTGTAAGATGTGATGCAAGACTTTTGGACCAACCGATTCTAGGGCATTTAACGCTCATCTCCCCACATTTCCGGACTTTTCATTTAATATTTTCCAGCCATCTCTTAAAGCTTACTATCAGTAGTTAGTACGATTGATTATTTGTCTGTTAGCCATTTTTCAAACTTTTTTTGCCCTTGTTTGATCGGTGTGTCATTTGACCGAAGCGATTGTTTTGAAGCAGCACAAAGTACGATCACTTGACTAGGGAGAACGCTGGACGTCGAATTGATCCGCCAGCGCCATATTGCACTTTACTCGCTTTGCCTCCTCCCCCGAGTAAAGCTGTTTTTCTGGACAACACTGCATTATTTGCAATGAACGGTTTTCGCCAATCTTGTTTACTTCCAACGTTATTTTCCTTATAGGAATCCTTTATCCGAGGGAGCGTTACATTTCCTCGTTTTGCTTCGGGAAAGAATTTTGGCTAGAAAATTTGAAACGAAGGATATTTCTAGGATCTTGCTTGCTGTTCATTTCGTTCATAAGATGTTCTTTCTACATGGCTTTTTTGGTTTCGAGAAATTCTGGAAAAAATGTTTCAATGGCTCTTCCTGTGCAATTTTTATACTATCAATAGCTCCTTTCTCGTGCTTCTCTGCTTCTCACTTTATCACTGAACTACATATTCGCTCACGGTGTCCTTCACATGCTGTAAAGAAGTGCAGAGTCACTGTTCTATGTTGTTTGATCACTGAACGCAAGAATTTGAGCCAACATTTTTGTACCTACTCATCATGCCCTTGAAATGCCTTTTTTATGTGCTAATACATCGCTCAGTCTGTTTTGGAGTGAAGTTGTTCGGAAGAAAATAGGTTTTTCCACATGCTTATTTATAGGGTTCTGATATCTATCCTGAATTTGAAGCGCTTGATTGTATTATGGGACGTTGTTCCTTGGCAATTACAGAACATTTAACAATTAGTTATTAATTTGTTTCTTTACTTATTCATTCATTCATTCATTCATTCATTCATTCATTCACTCATTCATTCATTCATTCATTCATTCATTCATTCATTCATTCATTCATTCATTCAAGTCATTCATTCATTCAAGTCATTCATTCATTCACTCATTCATTCATTCGATTCATTCATTCGATTCATTCATTCATCCATCCATTCATTCGATTCATTCATTCATTCATTCATTCATTCATTCATTCATTCATTCATTCATTCATTCATTCATTCATTCATTCATTCATTCAAGTCATTCATTCATTCAAGTCATTCATTCATTCACTCATTCATTCATTCGATTCATTCATTCGATTCATTCATTCATCCATCCATTCATTCGATTCATTCATTCATTCATTCATTCATTCATTCATTCATTCATTCATTCATTCATTCATTCATTCATTCATTCATTCATTCAAGTCATTCATTCATTCAAGTCATTCATTCATTCACTCATTCATTCATTCGATTCATTCATTCGATTCATTCATTCATCCATCCATTCATTCGATTCATTCATTCATTCATTCATTCATTCATTCATTCATTCATTCATTCATTCATTCATTCATTCATTCATTCATTCATTCAAGTCATTCATTCATTCAAGTCATTCATTCATTCACTCATTCATTCATTCGATTCATTCATTCGATTCATTCATTCATCCATCCATTCATTCGATTCATTCATTCATTCATTCATTCATTCATTCATTCATTCATTCATTCATTCATTCATTCATTCATTCATTCATTCATTCAAGTCATTCATTCATTCAAGTCATTCATTCATTCATTCATTCATTCATTCATTCATTCATTCATTCATTCATTCATTCATTCATTCATTCATTCATTCATTCACTCATTCATTCATTCATTCATTCATTCATTCATTCCTCATCCTGTTTAGAACATGTTAAATGCAGTGATATTCCCTTTGTGGCAATAGAAATCCGTGCTAACTTTTGGATATTATTGATGCATGTGGAACCCTGCTAGGTTCCTCTTCTGTGGAACTTCTGAATTTCTAGGATCAGTTTTCCCAAAACGCTATTCAAGTGACAATTGTATGGGTAATGGTCGTTCCTTAGCTGAATTTCTTTGACCTCTTTTTCACACTCTTTTGCTTTCTCTCATCAACTTTCCATCCGTCTCAATGTTTTCCCCACTTTGAAGTTTTTAACAACAGCTGTTAGTCTGCCATTTCTAGGCTGAGTTAGTAGTTAATTTCTTCCTTTCTTTTTGATTATTCCAGAATGAGTTAATTTTTCTGCTAGTGACCTTGAATTTAGTATTCCGATAACTTTTCGTTTGAATATTCATCAGTGCCCTCCACGGGGCTGCTCTTTTCCGTTACCCTGCATATCACATTCCACGTTCATCTTCTATCGTTGGTTTTGTGTTGCTTGTTTGATTTGAGAAGAAATGTCTCATCAATCATTATGCTCTTGGTAAATCTTCGAAATTTGTAAGAATTAGATGATTTTGACATCTATATCTTGAACGACGACATATATTCTGAATTTTTCCCGGCATTTTTGATTCCTGGTTTTTAGGAGCTTGTAGGATGATCGGAAGACCTATTGATAACGTGTTGCTAAGTGCTAGATAACCGTAGGGGGCTGTCAGATTTTGTCTTCCTTTCGTCGACATATCTGATGACCGTTTCTTTGTTTAATGTGCTATTTGCTTTCCATATCTGTTTCAAGATCATCTACCAGGATTATCCACGACCTCTTTGTTTTGGCATATCTGCTGATCCACCTCGTACTCGTACTCTTCAATTCATTAATTTGTTTGGATGCAGCATTAAGATTACCCAGGGCAAACGCATTGATGCCTGTGCTAGCAGCGGGTAAACTTGTGTGGTGTCGATACTTTTGCCCTGGGTAACCCCATTGATGCATGCAGCCCCTGTTTGCAAAGTACGGTCGAATGTTAGCCGTGAATGCTAGAACCTGGCCCATAATTTGGTGTATAGACGTAATAAAAATACTAGAAGGGCAATTTGGCGCATACTTTTTCCCCATATACTCCACAGGGAAAGCGGAAATGATGGTAAAACAGAGGATATGGACTATTTTACCTGGAAAATAGGTGCAGCCGAGCGCTGCGGTTGGTCATTTGGATGAATCCGCCAATCGTAGAGTCTGGCTGCACCGCTGTTTCCAGGTCTAATGCCGTACACCTGGATTCCGAGCCTTTGTAGAAGAGTTTTCAATGAACAGACCATGAGACAGTTTTTCCTATAAACCGTTATCAGGCGTTATCAGCTGTCGCGGTTTCCCGGGAGTCGCCCATGTTTGGTGGTTAACAGACCACAGAATCAACGCACCGGCGGAGGCTTCTACCAGGAAACACACCGAATAGATACAAACGGGATTAACCCGCCTTAAGGGCTGAAGGCTGGCAGCAGAATTTGGCTTGCGTCAGAATGCGAGATCCGCCTACCACGTAACACACAACCCACAACTGCCAGTGGAGGCCCCTAAGCTACCAGCCATACCACTACTGCACTATTACGTTACGAGTTATTGACACATGTGAACCACGCAACTTGCAGCACTACGATACATGCGTCGAGGGTGCTGCCACCACCCCCACAGTGTGATCAGTACTGTGACACACGTATAAGATATGACTGTGCTGATTAAGCGGCCGCGATCCTTGCGGCATGTCTGTACTTCTTGCTACATAACCCGAACACATAAACTGCCCAAATTCATAGCCCGCATAATAAACACAAAATACAATATAAAAACACTACGGGGGAGGATCCAACCAGCCCACTTACTACGGGTCCAGCTAACACAACTCCCCGGATGTATGGGCCGAGCCCGGCAGCAGGGACAGATGTCCCACGCCTCCAGGCAAGCCTCAGGGACACCGGGTTACCTCTCTTGGCGTTGCTCCTCCTCATTCCGTGGCTTGTGTACTTGATGGAATCGACACTGTGCCAACATCATCCAACTTCATCGCTTCCGCTCCCTGCGAGTGACTTGCGCCGTTGATCGTTGTGAACTGACAGACTACTCGAGTACTGACGAGGCGCGCGCTTATATACGTTTTCGCGGCAGGGGGCGGAGCCTAATGTGCGCGGAGGAGGAGACTAGGACGGTTGCGCGCGGCGACCTGGCGACAATGTGATGGCATAAGAGAAGAGTCGCACGAAGTCGCGACACTGGGGGGCGCCGCAACGGCCCGAGGCGTGAGTTGTGCTTCGCCCTTACCTACGAGTTAAAACGGAACAAACAGTTACGAGTTAACCGTAGTGACGCCTACCAGATGGGCTTACTCCTCGGCTTTTCTGACAGCTGGTTGGACCCGGGTGTTAGCAAGACGATACGTTTGGGGTGTGACTTCTAGTTACCTAAGCGGGATAAAAATGGGACTTTTCTTCTTCGGCAGGAGTGAGTAGACGTGGCATATGTACACTATATACATGCTTCGACACTGTGCATGTTCTTCTTGACGGCGACAATGACATGACGTGATCTTCGTGATTCGGCGACTTGACATTATCGGATGTGACGACGACAGAGTGAAGCGTAGAACCAAAAGAAAGAATTTACCTACGAGCGCGTTTTGTGCGCTAGGGGACNGAGTGAGTAGACGTGGCATATGTACACTATATACATGCTTCGACACTGTGCATGTTCTTCTTGACGGCGACAATGACATGACGTGATCTTCGTGATTCGGCGACTTGACATTATCGGATGTGACGGCGACAGAGTGAAGCGAAGAACCAAAAGAAAGAATTTACCTACGAGCGCGTTTTGTGCGCTAGGGGATATGTGATTTGTGTGAGGGGGAGAATTTTACCTCACAAGGCGAAAGACAAAACCCTGGGGTCAAGTTAGAGTTCCGAAAGAAAGGGGGTACCCGAATCTGCGAAAGAAGTTAAACCACGGTCTCCCACCGTGCCCCTGAGTGTGCTACGAAAGCACTGTGACAAACGTGAGCTGTGAAGTCGTTGCTGCACACGTACCTAAAGTATAGTTGGCACACAACAACGACAAAGGTGAACTTAGGGTCCACCGAGAAAATAAAGAAAAAAAGGAAAATAAAGAACCGTAAGTTGTGAAGTGAACGAAACTTGTGTGAAGGAAACCTACCTCGAGAGCTCGACGGATTCAGTAGAATCCTGTGCTCTCACCCTTCCTCACCATATCTGCCATGGCCTTGCACTGTTCCAAGAAGCCACTGTATTCCAGCGCATCGATGTCATTCTCCACACCGTTGTTGAGATAACAGAACGATGTGTCGTGTAACCTCGACTTGCAAGCTCTGCAGCGTCTCTCCTTGAACGGGCAGTCCTTCTCCGCATGCTTCCTACAACACAAAAAACAAGCGCCACGGTTCACATTCATCTTCATACGATCCGTCAGCCTGAAAACAACCGAACAACTGGACGACCAATGTCGACCATTGCAGAAGTGACACATTACTGTCGGCTCGGAAGACGACGGCTGTGGTGACTGTTGTGGCTGCGGCCTCGCGACCGCCCATTGCCTTTCCAAAGGAATGGGCTTTGGGGGCCCATCCTCGGGGCGGGCGACAAGCTGCTGCTTGGCCGATGTTCGAACAGCCCTGTCCTCTGGCCTTTGAACCGGAACTTCTACAACGGAAGATGTGGGTGACGATGGAATTTCTCCAGTTGGTGGTGTAGACAGCACCATTGGCTGCGGGGAATGGAATTCCACAACCTTTGATGCTTGTGAATGGGCTGAAACGGGTGTTGTGTCCATAGAAGATGAGACTGGTGTGACAGGAGGTTGTGTGTGTGTGGATGCCGAAGCACTAAAAGAAGGAGGAGGAAAATCACCTACCTGGACGCTCAGTGCGGACAAACCTGACTGTGACCGAAAGTGTTCGGTGAGTAACTTGTGGTAGAGATCGTAGATTTTCACGATTTCTGCGTGAACTGCTGCTGATGTTGCTACAGCGGTTACGATCTTACTGTAGGTTACTCCGTACGAGGCCAACAGATTCACCATTGTTTGGATCTCTGATGGCTGTGAAAAGATGATAGGCAACAATTGTGTGTGAATCATAGTGCGACGCTGGAGGATGTTCTCAGCGTATCTGTGCAGTGCCCACAATCGTGCCAGCATCACGTCAGGAGTTGGCTGACCTTGAGTGGAGAGTTCCTGAAGGTAGGTAGTGGCCTTCTGTGACAGAGATGTTAGTGCTGTTAGTGCTTGTGTGACAACCAAGACAGGAAGATGCTGTGACTGAATGCCCGTGACCTCTGACGACGACGGTACGTAGATCTCCTTGGTGAAGATGCTACGGATCTGCTGGAAAAAGTCAGAGTGCAGGAAACTGTCAACCAAGACGTAGTCGTGCTGTCCCAGATGAGTGGGATTGAACACGTGGTCTGGGTTGAGAGAGAGTGTTAGTAGTTGTGTGAGCTGCAAGATGTGACGGTGTGAACGAGGGACTGAAAATGCCTGCGTGTCGTTATCCGTTTCGCAGTCGAACCTGCGGTTGACATTTTGGCCCTTAGCGATGGCTGAAATAAGCTCGAGAACTGTGGGCGGACGAGTGTGAGGCTGAAACTGTTGTGGAGCATGCAAGGATGATAAATCGACAGGTGTGAGTGTCTCGGCATGCTTAGAGGTGGTAGGCGATGGTGCACAAGTGAGTTCATTCCACACACGGTCCAATAGACGCGAGTCAATAGTAGTCGGCTGTGATGTTTCTGCACGACTACTAGTAGGAGGTGTCGAGGAACGTGACGGCGAACGAGAGTAGGAACGATATACTTGACGCTTACTGTGAGAAGAAGCTGAAAAGTGTGACGAACCTACCTGAACCGCAGCTGCCGATGTCGTTGGCTTTGTGGTTTTGCTCTTTTTCAGAGGGAAAGTGCCGTGTGAACGTTCCATTGTTAGCAACAGATGTGAATACGTTAGCTGGTCAGGCTACGGACGATATTACCTATAATTAAATAGGATTAGTAACGAGGTAGACTGACAACGACACCCTGTGACAATGTGTGATGTGACATGTGAGATATGTGAGGGGCAATACCCGTTAAGCGGCAATGTGAAAGACAATTATACGGTCAATCATGTATGAACTAAGTAAACTACGTAATAGTACTTAACAACCTAGTTACTGTGTGAGAAGATGTGTGAAAAACTATAAGGTAGAAGGAAGGAAGAGTAGAAGGTAGAATGTAGAAGTTACTAAGAGTGAAGAAGAAGCGTAATCACAAAATACTACTTTAGAGTAGGAGAAGGAAAACTACTACTGTTACGTTGGAGATCACAAGTTGCAAAAGGAGTAAACTATTCACAATTTGCCTAAAAGGAGAATAGAATCTACTACTAAAAGGGGGAACTAAACTATGATCTAAAAGAAGAACGAATAGAGAGAAGGAAGGAGAGAAGAAAACACCTACACAGTGACGCAGATGTGATGACGCAATAGGTGTAGATGAAATGTGACAGGAAAGGATAAGTAAGAGAAAAGCACAACATACGAAATGATTGATCGATAACTGACTAGTGTGACACATGAAACGGTGAGAAGCGAGATGTTAACGAAGACGCGGATCGACTAGATTAGGACGCTGTGTAGAGTACCTACGGGCATCTGATCTGAATCGACGCGGGACATGTGACCTACCGTAACATGTGTTTGCGTTGGAGCACGTTAGATGGACTGTGCTATTTCACGAGCCACTATGCGAGTACTGTGAACATCTACTATCACCTACACACTTTACGTAGAATATGATCTTACGCGTTTCACTTTCCTTGGTGGTTGAATCCTTGTCGGTGACGACGATTTCTTAGCCTTTGGCTTTGGGATGTAATCATCCTGTGCGCTTATCTCTAGCGGATAAAGGTGAGTTATAGATCTTGTGAATGACTTACCTTTTGATGTTCGTACCTCTGCGGAACGCACAACTCCCTTTTTGTCACTAAGGAGTCTGATCACAATTCCCAATCGCCATTGACCTCTCGGTACGTTGTCGTTTCCGATGATTACCACATCGTTAACGCTCGGATGTGTGTGAGTATACTGTGACTGACGCAAACGGCGTTGATGTCGCTGGGCAAGAGCCGAAAGATATTCGGAATACCATATGTTCCAGAAACAGTCTAGAACTTGTGTAGTATCCTTATACCACTCGGTTAGTCTGTGCCCTTCGAAACCAATGTCGGATGTGTTTTCTCCTGGTGGAAGCTGAAGTGTGACCTCTGGTGAAATGAAGTCACATGGTCGTAACACATGAAACGAAGGATCCTTCTCGCGATAAGGTGTGATAGGGCGAGAGTTGATGACCGCTTCGATTTCCACAACCACCGTGTGAATCTGATCCAACTTCAACAGTTGAATTCCTATAGCCTTGCTAAAAGCAGATTTGAAAAGTGCGACGAGTCTTTCATAAAAACCTCCTTTCCAGGGTGAGACAGGTGTGATAAATTTCCACGTGATCTTGTGAATTGTGGAAAACTCCTGGATCCTGTTCCATGATCTATGCTCGAAGAAGAGCTTGTTTAAGGCGTCTTCTCCAGCATGGAAGGTAGTCGCGTTGTCGCTGTAGACGAGATCAGGTGTTCCTCGCCTAGCTAAAAACCTGCGAAAGGCTAAAAGGAAATCTTGTGTGGAGTTGGAATTCACAACCTCAAAGTGCACCGCTCTTGTAGCCATACATGTGATAAGACAAATCCACAGCTTCGACTTGATGCCTGCGGTGTCTCTGTAGTAAAGAGGTCCTAGATAGTCTAAACCTACCTTTTGGAACGGTCTGGATCTTGTGACACGTTCTTTGGGAAGGCTCGGCATATCCGGATACCGGTATGCTCGACCGTTGACCTTCTTACAGACGACACATGTGCGAAGAAACTTACCTACAGTACGGTATATAGATGGTATTAAGTAGCGGGTGCGCAAATGAGTCATAGTACCGTATACTCCTTGGTGATAGAGAGATGTGTGGGCTTGTAGAATTACAAGCTTTGTGAGGGGGTGTGAAGGCACCAGTAGAACTGGAGATGTGAATGGGGCGTTTTCCATGCGAGCTGGGCATCTGATGAGACCCAGTTCGTCTCTGTGTGCATTGAGTCGATCAAGATGGAGCTGACCGATGGCGTGTTCGCTTTCGCGATAGTGCTCACGAATAAGCAAAGCCTCTGCAAGCTGAAAATCCTGCGCCGTAATGATGTTACCTGACGACAGGTCTTTTAAAGATGGAATTGACTGCAAGAGACAAGCTTGTGAAGTAGCACTAACACGATTAAAGATCTTACGACGTAGAAACTTGAGAACGTAGGAAGTTATGCGGACAAGCCTATTATAACTATTGGTAACTGTGAATGGTAAAACTGAAATATGTGAACTTTCTGAAACTGAACTTACCTGTGCAAACTCTTGATCTTGCTCCGATGTTGCGACTGGAGCAGTCGAAAAGTCCATACCACCATTAGGCCAATTTTCAGGAGAGTCTCGAAGGAAAGATGGTCCGTTCCACCACATATCAGCATTGGCGTCCGTTGGTATGCCTCGAGTGGCACAATCCGCTGGATTGTCTTCTGACGCAACATAGTGGAACTTCGTAGAGATTCCCTGTTTCTGAAATTGGTCTAGGATCTTACGTATAGCGATTACCCGATTGTGGACAAACTGCTTTAGTGGTTTGGACGAGTGGATCCAGTGGAGTGTGATCTGTGAGTCTGAGAAGAAATGGATATGTGAGATGTTAAAGTCCAGTTCTTTGACGAGGAATTGAGCCAGAAAGACACAGTTACGAGCTGCCAATAGTTCCATCCTGGGAATGGTCATAGGCTTGATGTCGTTCAGATGTGATTTTGCCATAACTAAGTTACAAGTAACTACGTTATGTGTGCGACAGACAAAATAAGCACAACTTGCGTAGAGACGCTTTGAGGCGTCTCCGAAGATGCACAATTCACATGTAGATGCCCCTGTGGGGACTATGTGCCGACGGATCGGCGGTACCGGATGCTGTAAACCTGTGAGGATTATAGACCATTTTTTCAGGTCTTCTTCGTCCAACTTGTCATCCCAATTAAGCTTTTTCATCCAGAGATCCTGAATGAAGAGCTTGGCGGATGCCATGTATGGAGTTAGGAGACCTAGAGGATCATATGTGGAAGCGTAAGCTCTCAGGGCGGAACGCTTCGAACTTACCTCTACCGCGGAGATCTTGATAGGGGTGGAGAGTTCGTCCCTATCGCAGTCCCACGGAATTCCCAACAGCTTTGCAGTATTCGGTTCCTTTGCATAGTCCTGTGGATCAATTGTGGTGCGTGTGATGTGTGATGAACACAAGAATTCTCTAAGATTCATGTGCATCTGTGAGNGAGACCCAGTTCGTCTCTGTGTGCATTGAGTCGATCAAGATGGAGCTGACCGATGGCGTGTTCGCTTTCGCGATAGTGCTCACGGATGAGTAAAGTCTCTGCAAGCTGAAAATCCTGCGCCGTAATGATGTTACCTGACGACAGGTCTTTTAGAGATGGAATTGACTGCAAGAGACAAGCTTGTAAAGTAGCACTAACACGATTAAAGATCTTACGACGTAGAAACTTGAGAACGTAAGAAGTTATGCGGACAAGCCTATTATAACTATTGGTAACTGTGAATGGTAAAACTGAAATATGTGAACTTTCTGAAACTGAACTTACCTGTGCAAACTCTTGATCTTGCTCCGATGTTGCGACTGGAGCAGTCGAAAAGTCCATACCACCATTAGGCCAATTTTCAGGAGAGTCTCGAAGGAAAGATGGTCCGTTCCACCACATATCAGCATTGGCGTCCGTTGGTATGCCTCGAGTGGCACAATCCGCTGGATTGTCTTCTGACGCAACATAGTGGAACTTCGTAGAGATTCCCTGTTTCTGAAATTGGTCTAGGATCTTACGTATGGCGGTTACCCGATTATGGACAAACTGCTTTAGCGGTTTGGACGAGTGGATCCAGTGGAGTGTGATCTGTGAGTCTGAGAAGAAATGGATATGTGAGATGTTAAAGTCCAGTTCTTTGACGAGGAATTGAGCCAGAAAGACACAGTTACGAGCTGCCAATAGTTCCATCCTGGGAATGGTCATAGGCTTGACGTCGTTCAGATGTGATTTTGCCATAACTAAGTTACAAGTAACTACGTTATATGTGCGACAGACAAAATAAGCACAACTTGCGTAGAGACGCTTTGAGGCGTCTCCGAATATGCACAATTCACATGTAGATGCCCCTGTGGGGACTATGTGCCGACGGATCGGCGGTACCGGATGCTGTAAACCTGTGAGGATTATAGACCATTTTTTCAGGTCTTCTTCGTCCAACTTGTCATCCCAATTAAGCTTTTTCATCCAGAGATCCTGAATGAAGAGCTTGGCGGATGCCATGTATGGAGTTAGGAGACCTAGAGGATCATATGTGGAAGCGTAAGCTCTCAGGGCGGAACGCTTCGAACTTACCTCTACCGCGGAGATCTTGATAGGGGTGGAAAGTTCGTCCCTATCGCAGTCCCACGGAATTCCTAACAGTTTTGCAGTATTCGGTTCCTTTGCATAGTCCTGTGGATCAATTGTGGTGCGTGTGATATGTGATGAACACAAGAATTCTCTAAGATTCATGTGCATCTGTGAAAATGTGGACTTGGCCGATCTGTACTTACCCGTAGCTTCCTCGTGAGAGGAGGCACCGAGAACGACGTTATCCACATATGTGTTGCGCTCGATCTCTCTCGAAAGAGGAGAATCGAGACGCTTAAGGTAAAAACGAATTGCTGCCGCCAACATGAAGGGAGATGACTTTACACCAAATGGAATTCTGGTAAAGCGAAAGATGCGAAGGTTTTCCTTTGATGGCGGTAACTGTGGATCTTTTAACCATAGGAAACGTGTGACGTCGCGTTGTGACACCTGCAAACGTACCTGATGGAAGGCTTTCTCAACGTCTGCAGTGAGGAGATACTTGTGCAAACGTGCTCGTAAATGGATACCGGCAATGTCCGGAAGGAGAGATGGACCTTCATGTAGACAGTCGTTCAAGCTGGGGACACCCTTCATATGCGAAGAGGCGTCGAACACTACGCGGAGTTTGGTAGTCGAAGACGACTCCTTGTAGACAGCTTGGTGTGGGATGTAATACACTAACGAACTGTCATACTCGTACTCACCTACCTCTTCGATGAAACCGGACTCCAGATGTTGTTGAATCGCTGCACAGTAACAACTCCATGCGGTAGGATTCTGACGTAACCTATGGTACTGGTCGAACAGCCGACAATATGCCAACTGCTTGTTATCGCCAAGTTGTGGATGATCTTGTTTCCACGGAAACCTAACATACAAAAATCCTTCACTTACCTCGGACGTGCCTTCGAATTCTTCGAGGACACGTGTGTTAACTGTGGTGTGATCGTCTTCATGTGGGTCGTCAGTAATACCTAGACGCTCCAGTTTCCAGAGTCTGGAGACAACGTCTTCATCTTCTTCGTCATCCTCAAGGAGTTGGTATATCCCGGCGGATGTTCTTGAGGATAAACCTTGGGAAAAAACGAAGCGCCTGAAACGACGGTCCCAAACCTGGTGTGGGTAAGGACTAACCCCGAAGGAAGACACACAGATGCCTCCTGGGTAACGATGTTCCAAAAGTAGTCAATACCTATGAGAACGTCTGGCACTACTGAACCGGCAGTATGGTAAAAAGGCAAATCGAAACCGAAATCTTCAATAAACTTAGTATCCTGTGAAGACAACTGTGGCAAACGGCTACTACTAGTAAGACAGCCCTTGGTGTTAAGCAGAACTGTGAAAAGATTACCGTAGAGATCTTCAAAGGTAACCTTAACCGTACCTGATGATTCAGTTGTCGAATTACCTCCAAATGTTACCAGCTTGAGCGGCTTCATGTCGGAGATAAGGAGACCAAGTTTGTTCGCAACAGCGGTTGTAATGAAGCTGAGCTGAGATCCGGAATCGAGAAGTACCGTGACGTCCTGCAATTTATCAAATACATCACGAACTCTTGCCTTTACCAACATCAATGTGGGATGTGAATTTTGTTCGCCGTAGGCGAACTGTGACTGTGAGTGTGTGAAGCAATCAACGTAGTCTGCGTGATCGTTGATACCGACTGAATGCTGTGAGAAGTCGTTGTCGGGATAAGGTGAGCCTGATCGATGACGTCTACGACGCTCCGATGAAGGAGAGCCGTGTTCAGAAGCTCTAACCGGTACGTTGAAAGAAACACGACCGGAAGGAGACCTTGATCTTGACTCCGAACGACGATTGTGTGGACTGCTTTCGCGCCTGCGATAGTCGTGGTCACGAGAATAGCCTCGAGATCTTCGACTACTACGCGCTGGACTGTGTGATGGTGACGAGTCCTTGCGAGAGCTACGTCCTGCTCTAGTATCCTGTGATTCGCGACTATGTGATCTAGAACGACCTGAATAGGAACTGTGTGTGTGATGAGAAAGGCAAACAAGATGGTGATGGCTTCCTCCGCAGTTCCTGCAGGATGGATAGTCGCAGTTGTCACGACGATGTGGACCAAAACACTTAAAACACAATCTCTGCCAGTTGACAATTTTCCTACGCATACTTACCCTCATCGTTTGATCACATCGCCTGGAAGAATGTGAGGATGAATCACAGAAACAACACTTAGCCGGATCATATGTGACAGATGGTGAACGAGAACGCGGACGTGGACGCGGACTTGAACGCGAACGCGGACGTTGACGCTCTACACTGTGTTCTCTACTTGAGATAGATGTGGCAAAACGGGGAAGAGAGAGCTCGAATTTCTCCCTTGACGAAATGATGTTGTCCAGGTGAACCATCACTTGCTGCAAATCAAAGTCCGTTCCCCTCTGAAACTCAGCGTCGTTCAGCTTCTCCTGTATTACCAGGGGAAACTTAGAACGCACGAGATCGATGATGGAAAGGACTTTGTTCAGATCTTCGTAACGTTTGAGCGAATGAAGGATACCTGATATTCGGAACCATGTGCTACGCATATCTGAAGCAACATCTGACGCTATATGAACTTCCTGTAGAGCCTGATGGAGTAGGGCTCTGTTCTTCCTCGGACAGTCGTAGCGTTTCTTTAGCGCACGGACCAGATGATAGTAATTGTCCTGGCTAGGCTCCAGATCCTGCAGCACAACTTTCGCATCACCCGTTAGCAAACTCTGCAAGTAGAGATATTTCATGCTGAGATCGATAGAGTCGTCATTGTGAACAGCTAACTCAAATGAACACCAAAACTGCTGAAACTTTGTGATATCGCCATCGAATGTTGGCAACGCAAGCTTTTCCAACTGAATGGACAAGTGCGGACGGTTAGGAATCACGTTGGCGTCAACAGTAGGCTTGATGGTATTAGCCGTCTGATGTTCGACGGGTGTGAGATGAAGATCTTCCAGCTGCCTCACAGTTTCGACCTGAAGATCTGCAACATGTGTGTGTGGTGTGGTGTGAGTGCGTTCCGGAGAACGCTGTGGTGTGTGAGTCAGTTCTGGCGCGGTGGTGTTGTCCTCGCTAATGACGGTGGCGAGTCGATGAATGCGGAGCGATTGAAGTGTATCCTTATCTGCGTCGCGGTTGGCCTGCAATGTCTGAAGAAGAGATTCTGCCTCAACCTGAATTTGTGTCAGGTTGTGCTCGTTCACAAAGGCATCGTAGGCCGACTGATCTTGCGGTGAATTCGAAGAAGCGACGTGATAAGAAGGCACGTTGACACGCTCACGGAGGATGGAGAGTGCTGTTTTAACCTGCGATATGTGAAAAAGGAAAGATAACTGGCGCTCCTGGAGCTGATGGAACTGCTCGCTAGCGGAAGCGTCCGACACATATGGATCTAACAATGTGGAACTTACCTGTTTCATCGCAGAATCCAAGTCCTCGATCGCTTTGGTAACTCGACCGGTGTACGATGCGACGGTGTTTGTCATGATACCAGAGAGCAAAGTGTTCGCCGGAAGTAGCAACTGAGCACAAACAACCCGAAGTATCTAAAATTGCATTTCGTGCACACAATACACAGGCTTAACGATGGCAGGTGCGCAATATGCGAACGAGATGCGCAGCAATAATACAGACAATGCGACAAAGAGAAGTTGCGAAAATAGTGGACACAAGGAATGATGGAAATGGACACAAGTAATGCAATAGTAAGTAGTGATTTACCACAAGGTTGCACAGAGCACGAGAACGTTGATGAGGAACGAGAAAGGTTGCGGTGTCCCGAGGTGAGCGAAGCGAGACAGCGGTCCATGATGTTATTGGAAGGGACTAGCCTGCCTTAGGGTCTGCGGTCACGTCACCTCCACCAAACGGAGGAGAATCTTTGTCCCCAAAAGTATCGCGAATGAGCAGATGACGAGCCAAGTAGGACTAGTGTGTTCCCTGGCTATCCCCTCAGTATCCCGTAACACTAACCCATTTAACGCCGACGAACCCGTGATGTGCTGAAAGTTTTGCACTGCGCAACTTAGTGGTTATCTACCAAGGCAGTTGTGAATCCGGTTATGTCGGAGTTGGACGCAAGCAGGGTCCGATCGCAATAACCAGACATGGGTTTTCCATCCCCATGCCTGATCACGGTCCCGATGCACCATGTCGCGGTTTCCCGGGAGTCGCCCATGTTTGGTGGTTAACAGACCACAGAATCAACGCACCGGCGGAGGCTTCTACCAGGAAACACACCGAATAGATACAAACGGGATTAACCCGCCTTAATGGCTGAAGGCTGGCAGCAGAATTTGGCTTGCGTCAGAATGCGAGATCCGCCTACCACGTAACACACAACCCACAACTGCCAGTGGAGGCCCCTAAGCTACCAGCCATACCACTACTGCACTATTACGTTACGAGTTATTGACACATGTGAACCACGCAACTTGCAGCACTACGATACATGCGTCGAGGGTGCTGCCACCACCCCCACAGTGTGATCAGTACTGTGACACACGTATAAGATATGACTGTGCTGATTAAGCGGCCGCGATCCTTGCGGCATGTCTGTACTTCTTGCTACATAACCCGAACACATAAACTGCCCAAATTCATAGCCCGCATAATAAACACAAAATACAATGTAAAAACACTACGGGGGAGGATCCAACCAGCCCACTTACTACGGGTCCAGCTAACACAACTCCCCGGATGTATGGGCCGAGCCCGGCAGCAGGGACAGATGTCCCACGCCTCCAGGCAAGCCTCAGGGACACCGGGTTACCTCTCTTGGCGTTGCTCCTCCTCATTCCGTGGCTTGTGTACTTGATGGAATCGACACTGTGCCAACATCATCCAACTTCATCGCTTCCGCTCCCTGCGAGTGACTTGCGCCGTTGATCGTTGTGAACTGACAGACTACTCGAGTACTGACGAGGCGCGCGCTTATATACGTTTTCGCGGCAGGGGGCGGAGCCTAATGTGCGCGGAGGAGGAGACTAGGACGGTTGCGCGCGGCGACCTGGCGACAATGTGATGGCATAAGAGAAGAGTCGCACGAAGTCGCGACATCAGCAGTTCCTGTTGGACGATGTCGCCAGTTTCAACACCTCCGATAAGTCAGATGATTTTACTCCTTTTTTGTCTGAATACTATTTGAAAATCTGGTTTTATCCAAATAAACATTGCGCAGGTTGTAATTTCGAATGTGTATGCAACTTACTTTATATCTAATTTTTATTTTCTACTCTTACTTAACATGATTTATCTATATTGTTTCACTTTTTCTGAGCACTCTTTGTATTTAAACATATGTTTTTCAAACATAATGGTTTGGTGCAAGCAGATCTTCTCGCTGTTTTACGCTGAGATTTCCTTAAATTATCCTTTTTTTTCAGATTGCACTATGTGTATGACATTTATATTCATTAGTGATGATCCTAGCTCCAAGTACAAGTTGATTATCCTGAATAATCGGGACGAATCTATTGATAGGCCAACTCTTGAGCTAGACTGGCGGAACGGTGTTCTGAGCGGTGAGTGCTGGATTTTTTTTTTGTGAAGTTTGATTTCCTCTCGAAGGAGCCGTTCAATATTCTTCTTTTTCCCTTGGAAGAATTTAGTTGTAGTCGTTTCTGTAGAAAGGGCTGTGGTTGTAATTTTAGTTTACCAAATTCAGTAATGGTTAGGAAAAATCATTCATTACCTCGGCTTTGTGGTCTCATTTTTTCACCTTTCAGGAACAGACATCCAAGATCCAGCCAAAGGCACTTGGTTTGGCACTAATAAATTTGGTCGAGTCGGAATTTTGCTCTCAATCACACAGCCGGTATCCACGATTCGGCATGGTTGTCCTAGCAGAGGTAAGCTGCTTCCTATCTATTCGTACAGTTATTACTGAACAGTTTTTGTTTAGTATACTGGTCCTGAATGCATCATTGAGACTACCCTGTATAAACGGGTTGGCACCAGTGCTAACGATAGGTGAATTTGGGGGTTTTGGAGCACTTACCCCGGGTAACCTCAATCATGCATGCGGGCCCTGCTATCAAAGGGTAATTGTACCGTTGGATATGACATTGTCCATCCCTCCAATGCTACATCCGGCTTCAGATAGGTTTTTCTCTGTGATTTATGGTCTTTCACTCTATCAGACTTTTTAGTTTTGAAGGGAGCGACAGAAAATTAACTGTGCACCGAGAGTTTAGTTTCTAAAGCAATCCTGAGCTTCCGGGAATTTTATTGACAACATTTCGCTTAGTCGAGTATCTCGGCTATCAACAGTAACATTCACTAACAACAATCAGCCATTTTCCAAAATATCAAGGATTTTCATCTATCGGAAGTTAGAAGACACAAGGCATCGCGCCACCCTTGGCTTGCGTCTTACGTTAGCGACTAGAACTCCAATGGTTAGAACCTCACGTCCTGGAAACGCAACATGCCTAGATTGTGATCTTTCAGAGAATTACCTGGGAAATTCAATATAATTCAAGAGTAAGAAGATCCAATGCCGACACATCAAGAACTTGCCCGAAACATTTCTATCACCCACTTAGTTTACAACAAAAACATTCAGGTGCAATCGCTAAGGATTATCTGAAATCAGCAACGTCAAGCCAGCAATATTTTAACCAGCTTTCCGACAAGGCTCACCTGTACAACGGGTTTCAGTTCTTGGGATTGGAAAGGTTCGCGTTTTTGTCAAGCGTTTTTGTAACATTTCAGTTCTATCGTGTCTATTTTACCCTTCTGAGCTATGTTTTTAGGAATGATCACGACTGTTATGAGATGAGTTCGTTGACAAGTATGTTTGTTGACGAGGTGAAACCACGAGTATGGCCTCCAGGTATGCTAGTTTTTTTTAGATTTGAAAGAGAATTCACTGATGGATGAGGAACATAATACTACTGGGAGGTGTCAATTTGAAGATATGCGATATCTCAGAAGTGTTATGGAGAGCTGGGTAGTCTCGGTTGGACTTTTATGTAAAGCGCATATGGTCTACACCTGAACCTTTTTTCTCGATGATCAAGGAAATCGAGCGAAAGGGAGTAGGAAATGAAAAGAAAATCCGAAAGCTTGAATAACAAGTCCTTTCCTTTTTCATGTATCATGACAATTCTTCCTTACAATACTTCGTAATGGAACTACGCCTTGTTAACGATTAATTGGTTTTTTGTGAAGAGGCATAGATTTTTTCTTTGAGAATCAACATCCTAGGATCTTCTCGTCCGTTTCACCGTAGAATACAATACACTTTTTAATAGACTAGTAACTCTAGTGACTTTTTACTTTTCAGGAACATACGTCTGGGGAAATAGTCCACCCGAAATACCATACCTCAAAGTGGTTGAGGGCAAGAAATTATTTGAAAAATTTGTTTCTTCGCTGAATAATGAGACAAAAGTAGAGGAGATTATCCAGCGGCTTTTGGAAATTGCGACGAATGAGACGAGGTGAGTCCTGTTCATTGGTTTTTTTTACAAGTTTTACTTTTATAGTTTTACTGGATTACTGGAGTTAGAATTTCCTTTTAGTTCCAAAACTCTGTTCATCACTTATTTATCTGTAGTTGTGGGTTATGACTTTCTCTGAAGAAATTTTTTTCGAGGAAAAAAAGCTGCAAATTCAGCAATTATTTATTTTATTTATTTATTAAATTATAAAAAATAAAAAAATAAAATAATATAAAAAATAATAAAATTAAATTGCCTAAAATTCATCGCCTACTTAGAAAAATAAAGCTTTGAGGCAGTGCCATGGTGTAGATTCCGTCCATTTTCGCTATTTGGCTTCCTTTCACGTGTAAAAATATGGTTCTGGGGTTTTACTGCTAGAGATCCTGAGCATTTCTGTAAAATGTTGTACCATGGAATGACGGTACCATCAAGCTCTGCAATTGTCCAATTTCTACGACTGACCAATCGCGGAGCTCGGCTGCGCCGCGTTTTTGCGACGATGCTCCACAAGAATGCGCGGAGTAGTGGAAGTTTAGAGAAAAGCGATCCTTCTGATGAAAAATCTTGTGATCTTCTGAATCAAAAAATTAGATGAAATGATCAAATAAAATATTCATTCGAGATACAACTCAATTTCATTTGGTAGTATCAAGTATGGTGCTGTCAATCTGAAAAAGGACTGGCTTAAGTTTTTAATACAGTTCCCTATTCCAGGCACTGTCCAGATCCACAAATGGCCTTGCAAACTGGCCGACCTCTCGAACACTATCAGTATCTTTCTTCGATAATGGTTAAATTCCCTATAGAAGTTCTGCGATATGGTACAAGATCTCACAGTATATTGGTTGTCGACAAAGAAGACAATGCAACTTTTTATGAGAAGAGGATGGCGAAGCCGCCGCAAGTTGATCAACCTGCTGTATGGCTCGACAAGACAGTAACTTTTAAGCTAGAGCCGGTGACTGTACATATGAGTTACCTCTAGTTTTTTTCTAAGATGAAATTGTTCACTTCCCAGAGTTTATTGCTTTGATTGTTCTGCTTATATGTGAAGAGTTTTATTAAAGTTATCTGATCCGCTTGACTATCTCTGCTTATCTGATGAGCTTTCATTATAAAGGTGTTTCATAATGTTTTATTGTGATAGAATATTTGATGCATTTAAAATTTTCCAGCAATTTCCAATAGTACAAGCTAGCGTCTATACTTTGGACCGAATAACGTATTCGAATAAAAAATTCGAATAAACATTCGAATTTCGAATAATTCGAAATTCGACTATTCGAAAAAAGTCCATTTTCGAATTTATTCGAAATTCGAATATTCGAAAAAAGTCCATTTTCGAATTTATTCGGAATTCGAATATCCGAAAAAAGTCAATTTTCGAATTTATTCGAAATTCGAATATTCGAAAAAAGCCTATTTTCGAATTTATTCGAAATTCGAATATTCGAATTGAGTCTACTTTCGAATTTATTCGAAAATCGATTCGGCTCTCTCTCGAATAATCGAATAATTTCGAATATTTGAGGGAATTTTGTGTCCGCACAGTTCTGCTTTCCAAGCTGCCAGGCTTTTCTCTGTAATATTGGATGGTCCGCAGAGGACGAATGATCAGCAGCGTATCTGATTTTCGAAGCTCTTCATAATGTTACTCATTCGTTAATCACGTAATTCCACATTGATAGTGCTCCTCAAGGTCAATCCCGAAGAAAGAAAGAAAAATGGTTGCCAAAGAAACATTTTCTGCTCTGCTCTGCGTAAGGTGCCCCCATCATCCACCACAGCAAGACTTGTCAAAAAGGACCTCCATGCGGCAACAAGGAGGTGTTGCTGTTGTGATTTCCTACATAAGCCTCGAGAACGACTTATGAAGTGAAAAGCTTTGAAGTCACTGTCATCGTATGGAACTTTTCAAGCAAGAGACACATGAAGACCATCTTGATGAGAACCTGCCGTTAAGAGTTGGTGCCATGCTGCCGCTAGAATCCCTAAAGCACTGATTCAGCCGACATATTTCTTCGTATCTTTGAGTGTCGAGAATGTCATGATTAAAGTCAAACATACTTGCAGAGCGTCTATCATAGTATTAGGGTGTTAAGTTGGAAATGCGCGCTAAAGTTTCGACGTCGTTATGAACGTGTTGCCAAACATTTTCTGTCAAACTTTTGATATCACCTGAAAGAGCAAATCATGGAGAATTTTCACGCACGTGGTTTGTCGAACTTCCTTTCATTGTTTGTTTTTTAGGGGAATTTATAAGAAGACCGACCAAAATTTCAGAATTTCCGTTAGCGTGTTTTATGTTGTTAAAGAGTTTAAAACTGCCGCTGAGCACCACCACAGACCATATAAAGAATTAAGAGAATTTTTGCTGTATTACAGAGCTGAATCCATGCGACAGTAGACTACTCAAAAATGGCCCCGAACTTGGGTAACTGAACCGAAAATGTGAGATGACCACTTACTTGCGTCGTTTGAGCCTTACCTGGGAAGAGAAAAATTCCCAAACTGTGACGAAACCAAACTTTGAGTGTGTCGCTACTTCAAGTCACAGCGCTGCGACATTCCACTGGAGAGCGCTCACTCTTTGTGTGGAAGATGTCGAAGGTTCAACAATATTAATTCTGCATTAAACTCAGACTGGGGTGTTGGATCTTTGTTTTCAAAAAATAATTTGTCCGATGCAAAAACGCGCTTTTCCAACTTAACACCCTAATAGAAGAAATCTTCACCACCATGACTTCAAATTCTAAGGTCATCGGAGACTCCCCGCTTTCCGAAATAGTCAAACTGCTTAAGTAATCGGATGAAAACGAAATCAAATTTCAAATTTATTCGATTATTTGAAGTTTGAAAAATCGAATAAATTCGAAAATTCGAAATTAATGACGAATCGAATATATTCGAAGTTCTATTATTCAAAAAAATGAAAATTCGAATAAATTCGAAATTCGATTATTCGAAAAAATGGAAAAATCGAATAAATTCGAAATTCGATTATTCGAAAAAATGAAAAAACGAATAAATTCGAAATTCGATTATTCGATAAAAGTGAAAAATCGAATATATTCGAAATTCGATTATTCGAAAAAATGGAAAAATCGAATAAATTCGAAATTTATTATTCGAAAAAATGGAAAAATCGAATAAATTCGAAATTCGATTATTCGAAAAAATGGAAAAATCGAATAAATTCGAAGTTCGATTATTCGAAAAAATAAAAATTCGAATAAATTCGAAATTCGATTATTCGAAAAAATGAAAAATCGAATAAATTCGAAATTCGATTATTCGATAAAAGTGAAAAATCGAATATATTCGAAATTCGATTATTCGAAAAAATGGAAAAATCGAATAAATTCGAAATTCGATTATTCGAAAAAAATTAAAAATCGAATAAATTCGAAATTCGATTATTCGAAGAAAATTTTCGAATATTCCAAAGTATACTAGCGTCCCTCAAAATTCTTCTGTAGGAGGCTAGCCGTAACGACATATGGAGCTTTTCAACCCATTGACGAGCGCGCCGCAACGCGACCGCGCCGTACGCGAGCGCTTCTTGAATCCAGGTAGCCTCTACTATTTCGACGCATTCAATGGCATCGACGGCCACCTCCTTACAGTTCGTCGACTCCATTAGCATTCATTTGTCCCACCGAGCCCAGAAAACTCGTCCATTCCTGCCCAGCGGTGCTCTTATGCTGCAACCGCGACGCGCACATGAAGCGACCAATCACAGCGCAGCAGCGTACCTCTTGTTACGCAGCCCGACCGCGCGGCTTAACGGTGAGCCTTCGCCATTTTTTTATAGCTCATTTTGAGAGAACATTAAGCCTCAATGGTCTTGGTGGTTTTCTTAGATAGTAACATAATAAGCCCTCTAAGTCATAATGATTATAAAGATCTATACTGGAGTCTTTATAAGAATTTCGGAGTGAGAATGTAGCCAGAAATCCTGAAAAGGTGGAAATGCGCGGGGCACGGTTGTCAATGGGTTAAGTTATGGCAAAAAGGCGCAGTACCTGTTCAATCTTGGTGCTGGATGCATCTTTGGGATTACCCAGGGTAAACCTATTGACGGCTGTATTAGCAATGAGTAAATTTGAATTGATTTCACAGTATATATTTACGTACCTACAGTGGGCGTCGATGGCGGTGACCCGTCTACGGCCTTGAAAAACACTCGACGCGACCGTGCCGCTCACGATGGAATCGTCGCCGCAGTGGTAAATCTGGGTTTTCTTGATAGTTGTTCATCACATTCGATGGTAACTTTAAGAAAACTAACTGGCTATCAAGAAAACCCCATAATTTGATGTCCTGGGGAGGATTCCTGCTCGAGCAGCGCGGTCGCGTCGCGTGCTATTCGAGGCCGCAGACGGGTCACCGCCAACGACGCCAACTGTAAGAACGTTTCCTTTGTTATAAGAGGAGTTGAATTTTCCCGGATATTATATCAGTGACGATCTGCATCAACTTCGCGTCGTTCGACAGCAAGATCTTAAATTGTATCCAACTTCCAGGATACCATTTGGTATATGGCAAAATTACTAGAAAGTGACGTACATGAGTCCGTTTTCACGGTTTATCTACGTATTTGCCTATTGTTTTCATTAAAGGAAAAATAGAACAAACAGCACAAGAAAAGACAGCTGAAAATGAAACGTGGGGGTAAACAATACGTATAGCGCAGGTGCTTTTGAGCTATTGTGTCTCTGCTCTGTAGATCTTTAATTCGCCTAATATGCTTTCTGTTTTTCGTCTTTTCATTTTCCAAGACAGTGAAAATCTCACAAAACTCAACGTGTTTTCGCTTGTTTCGAGTGGAAGTCATTTTCCCTTATACCTTTCTTCTTCTCTTTAGCTTGAAAACCCATGGATATAGCGAACATTTCAATCCATTATCAAGAAAACTGTCCCATGGGTCTTGCAATGTACAGTCGTTGCCGTAGAATATGGAACTTTTCGCGGAGTTTACGGGACTTTCACAGAACTTCTTCAAGAGTGACTAATTCTAAGAAAAAGAAAACACTGTGACACTATGCAAAATGTTGCCGGAAGCCTTCCTGGACTATCCGAAGGAGATCACGGGGGACGTCGTGCAGTGAATCCCGAACACCGCATCGCGGAGACTGCAGAGCAGGATCTGCGCTTAACTTTGGATCTCCAACGGAGTGGAACCAGCGACAGGGACGGATTGCAATCCGCCGCTCTGCCACTGAGCCATCCGGGCTACTTTTTGTGCGGGTGCTTGTTAGATAAGTACAGTGGTCACGGGGGTAGACGGCATAGTATTTACAGAAGTCCGACACGGGTTTCGAACCCTTGGTCGCTAGGACGATGAACAACCGCTCAATCCACTTGGACACACGAACATTTCTTGACCGCTCGCGCGATTCACTCACAAACCAACCATTTTGTCCATCTTTCTCGGCATCGGTCATACTATCTTCTCAGCAAGCTTTTGATAGTATCGTTCACCTGTGTTGAGCAGTATGTCACACCCNACCCCCCCTTTAACAGGCGGAACACTCGTCCGCGCAAAGAAAACGCCGCCTCGATTTCCTGCGTTTCTCGTGCGTTTGACGCTGTTTCATCACTTCCTACGAGTTCACCGCCCCTGAAAACCCCCAAATTCAGCGAAATCTCCAACACGAAATTTTCCGTGGGTGCTGCCTTTAACAACTTGTAGATCCCCTGCAAAGCGCGGCTTTTGAACCTGATTACCGGACACTTACCACCCGCGCGCGTCAGGCCCCTGTATGACAGTGTACAGAAAACAGCTGTTGCCGGACTTTTTCCATGACGGGCGATTCACTTTTGATCTAAGACAATCAATAAGGTGCTAAAATAAGTTAGAGCAGCTTTTGAACCGTGTTTGGCCCTTTTTCTCCAAGGTCAAAAATGCACAATGGCCTTGCGCGCGCAGGTGGTAAGTGTCCGTAGACGCGCGATAGACCTATGTGTAGCACATTCAGCACCCTTATTCCCTTTCGTTTCTGACATCTCCGATTTCACTTCCGCTGGAGGTCCGATTGAGGCGTTCCATACATTACGACGGTGAGTTTTTCTCATGTTAGGTAAGTAGGTGAGTATAATAAGAGATGCTAGATATAGTTGTTTGATCAGTAAGCTTCTCAAATTGACGGAATTCGGACACGCTCTGAATGGATATACGATGTTGCCTGTGGCAATTCCTCGTTCATATCTCTTATGATTCATTGAGATTACTCAAATGAGATTCATATATTACACATATGTTTCTAATGCATGCACAGTTTCAGAGACACTTCACGTCGATATGGAATTGATTGGTCTTGGTTTCAAAATTTTTTACATAGTGGTACCAGCGTGTGGTATTACTGGAAATACTATAATCATCATGGCCACCATCAAGTACAAGTAAGCGGTTTTCTTCAGGTTATTTGGTCCCTATCTAAAACTATCACTGTTCTTATGACTATGTATGTGCAAAAGAAGTGTACAAATCATAGGCAATTGCGAAGCTCGTGCAACATTCTTATAGCGGCTATAGCAATTGGAGATATCCTTCACCAGGCTGGTTTTGTGATTACTGTCCTACTACATGAACTGTTAGTTACATACAGTTACAGTTACGTAGTAGAGGAGTCTTGCTTGATCTTTCAACATCTCTTCGAGGCCTTTGAGCTTACAACGCACTTGTAAACGTCTGAGCGTCCTTTAGCCTTACAAGACAGTGATCTCTGGTGAGTGTTTTGCAAATATAATGGCGATGTTGTGAAGCATTTAGCACACTTGAGCTTCTCTCGCTCTGTTGCAGCTGAATTTGTGCATTTCCTGGAAACGAAGGCACGCCTTGATTGGATAGTATCAGTAGGTGAGTAGAATAGGAATTACTAAGTACTGTAGGCCGATAGTAGAGCTTTCGACTGAACGAGATTCGGGCGCGCTCTGGACGGATTTACGACGTTGTCTGCAAAAATTCTCTGATCTTATCTGTTATCATCCTTCAAAATTATTTGTCCGCTATAGATAATTTGTAAAGCGCCAGTCAACCATTCTTGCATTGTAGAATACCGCTCGCGCGTCTGCCACGGCGCACGGTGAGTGAAGTCCGGTAGAGCAGCTGGAAGCCATTGTTGCTAAGCATTGTTCTCCCCCGTTTTCTTTCTGTTTTTGTCTCCATTTCGAAACGCATGAATGAAGACATAAGCAGAACATCAACGCCAGCAACGCCCGGCAAACACAGCACCCAGCTGGTCTGCCGCATCGCGTAGTTGATGAGGCGCGCCTGATCAGACGGGTGATATTCAGCGATGCAAGAGTGATTGACCGATACCTTATGCTTCAGATACTGCACGTCGATATGGAACTGATGGGCTTCGGGTTCAAGCTTTTCTACATAGTAATACCAGCATGCGGTATAACTGGGAACACTATAATCATCATCGCCACCGTTAAGTACAAGTGAGCTGCTTTTTCTATGTACTTATTTAGGAAGACTTGTTATTGTTACGGACTTTTGTCATGATCATATGCGACCACGTACCTAATTCTTAGGCAGCTGCGAAACGCGTGCAACATCCTTATAGCGGCTATAGCACTAGGGGATATACTTCATCAGGCTGGTTTTATGATTACGGTTCTACTACATGAACTGTTAGTTTTATGAATTTTCTATGCATTTAAATCAATGGTGCTCAAGGGTGTCACGATAAGGGTACTGCACACATTTGCGAAAGCTGCTAAAAATAAAATAATTCCAGGTTAGAGGACCACACGATAACCCAGCGGAATTGCCTTTATGTCCAAACACTTCCATTATTCGGGGTGTCTTCGGCGGAACTTCTACTCCTAAGTGTTGCCTTGGACCGCCTCTTTTCTCTCCACCACTTTTAGTAAGAGATTCAACTTAAAATGTCATTTTTATTGTTGTTCGCTACTGCTCATTCCCTAGTTCCTTCACCTTCTAACACAACCTTTTTTTAGCAAGTCGGTGATCGCTGTCAATAGAGTGGTATACGTGACCTGTCATATCGGAGTCTCCATAGTGCTTTCTCTCAGTTTTCTTGCCTGGGCGTACGCGGCCCATTATGAAAATATGTGAGTTATTAAAGCTGTCATCGATATCAGCCATTGTTTTTTCAAACCACCATTCTGTAGCCACAATGCCGCTCTGTCACTCCTCACAGAAATCCGCCCGTCCGGTCTTGCCGCACCGCGCCAACTGCGCGGCGCAGCGATCCAGCCGGACGCTTTTTCTCTGCCGATGTTTCTTACAGTTTTTTGTGTTCCTATCTTCATTTCGGAGTGGTCGGCTTAAAAAAAAGAAGAAAAAGCGTACCGATAACGTCCGACAACCACAGCACCAAGCTGGTCTGCTGCATCGCATGGGTGGCGCGGTGAAAGCACTTGGGCGGTATTCTGTGATGCAAGAGTGATTGACCAACGCTATAGCTTTCCATACAGAATTTAAATGTGGAACAGGTAAGCATAAAAAGAGAGATTAGTTATTCCCTTTAATTATATGGCACCGAATGGAAATCGAATTATTTTGTTGCTTTAATTAACACTCCACGAAACAGAGATCTAGTGAGGGCGGTGCTCGTAATTAATTTTCTAGCTACTTAGATGGAAAAACGGGTGCATGCATGATTGAGATTACCCAGCGTACATTTGTCAACACCCAATAAAACTATCCATCGTTAACACGCTTACGCGAAGTAACCTCAATGATTCATCCAGGCTCTCACTTCACCTTTCTCTTGGGAGGAAAACCCAACCCATCGATGCTGCTGAGGTAACATCCGTACGTTTTCTAGCAGAATGCGTGAGTGTGAAAGGCTGTCGCTAAAACGTGGCCAGAGCCGCTTCAATTCAACGTGAAATTGAAGAATTACAAACTCATCTCTTTAACTCGGAACAATGAGCATAGTTGTACAGCGATTTTGTGGCTCGTTCTCTCGTTCGCGCGCATAAAATGAAAATTGAGAATAGTTAGGATTTCAACTTGGACTGAACCGACAACTATTTATTTGCATAGTGCTGATTGCACGAATTCCAGAGAAACATTGTGCACCTTAACCTCATCTATGCAAGGCTTACTTCTTCCTGTTTTCAACGACGCCTTAATGGCAACTAATCTGTGCATTCTTGTTGTTTATGCTGTTTTCCTATTCCGCGTGAGGAAGGTAGTGGTCGGTCAGTTACATTTTGTTTGTATCCTATACGTTTAACAGAGTCAAACTACATTGTTACAGGGAACGTCAATCATGATTGCTAATCTCACGGGCTGGAGTGCCGCAACATCTACGCAACGCGGGCGGGGCAACACCCATCATCCATAGCGCTCGCCCATAGATTTTGCGGCGCGCCAGTTCGCAGGGGTAGCAATTGTGATTGATGCTCCCTGTAAGCACATGATGGTGAGTAATACTATATCAAGCATGAATAGGGCACAGGAGCGAGATAAAGGAGCAGGCCAAGAAGCCGATGTCAAAAAAAATCTAAATATATGTATGTGCGAAGCAAACGATCGGAAATAATTCTACGTGTAACTACGTGGCTACGTGTAACAACAGGCTGAGTGGCACCAATATGGCTCAATCACCAATATGAGCAAAGAAAGGCCAAAGATTCGATGGCTGAAAGAACATGGAAGATTCCGACGAAAGGAAGCGGAGGAATTCGACGAAAACTGGACCACTCTGCTCGTTGGATGCATGAACAGATCTGCTGAACTAGGAAGAAGCTAGACACTCTCTGTGCTATCGCGATAAAGGAAAATGAATAAAAAATAAGAAGAATGAGATCGAACCATTCCGCATTTGCGATTATGTCAGGATCTCTCGTTTCCTTCCCGGAGTTGGTGAACAAAGTAGTAAGCTCTAGCACATTCGAGCAACATCATAGTGCGGCAGTGGCTATTATAATCATCGTGTGATTCTGTAGTGTGATTTTTACAGTTATTGGGCTCATTTATCAAATGAATAGTATTTTAAAACCAAGATGAAATTTGTTCTACAAATCACCTATTCTATAACATTTCGTAGGATTGCAGGTGATGGAGCGAAGAGTATTTACCGTTCTTTGACTGTTATCGTTGGTAGTGTAGTTATGGGATGGTTCAGTACATTATTATTTGCTGCTGTTATAAAACCGACGTTATTTCCTAATCTCGACCGCAACACTAATGACTTTATTGGTGGTATGTTCGTGAACATGGCGTTCACATGTAGTTTCTTCGTTTATTACCTAGTGAGGTGAGGCGAATCCTTGTTCCACTCATATAGATTTCTTTCTTGTTCTACGTCTTGGAAAAGACGTAGAACAAGAAAGCGTTGCTTAGTTTTGTCTTTCTATGTGACACATTTCAGCAAGGAATATCGAACAGCCTTCGATGAGATGCTTCACCTTGGCAAGGTGAAAAGTGGAGCGCTCTTGCAACTACAGAACTCTACTTGGAAATCCGGTGGACAAGTTTTTGTCCGGGTTTCACAGGCACAGTCAAGGAGCAATGCTACATCCCATTGATTCACTGTGAATAACTATAACCAATTACCATGTCAAAGCTTCTTGATGTTCATAAAAGAGAAATCGCTAGGATAGCAACATAACACAGGTGAAAATTACTGGAGACATGAAACACAGGTGATTTTTCAGCCGCTCTGTACATATATGTACATTGAATACTTCGAATGTTGAAAAACCCCCGCTTTACAATACGGTTTTTTATTTCCTCGTAACCATGCTCCGAACTTCAATGAGTCTCTAAACTGCTGTGTCTGCATGCATAACTGAGATTACGAATGGTAAACGTGTTGACGCCACGCACAATTACTCACCATTAAAAGTATAGCCAGCATGTCTTCCATGTGTATTCTCAATGATGCATTTAGTCCTAGCCTATCCTTATCTTATGATGAGCATAATTGACATGGCGTAGCCTAGACGTGAATATCTCAAAGACATCGTTGATGGTGTACCAAGATCTGGATAAGCGGATGTCTACTGGGTAGCTGATACATGTCTTGAAATTGACCAGCGTGCATATTTTTTGTGGTAGACCAAAGCATCGTTTAGCTACGCTTTTCCGTTATATTGGTTTCTCGTTTAGCCGTGAAGCGTACTGTATTGTAGGAGCACCCCCAGTGCATGAATAAATAAATAAATAAATACCGAGCAAACACTGTTGACCTCTGATAACTCCTGATTTTAATGCGGCCTTTTTTTGATTTCAAAAGAATATTTCTGGTTCAAAACAGATTTGTTTCTTATATGGGGCGAAGACATGGCACACCAGGTTTAATAACGTCAAAGCAGCTGAATTAAGCGTAATGGTATGGCATCTATGGACACACCAAGCGTACTCATTAGCAGCCCAAACACCGTATTAGATCGGACGTTCGCACACAACTCCAATAATTCCATGGGCAGATTCTGAGTCATTGTGAAGGGTCATGGTGATACAGTTTAAGTGAGTTGAATGCAGCAAGGAAATTTTCCTTTCGAAATGCTGTGCAAGTTAGATTCAGTGTAATTTTGATGCTATCAAACACAAACAAGCTGAAGAAATCAGCTCATATACGAGCTTCGCTCAAAAATTCACTGACATTTTCGAGAAGGGCAGGCAGATCGGATCCCTATGTAATCATCGGATTCTTCAATACTTCCTATGTCTATTGCGTGCCACGGTGGAAGCACTCCCCACCCAAGTTCGAGTTATTGCAAGAGGAGATAGCGGTGTATTCATGATATGATAGGTGGTCTGAATTTTCATGAGGACATGATGTGTCAATACTCATGGCTCACTTTGTACACATAAAGTGATCGCCAAAAAAAAAGTGAAAGATCAGTACGGTGTGTCATCAAGATCGTGCAATTAATACATACTTAGAAGAGTTTTGAGTATACAAAACTTGAAGAGGCATACCGATGTACTTTAGAAGTAATTCGATTGCTTCAAACGTTTAAGCTAGTTTTATGGCCTTGAGGGAACACTGGTTTCTGTTGAACCCTTTATTAGCTTTAAAGGTCACGACATTGTCCACCGGCATCTTCTATACAGAATATAGATGACAAGAATGACAACAAAACGGAGACTAACTCATGATAACATGTTGAAAAAATAAACAAAGGAAGAAGTACATTAAATACACTTAATTCCCACATATGAAATCTGTATCACAACTCAATTTCGTCGACTTCATCGCCAGAGAAAAGGTATGAGAACTCATAGTCTCGGTCATCTCGCCCACTCGGTCTCATCACTGTTTGTTTTGTAAAACTCTGTAGAATGTAGAAGAAAATTCCTATGTCCTAAGGAAAATGATGCATATGAAAGCCCACGAAAGCACACTGCTGTTGCCATCTACAGGAGAGCTCGACATATGGCTTATTGTAATAGATTCGATTTCTTTTGCGGTTTTTGACGACGTGACAAAAAACCGATTATTCTAACCTAGCTGGCAATATCTCCTTGTCTCAAACCTTCACCTTTCTCTTCATCTTTATCATATTTTTTCATCGCAACGGCGCGAATCAGATGGAGCTTACCTTAAGAAGAGTTCCGCAGTCGTCAGTCTTGTCCACTTTGATATTACGTGCTTAGCTTTTCAATAGAATAGCGTCGTCCGACCAACTGTTCTCGAAGTCTTCGTTGAAATTCACAACCCTTCGCAACAACACAACAACAGCGTGGCAGTGGTAATGGTTTGCTCGCAACTCTCCCACTAACAGACCTTTTATCTTTCAAATATGTCACTCAGAGTTCATCAAAAGATTTTAATGCCCAAAAGTATTTCATAGATAGTATGTCTTTTGAGGCTTTTTTCATCGCTTTCTTTTGCTTGATCGTTTGCTTTAGTGTTCGTAATAGTTGTATGGCGCACATCTAGTACATGAAAATAAAAATAAAAATAAAAATAAAACATGTTCTTCTCGCAGACGACAGCGCCAGGATTTTAATTGTGGAACGTGCTTCAAACCAGCTAAGAGCACTGAAAGTTGGACTGGTGTTATGTACTCGTTAAGAGTATGTGCTCGAGAATGTTCGTGAAAGCTATCGCAAGCCTTTCACAGAAAATTAAGCATTTTTGCAGAAAGTCACTTTCATCCCCCAAGGGCGACGTTCCCCCAATTCAGTTATCCCGCGAATCGCATTTATTTCCGTGATCGTCCAACAAACATGATTGATCTCGCTCAAAAAATTCATCTCATAGATCAGCCTATATATTTAGCCACATGAAGATTGAGGGAAACCACATTCCACAACTTTCCTGAATGACCAGAAGGAATGCAGTTGATTGGCCTCGGTTTCAAAGTTTTCTACATTGTCGTGCCATTTTGTGGAATAACTGGAAACGTGCTTCTCCTCACTGCGACCGGCAAGTACAAGTGAGTGAATTTCTCTTAGAGAATAACAGGTTATTTAAAGGCAGCACACGTCGAAACCTTCAAGATCAAAATCTCTCCTTATTTCGGGTTCTGGAGAAAGAAGAGCTCGTATTCAATGGTGAAACAGCACAAAATACACAAAAATTTAAGGGAATGGAGGGCAAGTTCTGTGCTTTTGAATGTCGTCACCTTGAACGCTCATGGCTCCGGCCATATCCGTTTGGCGAGAAAATGCTGAAGCGCGTAGACTGACCTCATTTTCGGTACCAACCGATTCGCATGGTTCAGTGTAGCGACTGGAGCTTTTTCCCATGTTGGCCATTATTCTTCGGGTTTGCCTTCCATTTATGACACGGATAGTGTTATACCGTTGTTGCTTAAGCTTAGTTTTGGAAATATTGACGAGTGTTGTCTTCGACACCATTTCATTTCGAATCATTAATGCTGTAAGCACAATTATTAGCGGAAATTTAAGGCAACTTCGAAGTACCTGCAATATTCTCATCGCTGCTGTAGCACTTGGAGATGTCTTTCATCAAATTAGTTTCGTGGCTGCGATTATACTACATGAGCTGTTAGTTTTGTACAGTGACATTTTGTTGTGTTTTGTTATTTTTACTTTTCTTTCCGTTTGAGAAGTGACAATCAGTTTTGCTCTACTTCAAGTATGTTTCTCTCCTTTAACACTAGAATGAGTGTATAAAGACGGTAAATAAGAATCGGGGCAGAAGTGCATGATTACTTGCAAGTAAACATACTGTTCGCAGATCAAGATCAACGTAAGGCCGTTGTGAGACGGCGAGTTTGGAAGTAGTGCATGGTGTAGCGTTTAAAAAGCAATTCACTGCTTAAACTTCGGACTCGTTAATCTATCAACACAAATCTTAGCCCTCGTTCATACGAAGCACATAGAACAGACGATGGCTGAAGATGTAATGATTTCAGGTTAGAAGACCACGTAATGACCCAGCGAAACTGCCTTTATGTGCAAACGCTCATGCTGTGCGGCGTAGTATCATCGTCTTGGTTACTTTTGAGTGTCGCCGTAGACCGTTTCCTATCTCTTCATCAATTTTAGTAAGAATTTACCTATAACCACAATTTCTGTGGTTTGTTCTCAGTTTCTGACTTCTTACTGTTCGTGGCTTCTAACGCAATTGGTTTCCAGTCAGTCACTAGTCTCTGTCAACAAAACGATGTATTTATGCTGTCATATCGGAGTCTCGGTCGCAATTTCTCTTATTTTTCTCGTGTGGGCATATGCGATTCAGCACAGTGATGTGTGGGTTATCAAAGTTCGGAGAGAAATAAACCGCATTTCTGTAAAGGCACTCGCTCGTTTAGTAGTGCGTACTTGAAGCGCAATGTTTGGATTTATGTAAGACGTCTTAAACTTCAGGATTAACTGTATTCAACGAGCAAACATGTACCTTATTGTAACACAATTTTCCACTGTTCTTGCATAGGAATTTTGAAGGTTCTCTATGAATAACTACCAGTTAGCTTTCGAACATATCCATAAAGTGTTTCAACAGCATGATTACATAAATACTCGAAAATGGGGAACCTATTTTACTATATTGCTCAGATAACATCGAGCAGGTAGCACACTCCACAAACGGGATTGATTAGCAATGAACACCTTGTCTTTTATCCTTTTATTTTTCATCTTGATTAAAAAATGTGAAGAATTTGGAATGAACCCTTCAGGAAGGCTAATTAGGCAACTTCTATTACAAGAACATTGATTGGACTATTACAAGAACATTGATTGGATCATAACACTTAATGGGATCGGAGAAAGACATGACAAGTGGTCTTGAAGTCATTCTCAAAATAAAGATCACGAAGTAGATTCTGGAAGTACTCGCTTCAAACCGCATGATCTCGCACTGTTCATGGAAAACACTCGTATTACCTTTCTTATTGTAGAGCATTTTCAAAAATGATTTCGAAACTCGATGACCCAAAATTTTGATTCTGCCATTTTTCTTCCTGTCATTGAAATATACTGAAATGCGGATATCCAAACAACGGCTAGCGAAATTACCTGTTTTTGTAAATTTTCAATTTTCTTGGCCCACTGATAAAAAATATGAACGTTTATTTGAGGATGATCTGATGAGGTGTAATAAATTCTTACTTATCGTACAAACTTCAGAGAAACGTTGTGCACCATCACTTCGTCTCTACAAGGCTTACCAGTATATGATGCTTTTTCCGATATATTGATGGCGGTTAATGTAGCTGTTCTTGCTGTCTATGCTGTTTTTCTAATTCGTGTCAGGAAGGTTGTGGTCGGTCAGTTACGTTTTCCTCTGCCTTTTTTAGAATCAGACCTCTGTGGTGGTTGATTGACTAATTTATGTTTATTACCTGAATAATTATCAAATTCTTATATAGGTCCAAGAGCAATTACTAGGCGGGAACGTTTCACGAGCCGGGCAGGATCGTCTTGTTTGACTTTACGATAAAAACTACTCCCACCACTCCAGAGTCTTTTCTTTCGAGCATTTGGTCTCTAAAAGACTTTTGTGTCACTAATGTTCTGGGTGTTTATCTGTATGTTTTCTCGATGTTTTACTTGATCAACTCATGCGATGTCGTTGTCTTTTTCATGTCTACATTGAGTGGCGTCATAATAATAATTATTATTATTATTATCGATCACTTTAATTACAATTAATTTGTGAGAAAAACTCGCGTTTTTGGAAAGGGTTTCTTCATGAAATTTCATGTGAACTTGTAGATGATAGGAGCGGAAAGAGCGTGTATCGTTCCTTGACAATTATCGTATTTACTGTACTCATGGGATGGTTCAGCACAGTACTATTTGCTAATGTTATACAGCCGACGTTATTTCCCAACCTAGATCACAACACTATCGATTTTATTGCTGGTATTTTCGTCAACCTGGCATTGTCATGCAATTTCTTCGTCTACTACATAGTGAGGTAAAATGAATCTTCGTTTTCTATCTTTTTTACGTCTTCTTGTAACCGAATCGATTTATTCTCTGAATCATCCGAAACATTTGAAAATTCGAATATTCAAAAAAGTCAATTATCAAAAACATTCATTAATGAATAATAAATATTCGAAGCTTGAATATTCGAAGCCTGCGTTAATCGAATTCGCCATTCTGGTTTCCGAAATGCAAATCACACTAAACGATTTGAAGGTACTTGCTGTTTGCCGGTTTAGTTTCGAAATTCGTGTGCGAATGTGGCCCGCCCTCGGTGTAATGTACAGAGTGGTTCCATGGCGATTTCTTCTGAGTTTAAGGCTTGCACCATAGTCGACGCTGAGCAGCGTTGGAGCGTGTCGGCTTCCAAGCGCTGCATGCGCATCACCGCGGTCTTGGCCGGCCTCTACGGGCGTCGAGCACCGTCCGCCACCATTACAAATGGGGTTGCCTATACTTTGCGCAGCACCAGCTGGCTTGGTCTTCACTCTTAAAAGCCAAACCAAACCGACTTCTTCGAACATTAAGCAGCGTTTTAGTGGGAATGCTTGGATTTTTTTAGGAGAAACACTACATCTTTGCCGGAATGGAAGATTAATGGCTGCAAGGAAATTCAAGAGAATCAAAGAAGAAAAAAATGTTGACTGAATTCAATTCTGAATTTTCTCAAAAAAATATTCCAGTATAAATCCTCTAGGAAACATCACTTATACATCTTTTTATAACGTAATACTTTTCAGTAAGGAATATCGGAAGGTTTTCAATGAATTGCTCCATCTGGATCACAAAAGAAGTCGAACTATTGAACAACCGCCAAAAGCTGCTTGGAAACTTGCTGGAAGAACTCCTGCGCAGGTGTGCAGCACTAGCAGCGACAACAAGCTCGTTCTAAGTAGCTAAGTAAGCGGCGTGAAATATGTAATTCAATTTGTGGTGGTGGTTTTGAATAAATATTATTTCTGGAATCGATTACACAGGGGAACCCGGGTCCCACTACGAACTCAACTACATTTCTGAACTTATCATGAAACATCGACCGACCGTGGACATCTCATCCTTGCGAGCACTGTCTGTGAGATGAGTCTCGTAATGAAAAAATGCGAACACGTGCCGCCTCCTCTCCCACCCCCCCCCTCCGACGTCTGCGCTATAGGAAAATTTGCGGTGTTACAGGGATTTATAAAAGGATTATGTAGGAAGATTCTGTGAGCTGACAAAACGTTGGTACAAATGACAACAGTGCGTTAACACAAGTACATATCAATGGCAAAACCTCCATAATCCATGTTTCGCAAGGTGGAAGAGCTCTGTTTAGAAAAAAAGGCATATATACTATGAAAAATAGAACACTATCGTTTTCACTACTCCTTTGCGTGACGGACAGTTTAGCATTTTCCTAAGATTGAATAGCTCAGTTGTTTTCCTAATTCAATGAGGATGAACATTATACAAGACCGGTCTACATATGTACATATATCATTGAGGTCGATCAGAATGGGAGCCTAATACCGTAGTCTTGATTGGTTCATAGAGGCGGAAGCTGCCCAAAAATCGCACTTTGGTCCTGATGCAACACAAATATTTTCGCCCACACCCATTCATGTTAAATGAATGCAAGGCCATCACAACACACAGTGTAAAGCTCGTTTCAATTTCGACAACTTTTGGGGCTTCCACGGTTTCATAACAGTGTCGTTTTTGAAAGGACTGCTACTCCCACGAATGCTTGTTGTGAACAGCTGTTCACGCAAGTACAGTATAGTATTAGCGAAACACATAAAATTTATAGTTGAAGAGCAATTTATTCATGTGTTTAGTGCTACTAATTTTATGTAGGTGATATAAATGGGAATCAATCAGACACACCAATTATAGCGCCACACGGCTGTCTTTTGTTGCGCAAGCGCGTAGTTTGTTGCAGAGCCTAGTTTGATGCGGCCGTTCTTTCTCAAGCTTTTCATTTCATTTCTACACTTCTTTTAATCCGTGTAATAGTAGAAACGAGAAAACCTCTTCCGTTCTCAACCTATCTCCTACTTTTCGAATAATTATTGGTAATTTATCATATTGTCAGCACGGTGGCTACTATATGGCGGCGAGAATTTCTTAGAAGCTCCACTTTGACAGATACGCACTCCCATGATGGGAAGATTCCTTCACAAGGCTCCTTCCATGCGAGAATCTTCGAAACTACTCTGAGAAAGAGAAAGGGGGAGGGGGGGGGGGGGAAGATATGAGGACGGTGCCTTTTAATCGCCCAATGCTAGATAGGCATCGTTGCACACTTCGGTTCGTATATAACGTGCCTTTTTCACCGAACAAAATAAGAGTACTGATGAAGGACCACCACCGCACCGGCATCTCCGCACGCAGTAATAAAGGATGACAACTGCTCTGATCCCAAATGGGTAAGCCTACCGTTACCATTTGATAGCATAACTTTATTTCTTTCCTCCTTCCGTCCCATGCAAAATGACGTAATATTCATTGAAGAGTTTTCTATTTAGGGCATTCTTGAATGCAGAACTGGATTTCGGGTTGTCCATGCTGCGTCAAGTCCCAGTAACTCAACAGCTCGTTGTCTCTCCAATCTCTGTGATTTTCGCTCTAGCAATGGTTCAAGCCGGTGCTAGAGGAAAAACGAAGATGCAAATAGATCAAGCTATATCAAGAGGTATTTACAAATACAAAAATAGCACACTCAAATATAGAAATTACAAAAAATTACATGAACACTGTTTTCAGGAGCAGCAGATGGAGCTGTTGTTGACTACTACTCAAAATTGAGCAGGGCCATAATGACCTCAAATAATGGAACGCAAGCGAGGATCGCAAATGGATTTTTCATAGAGTGAGCGCATGGAACGCAGTCAGAGAATATTTCAATATTTATTATATCAAAATCGTATTCGGGATGATAGTTGGCATTTGGTAGAACTAACCATGCCAGCGGTACAACATGATATCTTTTGCATTTCTTACAGTTCGACGTCTTCTTCAAATTCAGCAACCTTTTCGTGAAGTCCTGGTTTTTCTCAAATTTCAAGCAAATGTAGCAGTGCCTAGTATTTTTCCAGCAAGAGATTCAATATAAGCAACGAATATGCAAACACAGTCAGCAGCATGTACTCAGCAAAAATAGAATCACTGGATTTTACACAACCAGAACAAGCAGCTAAGGTAGAAATAAGATATGTATGTTGAGATCGTTTAAATAACGAGTATTTGCTGTTTCAGACCATAGAAAATTTTGTGAGTCAGGTCACATCTGGTAAGCTACAGAATATTGCCAATGCTGACACTGTCAAAGGTAGGCAAATTGGACTTAGAAGCTTCTGCAGTTTTTATATACAATGCACACAAAATTTGCAGATGCTTTCGCCGTCCTGATTAACGCGATTTATTTCAACGCTGAGTGGGAGTACAAGTTTCTAAAAGGCTCGAGTTCAAATCGTACCTTCAATACTACCAATAATACAGGAAGACTGGTTGGTAAACGCTTGTCTCGATGCGAGCAGCGCAAAGTTTTCGATAAAACTCATTGTAGCTCTGGTCGCCCTGCTGGCGTTGCAGTGGTGCGGTTTTAGGGATGGTGGTCGTATTACAATAATGTCAATGTTTGCAAGAACCTAAACCCATTTAATGTTTCTAATTTTGTGCCTTGGCGATGAATCAGGGAATCCGCGCTCAAGCCTCGGCAGCAGACGCTGTGTGTCATAGATAAGAAGAATAAAAAGAATGAGACTCAATGAAAAAAGAACAGAGCACCTCGAATGCGGAGAACAAACACCTGACGCGATTGCCATCGATAATGAGGAACTTCCAAAGGTCTCCGTGTTCAAATGTCTAGGATCCCGTATCTCAGCCGACGGTAGCACGTTAGTGGAAGCTGAATGTAGAGCGAACGCTACGTAGAGCAAGTGGAGGCAGGTAACGGGTGTAATGTGCCATAAGAAAGTCCCGTTGAAGGTAAAGCCAAAGATTTATTGCACAGTAGTCCGATCTGTTGTGCAGTATGAGGCAGAATGATGACCAACCACCTTAAAACTAGAGCAGACCCTTCACACAAAGGAAATGAGAATGCTTCCCTGGACGCACAGGTTTACCCGTTTTGACAGAGTACGAAACGAAGAAGCACGCTCATTTTTCCGAATAGCACTCATTACGACAAAAATGCGAGAGGATCGGCCACGCTATTACAGTCACGTACTGAGGAGTTAC
This sequence comes from Ancylostoma ceylanicum, assembly GCA_000688135.1. Taxonomy (NCBI): domain Eukaryota; kingdom Metazoa; phylum Nematoda; class Chromadorea; order Rhabditida; family Ancylostomatidae; genus Ancylostoma; species Ancylostoma ceylanicum. The sequence continues at coordinate 1,115,914 of JARK01001338.1, read as the reverse complement.
TACAGTTCAGCTGCACTACAGTTCAGTTTCCAAATCAAGGATGAACATCAAAAGACGTAGTCCGAGAGGAAAACCCGAAACGCGGTTGCTATACAAGATTGAAGATGGTACTAAAGCTCGGTGCGAATGATGTATTCGATAGAAGGAAATGGCGCAATCGCACTAGAAACGCCGACTCCAAACCTTGTGAAAGAAGCTAGGGAAGAAGGGTCTACTTCATTATAAGCTCGTGTTGTCTCTGCTCACAATACCGCAATTGTGTCAAGGGACAAACACGTGGCTGGTCAAATTATAATGGATGGCAGAGTGGATAAAGACAAGGGGGAGTGGATAGATACTTTGTGTTTTTTCTCTCACGGGTGAATATCTTGGGCAAGGGAACAGGTTCAAAAAAGTTTCCAATTTGGTTTGCCAATTGAGTCTATCATACTTCCTACTTATTTCTTAGATTTTGAATTCCAAAAAATTCAGATCGAATTCGTGAACGAGTCCGATGAGGAGCGCTTATATGCTGAGGATCAAGACATGCAGTTATTATCGCTTCGCTACAAGGATCCCTCCTATGCCCTGAACATCTTCCTTCCTAAGAACAGGTGCCGTGGTTTTTTTTATTCTGAAAACTTAACTTGTCATGTCTAAGGATGGTGCACGTCCTTTACTTGAATCCTTCCGCCCGTGATGTTCGGTATGTAATTACATAATTCTTTTATTAATATAATTTTTCCTTCATAAATTAATAAAACTACAAACTGCACAAGAGGGGGGGGGGGGGCGTGGCTCCATGAGCGCCAGGAGGAAGGGAAAAGGCCGCCGGTCACCCGACCATTTCCCTCTCATCTGATTGACTGGCTCCGCACATCAACTCGAAGGCTCGACAAACTGAGAAGGAAGAGCCTTGCAATTTATGCACAAAAATTTTTTTGAGGTTTGCTATCGAACAGCTTCGCGAAAAATTGGATGGAGCGTACATTCAGCATATGTTTTCGCAGTTGAATATGACTTCCCTTAGGGTAAGGATTCCACTACTTATATTGTCGAGTAACAGATTTTATTCATCGTACATGTTTGAAGATCTCCATTCCCAAGATCAAGATTGAGACGGATTTCCGGCTGGAAGAAGCATTAATGGCAATGAATGTAAGCGAAATGTTCAACGACAGCGCTGACCTGACTGGAATCACAGATTCGCTACGGCTGAAAGTCTCCAGCGCAACTCATAAGGCAATTATTGAGGTGAGTTTATTCACTTTTCTTTGCTAGTGAATTCAAGTGGGCAGTCGAAAAAAGGCGTATTACAATACGTAGATAGGGGCATACAGGGTGGCATTAAGCAATTGTCTCGAAATCAATTAGCTGAAAGATACGTACATTCGGTTAAAATCTGAGGTTTTGAGAGTTAATTGCCAAAATCATTGAAATTTTCAAGTTAGAATTTGATCCCAATTTTTTATTCTCTCGAGTCAGTTTGAAGGCCGGCATCTTGGACGTTCTTAGCCTTCTGAAAATAGAGCGTGCCGAAACAAAACTTCTTGCCAAAACAAACAAAAACAAAACTCGAATCCTCGTTACAGGTTGACGAAGATGGAACCACAGCAGCGGCCGTGACTCTCTTCAAATTGATACCTCGATTCGCACCGCCAGAATCCGTAATATTTTCAGCCGATCATCCCTTCATTTTTATTCTTACCAAGGACAAAAATCCTCTCTTTATTGGACAGTATGCTTGAGCTATTGTCACGTATTTGGATGGCACAGTGTCTTTACAAAACTGTCAGCTTTTTGTTTGAAAAATAAAATGAATTCTATTGATTTTCATCGTTTGTGTGCCTGTGTTGAGGAAGAATACAAAGGGAGCAGTTGCATATATTTCAATAATGTTCAGCTTTGCATTGTCAATAAATAACCATACTGCAAACTCGTATACATAAAAATATGTAGTTTCCGGAAGTATGGATAAAATCACAAGTTCATTCCACTCCTAATTCAGGGTGGCGCGAAAACTGGAAAGTTGAATATAAGTCGATCTCTTCCTAGTCACGACTAAAGAACACATAGACGGCGGTTCGCGTGGAACAAAATCTCAAAATCTAGTGAGAAAAACGTGGCGCAGCGCCAAATGTGAACGATGGACATCTTAGTGAACTTTCAAGGAGTTAATGACAGTGCAAGGACGTAACAAATTCCATCCGTAAGGTGCTTTTCGGCTTTGCCGCCATTTTATCCGACTCTCACTACTTCCAGAAATCCTTGCGTTTTACCCAAAAATTTCGAGTTTTACTTGGTCCTAGTCGTTTTGAGTTACTAAGAATAAAATAAAAACTGATTATTGTAAACTGATGTAATTAATAATCCAACGATCCGTAGATCTGATCCGCAAACATTGGGAAAACAAAGAGCTGACGGGCTCTTTTTAGTTATCCTTTGAGGCTGCATCGCTCTCTTTTCATCGAGTACTGAAAAAAAAACATATTGGGAGTAAAAACATCTGGTACTCTTTCGCTAGATAGTTTTATTAAGATTTTTAGAGTATCACACGAAAGGCCATATGTGGAAGCCACATGCACTCTACCCTTCCATTATTTTCGCGCTATTACTTTACAATGGAATTGTTGTGATCTTCCTACGCCCTGTGTAAGCTAGTACAAACTGTGTCAAACAGGCCGAAATTTAATTTTATTTACTTCTGAAGTTTTAGGTGTGATCAAGGGCAGACAATGGGAGGAAGCATGGAAAACCTAGCTATTTACGTTCCAAGACCAGCGTGAGTTGCAAAAACTCTAATCGTAGTAACCTGGTGGAAAAAAAACAAAGCGAGCGAGAATCTACCAATTGGAGCAGAAAAACTCCCCTACAGCTACAGTGGGCGTCAATGGCGGTGACCCGTCTGCGGCCTCGAACAGAACGCGGCGCGACCGCGTCGCTCGAGCGAGAATCCTCTCCGGGGCATCAAATTATGGGGTTTTCTTGATAGTCAGTTAGTTTTCTTACTAGTTATAATCAAATATGATGAACAACTATCAAGAAAACCCAAATAAGCCACTGTGGCGACGATTCTAGTGTGAGCGGTGCGGTCGCGCCGCGTTCTGTTCGAGGCCGCAGACGGGTCACCGCCATTGACGCCTACTGTACGTTCTCTATGAACTCAGAATTTGGGAGAATATTACAACTATGATATGCACTGTCTACAGTAATGGTGGTGAGGAATCGTCACGTTCATGATTGTAAATTTAGGAACAAATTTACACAACATTACCGAGTCGCTATAATGACAGTTGCAAGCGTCGATAAAATGCACAACTATGAAGAAGCTCTATGTGAGGTTTGCGAAAAGACTCTTCAATTTTCAACCTAAGCAACGGCGATGAAAGTAGAAATATGCTGTGTATAGATGTCGGGATTAAAATTGTTCGTCTTGCGAAAGGCAGCACTCACGGAAAATTTCGACCTCCAGATTCCGGCATGATCCAGGATATTTCAGTGCACTGAACACTGTCAAATCCCTAAAACTTGCCAGAGCTAAGAAAACTCTGATTTTAAGAAACATCTTATTCATTCTTCCGACACAGCTTGACTTGAAGGTGGAGACCCACCTCATTTTCGTGGTTGAGGTAATGGCAGATTCAGCATCTACTCGGTACGCTGATTCCAGCGGTATACACAAATTGTATCAAAATGGTCTTTAAAACCGGGGGAATAACTTTTCCAGGACGGAGTCTGTAACAGTTTGCTGACCCGAATTGACGTGTGAAGTCGTTGATTTTATCGATCGGACACGCCAAGACTCGTTTGCTAACGTTGCAGCCTCGCGGACAGCCAGCACAGCTTGGAGCGATCCACCTCCCGACTCCAAATTTTAACCACTTTGACCCCTTCAAGAACGAGGCTTTTGTCGCTTTTGTGCCTGTTGATGTACCTTACTGGGATTGTCACGACGAGAAGGTCCAGGCTATGTTGCTTTCTCCAGCATACGAAACGAGGAGGTCCCCTGCCTTTCAGTTTCACGAGTTATGGGATGTTGACCAATAGGAAACATATTGATGCTGCCACTTTTCGCCACTTTTTTGGAGCGCATTCACTTATTTAGATTCCTTAACGTCTTTTTCGGGAAGGACTAAAGGGAGCAACCATTAGAGGAAGCGCGGCAATAAACATACAAGCTACAGAGTAAGGAGTCAGAACTTGCAACAAAAAAAAACATTCAACAAGCGAATAAGGGGTGAATTTTGCAAGAAGTAGGAAGAAAATGGGATTGAGGATACCAAAAACAAAAAGAGAAAGAAATTATGTCCTGAACACTCAAAGAATCCAGGTAGAACGCGAGAGGATCATCAAACAGCTGACATGTATCTGACATTGATCGCGCTCCAAGAGTGTATTGCTGCTCCAGATCACGTGCAACGACCCGGGTTGAAAATTGAAATGTTGGACTGGAGTTTGTGTCGGCAAAAGCGGCACGATGTTTGAAGTGTGCTTACTGTATCTAATATTTCTAAACCAGCCTGATCGTCCGGCTGACGCCGGACTCTCAGGCTTCTTTTCTGCTCGCTTCGCTCGCATTGCTTTGATGTGGCATCTCTCTCACACCACACCGGCCATTCCTCATTTATCAGAACTCTCGTTTTTTGCACCTTCGAGCCTTCTGGCTCCGAGGCGCCTTCTCCACAGTTGTGCAAGAGGGGGGGGGGGACGTCTTTCCTTGTGTGGGACCGTTCGACCCGTCTCAATGCGTTTCCCCTTTTTCAGATCAGACGCCGGCGCCCCTCACCCCACCTTTGAACCGTTTCTAGCCTTCCTTCCACTTTTGGACGCCGGCGCACCCTTATCACACCGTTGGACCTGTCTCTGAACGTTTCCCCACTTTTGGACGCCAACGCACCCTTATCACACCGCTAAACCCGACTCCAGGCATATCCCCGCTTTTTGACGCCAGCACAGCCTTATCACACTGTTAAACCCGACTCCAGGCATATCCCCGCTTTTTGCCGCCAACACAGCCTTATCACACCGTTAGACCCGTCTCCAGGCATTCCACCGCTTTTGGACGCCGGCGCACCCTTATCACACCGTTAAACCCGACTCCAGGCATATCCCCGCTTTTCGACGCCAACACACCCTTATCACACCGTTACACCCGTCTCCAGGCATTCCCCCGCTTTTGGACGCCGGCGCACCCTTATCACACCGTTGGACCCATCTCTGAGCGCTTCCCCGCTTTTCGACGCCAACACACCCTTATCACACTGTTAGACCCATCTGCAAGCATTTCCCCGCTTTTCGACGCCGGCGTACCCTTATCACACTGCTGGACCCGTTTCCAAACGCCTCACCACTTTCGGACGCCTTTCGTCCTACAGTTGGACCCGTTTCTAGGTTTTTTCTGCACTTTTGGACGCCGGTGCACCGCTGCCGCAATAGTGGACTCTTTGCATAGCATTATCACCCCTTGTGGGCGCCGGTCTAATCCTGCAGCGTCCCCCCTCATTCTTGTCCTTCTTCGCCTTCCTGGCTCCCTCTCTTCGACATAAAGAGATCCCACCCATCTCTTCCCTTTTATAGTGGCTGGGCTTATCTCATTCATTCTAGCTGTGGTAAACACAACAGTCGTTCCTTAACATGTCTGAACATGACAAAAGTGGCCCAAAACACCTGTAAATCAAGGTAAAAATCAAAATTTACCACATTTTCGTACATAACTCGATGCGCTGAACACGATGGTGTCGTTAGTTTTTGGCGACAGGGCCTGGTTCTCGTGCACAGACACACACACACACATGAAGTGCCAATTAATAAGAAGTAAGATTGGCCAGCCAAGGGCCATCATTCTCGACCTCGCATATTTGTTTATGGGCCGTGCCCAGTTGCTGTAGATACCACGCCCATTACCACGGCCATATCTACCACTGCACCGCCGAGTGCAAGTCCAACGAATAAAGCCTAAGACTACATTCTGTACTGAACACAACAAGGGAGCCAACATCTTCCCGCAACTAAAGCCACCACAGAGTTGTACTTGTAATATGTCGAGTAAGGTTGAGTCTCGGACAGCATTACCAGCGCAGAATTGAAGCGGGGTTATGCCTGAGGATCGAGAACACACGATAGCTCCGTGACGAAGATTATCATGGGTACTGCCTTTGAAGTCTTAAGCAAATTTGGTGAAAAAAGAACAGATGTCATAATTGGCTATACCATAATTTGTTATATATCCAAGGAAAAAAACAAGCAATGAAGAAAATTTCCTTTTCAGTGAGCATGAAATGTTACGCACAATTGCAAAGCTACGACTTTCTCATATTCAACGACAGTCACTTTGTTAACGAATGTCGACAAGACCGCGTGGGTAAATGCCAGCCTTCCATACAAGCGATGTCTGTCACGAATGCTTCAGATTCACTTCAGACGCCATTGTATGGTTGCACAAGCGCTGAACAACTATGACTATGTCTTGCTGGTTGATTCGGACATTGTGGTGGTTAATCCACAGAAGTAAAAAATGTTATGTATTGGAAGGAAACGCAAGAAATTTGGATTTTATAGCTAATTTTAAAGTGATCGCATCAAGGCACCGAACCCAATATTTCAGGAGAATCGAGGAGTTTATTGATCCTAGTGCAGATATAATTTTCTATGACCGTTTCTATAATTGGGAGGTAGCAATAGGATCGTATATAGTAAAGAATACGTCGTGGTCCCGCCAGTTTCTTTTAGGTTTTTTTTTGAAACTCTTTTGTTTCTTGAAAATACAATATAAGCAGATCTGCTATCTAATTCAGGTCTTGCTGCCTACTACAAGCCGTTTCCACCCATGATGCGTCGAAATGATAATGTAGCTCTCATGGTCAGTAGTACAGTGTATGAAACTAAATCTTTATGCGGGACAATTTTCACTAGTATGATTTATACTAACTAGATTTGTGGGTTGGACAGTGCTGACGCAGCTCAGATGCACGCACCCAGGCCCCAGCACGAGGTCTTCCCCGAGCCAAAATCAAAACGAAGCCCACTTTGGAAACCCAGCATTTTACGAAGCACCATTTGAAAATGGAAGAGGAGTTAACCACCCTAAAATCAGTAGAAAAGTTCAAATTAAAAGAACAAAAAATCGCCGTAGCAGTAAAATTATCGCTGACAGGTTCCGCAAATTTTCCAACGAAGGTTCAAGTCGAAATCGAGTTCACGGTTACCGCCATAATCGAGGCAACACAGAGTCTATTCGTTTTGAGAGTGCATATGCCGTAGCAGCGGCGCTACTGGCATTGGAACATGCGGCGCAGTTGGTTCAACAGCATGACACTGAGAACTCCCTAGGCGAAGTGGCCCAAAATCCTCACTCTTGAGCTGGTGGTGCGAACGACACGAGTCAGTACTATATCAGGAGCAGATTAGATGTAAGAACGTATGAATGATTCTCATTGCAAACTTCGCGCGTCCAACGAGTAGACGGCGTCGTTGGATTGGAGCGCATATTCTATAGGCTTGAGCATCTAGAGGATTCGAAGGATTCCTGCTCAGCTCAAACGCAACCAATTGGGTTGAAATTTTTAGTGAGACAAAAGGGAAGGTGTTGCTGGAAGTGCTTGAAATATCAGCCAAAACTTATGCGTCGCACGAAAGATACATGCGCAAAGGCTAATCTGCTGCTGCCAAACAATTTTCGAAAAACTCCTGTGAAGTGCACACTCCACGGATCATCCCTAAAATTGCATGAATGATGAGGCCAGGCATGGTGAAGAAGTGTTTGAAAAATCAGCTCTGACTTATGTGAACTAAAAAAGTGTATGCTCATTAAGTAGCATTTGTCCGGCGGGAAGACCTCCGGGAAGACCTGAGGTCTTCCCCATATATATTCTTTGCGCGGTACATAGGTTTTGGCTGATTTTCCAAACACTACTAGCGTCCCGTCAGATCTCTTCAAATTTCATTTTTCAAGGGAATTCATGAAGTCTGGGCTCCACAGGAGTCCTTTGAAATCTCTTGCGGAGCAAAAATCCAGGGGCCGTAGTAATTGCACTATAACTGCCGGTTAACCAGCAAGTTAAACCGGCAGTTGTACATTTCATAACCCGGAACAGTTGTGAGGTCAATATAGTGTGAAAAATCAAAATATCAACTTGGTTTCGATATCGGTGATATAACCAGCAGGTTACATCACGGTTTGGATCCTGGTCTCGGGCGCTGCGAAACCATCGGTTGAGCAGATCGCACGGGCACTGCCATATCGATATTGCTAGAGTGCGCGCAGAGAACGCGCAGATATTATAGACGCAGGCAAATGGAGATCCCGGTTATTAAAAAGTCCTAGAGAGGACTTTTTAATAACCGGCATAAGTTTTGGCTGATATTTGTAACACTTCTAGTATCCCCATAATTCTTTGTTCAGTGAAGATTTTAGCTCAATCGGTCGCGTTTAGACTGCGCACGAATTCTTCGAATCTTTCGAATCCTCGGTCTAAGTCACAACAGATTCTGTGTTCCAATCGAACTCCTGACTATAGCGCCGTTCAAAGTAAGAGCAGCCCCCTTGGAAGCCCTGCATGTCCTTTTTCAACTTCAACATTAGCCCCAGACCCCAGTACGAAGCCCCCTTTGCTTTTCGACCCTTTTACGAAGCCCACCTTGCCCCCGGGAAGACCCGTGCTGGGGCCTGCACGCACCTGCGGGCCTCGCGATGACTGTGTAGCAGTTAATTTCATGCAGGGTGCACATGCTGCGTTTAGCGGTCTCTATAGGGAATCTTCCGTAAATAGATTAATCTACCCGACGCGCGACTGAAGCACACATCCAGTATATACTGTCCTTATCTTTTTTCTTTTGATATAGTCATTTTTCTCGTACACTGGGTGTCGATGGCGATGACCTTTCTGCAGCCTCCAAAATCACGCAGCGCGACCGCGCCGCTCCCGATGGAATCGTCGCCGCTATGGCGAAACTGGTCTTTTTTTAAAAATAGTTGTTCTTCATATTTGATGTTAGCTAGTAAGAAAACCAACTAACTACGTAGAAACCCTCATATTTTGTTGTTCCAAAGGGGATTCTAGCTCGAGCGGCGCGGTCGCGCCGCGCACTTTTCGAGGCCGTGGAAGGGCCACCACCACCGACCAAAATCAACCATATATGTGGTTGATTTTCGGTAGTTGGTACTATTAACCATATTTGAGGTATTGGTTTCCGATGGGCCCGTGGCGAAATTAATGTGACAAAAAAACAGGGTGGAAGTATACGCGAATTATAAGTTAATTCCAGGAAATACTTAATTAGCAAAGCTGACGCCGAGAAAAAAAAAACGGCCCCCAGATGCCCTGCCGTTCCGCGCCTGTGGTGCGTCGCGGCCTTCCTCGTCCGCAGTGCAAGACCAATCGATCAACTGCTCCCAGCCGCCAGCATCAGACCGCCCACAATCAATACGTATCAAAAAGAAGTCGTCAGGCAGACGGCGGTGATAGGTGTTGTACTGCTCGAAGTGTATAAGGGCAACCGTTGCTGTAGAGGGCACATCCCGTCTTTCTTCCCTAAAATGGGCGGCATCTTTTCCAAAATCGCTTTGCGAAAATGGATGGAAATTCTCTAGAAAATTGTTAATGCTTCTTTTTTAAATTTTGTTTTTCAAAAATATGGTCAAGCTTAGGCTCGTCTTGGATTTTCTCTATCACCACTAAACAGTAGAAGGATACGTACATGCTTTCGAATCTACGATAATATCAAGGATTACTATGGGATTGTTCTCCATGCGGCATGCGTGAGAAGAACATTTAGAACAAATCCTAACCATGTGAAAATATATCCGAAGGTATTTTTCTCCGTTTCTATTCTGGATTCATTGTAATAGATCTATGGAATTGTAAGGGTACAGCATGGGTTCGTGACGTATGGCTAACAAACAGTTTGTGGAGCAGGGAAGATGATTTTATGTTGCATGGCTGCAAGGAGAGAAGAAGATCCTCTTATAATTCTACAGGACCAAAGTATGTTATCTTTTAGCTGTTGGATTACTAAGGGAAGATTGCTTTGCAAAAGCAATGGAAAGTATACCAGAAGGCAGAAAAAAAAAGAAATTTCCTTGTTAGGTGTTCTACTTAGACATAGCAAAAACCAAGGAAATTGAAGAGAAAAACTGTGGAGATCACGACTTCCTGTAGAATACGCTAAAACAATTGGAGTGGTGGCTATGTTTCTATGTAAGAAATCGTTTTCGTTCCAGATTAGGCATTGCTGACGCAGGCGGAGTATGGTACAGCCCGTTTGCTGGATCAATAGATCTTAATCGATGCACTCCTGGGTAGGTATGCCGTAGCAAATTCTATGTACAGTGAACTCGAAACGGCCGTTGACAAGGGTCGGGACCGCGTCGCGGTGTTCTTGGGCAGAGATGCAGAGGCTCTGCATGCTCGCTGTGGTTGTCTCTGGCCAAGAACGCCGCGCCGCGTTGTCGCCGCTTGTCTACGGTCGTTTGGAGTTCACTGTATTTGATGTAAAAGTTGATTTTTAAGGGGAATTTTTAGAGCACGATCTAGGTGCACACATACAATAAGCTCCAATAGTTCTTGTGCAACGGAAAACGAGGCCGCCACGCACCACCTACGCAGCGCGGCAGGTCAGCGCTGGGTGCTGTGGTTTTCGAGCGTTGTCGGGATTGCTGCTAGTTAAACGCAGAGGCAAAGGAGTGATCGCTCGTAAAGTCTTTGGCTATAATATAATAATTTACCAAATTTTCCTGTTCGTTCAGTTTTCGTTTCGTGCATGAACTTTATACGAAAACTAAACATATAAGTGAGTCTCCTTATGCACTCATCAGCAAGGTGAAGGAGACCTCCGGCTTAGTAGACCGAATTTTGCAACTAATGCTAATATGTGCACATAGTTGCAAAATAAGAAAATAAAATAACATAACATAACTATAAAACAAGAGAAAACAAGCAAAGCACCAGTCTTGACCACGCCCGCGAACCGCATCGCCAAGTTGGTCTGCCGCGCCGCGTAGTATGTGCGGCACGACCTCCTTTCCAGGTGGTGTGCAATGATGATTGATTGGCCCTTCTCAATGATAAACACGTGCACTTGCAACTTCTTATGTTCGATATTCTTCTCGATTATCGGTACATACGTAATACTTTGCTCGGTAGTTTTCAGAAACACATCATGGAACTACGATGAAAATTTGATTGCGAAAAAAGAAGACATCGACAACCAATTGCGATTGTACTCCAGTGAAGTTGAGAAAGAAAAGGCAAAGTTTGTTGATCTGCTGACAGCAACAGTCTTTTCAAAGTTTTTACATCCGTGAATAATGCAAGTATATAAAGTGTAAATATTTTGAGGCCATTATCTCTAGGTAATTGTTATTAGAATAATTGTATTTCGAGAATAATCTTTTATGAAAACTCATAGCGGCGTTCGATGGATGTACAATGTTTTCTCCCGTGGAGTTGGATTTGAAAATGAAATTCTTCGGGAATTGGGTATTAAATGTAAATGACCGAATTACGTGTCCCTATTTGTACTTACGTCATGAAACTAAGCAGCACAAAAAAAAGAAAACAAATGCTTACCCCTCTCATACAAGCTCAGCAAGTTGCGGTACTAAGGCACGGGCGCGGAGCGTCTACGAACACTTACATCGCGCGCGTAGCGTCAGGCCGTTTTACGTTTTTGAACTTAGGGAAAAAAGCCAAGTTTGGCTCAAAAGCGAACGTAACTTGATTTTAACCCTTTATTGACTGTCTTAGATCAAAATGGAACTGTCCACCCTGGGAAAATTCTGGGAATAGCGGTTTTCTATACGCTGTTCTACAGATGCCTGACGCGCACGGGTGGTAAGTGTCCGGTAATCCGAGTGCAGAGCTAAATCTGACTGGGTCACTGATTTGTCACTGGAGCGCGAAAAGCAACTTTGTACATTGAGGTTACATTTCATGTGCCGCCTACAATCATCGACTTTGACATAGTTTCCATTGATTGCGATTCTATCCCTGAGCTCCACAATTGATACATTTGGTGGGCTATCTACGGTATACCTGGACTGGGAAGGCGTTCACGGAAGACTAGAATGAAAGGGAAAGATTGAGCCATACTTCGCGACCGTTTCTTTCGGCTTCACGGCTGGGTTCGGTTTTGGGTTCTTTGATCTCCCTTTACCTTTCCAAGCCAACTATTTCACATTGCGATCATTGTAAGCTGCTATGCTCCTCGAGAGCGCTGTCGATGTCCTCAGTATCGATCGAACGCAGCCGCGCTGCGACCGCACGCAGCTGCCCGATGACTACTCAATAAAACTGCCAATGGGTGCATATGATAGCCGACCACAGGAATATCCATAGAATTCTTTATTATAAAGTGTACTGCATTCATCGTCTTCTTCTCAATTTCTTTTGGAGAGCGCTGTAGTTCTGTGTATTTAGTGCTTGTCCATTCTGCATAGCATCTTTCTGCGGGTAGTACTGTTGTTGTTGTTGCTGTGCACCCTGATTGAAGAAATTGTATAATAATATTTCCGTACTGTGCATTACATGAATATTACACGAATCCTACCGGATTGTACTGAAGTGTTGACTGCTGTGGCTGCTGGACGTACTGCATGTTGTAGTCGTACTGCTGCTGTTGAGAGTTAGGCTGAAGATATAAGTTTTAGTGGTAACAGCTTGCCGTTCTGGTTCTGAGAGGTGCCAGTAGGTATTTTTTGCGGCTGTATGCTCACAATTATGAGTACAGTGGGCGTCGATGGCGGTGGCTTTCCACGGCCTCGAAAAGCACGCTGCGCGACCGCGCCGCTTACGATGGAATCGTCGCCACAGTGGAGAATGTGAGTTTTCTTGATAGTTGTTCATCATATTTGATTTTAACTAATAAAAAACTAATTAACTAAGAATAAAACAATATAGTTTGCTGTCCCGAGGAGGTTTCCCGCTCGAGCGGCGCGGTCGCGCTGCGTGCTTTTCGAGTCCTCCTCTGCACCCACATATCGATTGGTAGAAATAGGCTTGTGGCGGGCGCAAAAGGTATTGCCAGCTTGCAAGTTCTCAAATATGTAACTTACCTGATAGTATTGGTTGTTCATTTGCGCTTGAGCGATTGGTTGCTGTACGGCTCCTGGATTGTAGAACAATTGTTGTTGTTGCTGTTGTTGTTGCTGTTGTGGCTGTTGTTGTTTTTGGTTATCCATTACCTGAGGTTGTACCTGAAAGCCGTAAAGAATAGAATATGTGGTAGTTGTCCACTTTCTTCCTATTCCTCAAATGCAATTTGCCGCTAGAAAAACTTCCTTTAATCAATTTAAATGGGGAAAAGTGAGCGGGATCATTTCCAGTGGGTTTTCTGGCAGCTATACTTTGTTGCTCCCTGTGCCACCCCCCCCCCACCTTCCGCGTGGCTAAATTCACTAAGAATGTCAGGTATTGTTAGCAGTAGAAGTATCAAGTCCAGAACCTGGGCCAAAACTAAATCTTTTTCTTGTCTTTCAGCGGATTTGAAACATTTTTCTTGTTTCAACAGGGAACACGCACCGCAGCCGCGTCGCGTGACTTCAACAGATTGTAAGATGACTGAATTATACTGACACGGTCCGTAGAGCACTCCAGTTCACTTGTATTTATCTCTAAGACCTACCTTTTCTACAGTTTTCCATAAAATGAAGAGTTCTCCAGGGTTGTCTGCTATTACTGCGCCCAATTGCTTACCAGAGGAGCTGCGACTTCCCCAACAGAAAAATCGATACCTATCCAAACCACACCTGTTGCTGGTATTGTTGCTGAGGGTACTGTTGTTGATAGTACTGCTGTTGTTGCTGTGGCTGTTGCACATTTGCTCCGCCCACTACGTGTCCGTCGCTGATTGGCTGTGCTACTGTGGCAGTTGGATAGTAGTAGTATAACGGAGTATATGTGGAGGGATAGTAGTAGTAGAGATACTGTGAGCAGATCTGTTGTACGCTGAGCAACACACACAGTAGGGAAATCCTGGAAAATTAAGGAAAATTTCCCAAAAATAGAAAGAAGAAAAGGTAGAAAATATTAGTCAGTGAACTCATGGACTTACGATTTCATAGCGATGATGTACGGAATGGGAGAGTAGTCTCTAACCGCTGCTCGGCTACTATTTATACAAGAATCGTCCTACGGCGCTCTATTTGCCGAGTTGACGCTTTTCGCGCGCGCCACTCTCGGAACTTTCAATACTCACAGGATTGGAATTGCCTGACAGTGAATGCCTCCACTATATACCAAGAAACATATGATCGGCAGTGTAGACATCAAAGAGCAGCGATGGCATCACTCACTGAGACGGTTTTAAGGATGTCATGGCGCAAAAGAAGACTTCGCGGTTGCTCTTGTAAGGCTATGCTATCGTTTCTGCCAAAGAAGCACCAAAATCAGTTGCTTTACCTTTCTTTATAGTTATACTTTGACACGCTAGTTTATAGTAAGAGCAGGAGTCACGGATCTTGACAGGTTATAAAAATGTACACTTCCATTGCTACTTATATGCCGCGCCGCACCATCCGCGCGGCGCGGCGCATCAGTTGTGGTTCTCGGTTTCTCGTTCTCTGCTTGTGTTTCTCACCGTTGGTTCCGTTGAGTCTGTGTATTCAACTAGCAGCATTCTCGATTGTGCCCAAAACCCGCAGGTTCCTGACGGTTTGTCGCGCCGCGTAGGTGATGCAGCGCGACCTCGTTTTTAGGGCCATTAAAAAGTCTGACGCGTTCTGCATTTACGGTGTGCTCCAAACGGCCATAGACAAGAGGCGGGACCCCGGCGCGGGCCCTCTGGTTGTCTGCTGCACCGAGGCAGCGAGTCTGCTGGGCAGAGACACAGAGGAAAACCGCGCTGCGGTGCCGGCCCTTGTTTACGACCGCTTGGACAGAAGCCAGCTGACCATCTTCACACGAAGATAGAAATTTTTGCACATGCTTGTATCCTTATAATGAGGTGGTAATTTATTATAATGGTTAAGGTCTAAGGAATCACGTTATTTCGGAAACCAATGAAAAAAGAGGCTGAAGAGGCTTTCTTCCACCAAATAAAGGAAAAAGAATACTTCTGAAAAATTTATTTGTCGATCATTCGGGATTCCATCCATAAGAATAAAAATAGTGACGTCATTTATTTGAGTTCCACCGTCGTTCTTCTCTAGAGATACGAAATACACAGGGCGGCTTCGATTACATCCGACAAATTGTTCTGAATGTTCAAAAACCATTTAAAGTCACAACACTGGGTGGTGGTTACAAAAATCCCATGAGTAGTACTTTTATATGTACAATGACGTCACTTCGACAAATATTGCCGAGAGATTTGGTTCTTATGCGCAATCGGTAGAAAGTTTTCAAGCTCGCAGGGCCTGCGGCGCGTGCGCAGTGGGTCCCACTTTTTTCATGTTTTTGTCTGTTTTTTATTTGTTTTTGGCCCCGTAGAGAGCTGCTTGTCTCAGGTAGCCGCTAAAAACGCTTACCTGATCCTAGTCCTAACGAACATCGTCCTCGAACGGCTGAGCGAGGACGCCGGACCGTTGTTACAGGCGAGACGCGGCGCGCACGCGCCGCAGGCTCTGCGCACTCGAAAACTTTCTACCGATTGCGCTTAAGGATTATACCCAGCAGTCTAAGTCAAAGTGACATAGGGTAGGTAGTGTGTTGAAGCCGCCTCCACTGCGACTTTGTTCAGCAAAACATAAAAGGTGAGGTGATAGCTTGGGTACAATTATTCACTTACGTTTTTGCTGTCCGGTACACGTTTGAACACCTTCAGCACACAGGTACTGATATCCGCAGCTGATTTTCCTCGCTTTGCACATTGTACAAGCTGAAGCAGAAGTGATGACGAAGGAATCTACAGACATCTCTCTACTTTTTGCCTTTATCCAGTAGCACAAAACTGTTTTTGCATTGCGGACTGCATTGAAATAAGTGACAACCGAACTATTATAACAGTACGTCATCTGTAGCTGGGAATCCATCGACGTCGTTCAAGTCAAGGCAATCCTTCACAGAGGATGGGCCGGCTGCCGTGAGCATGGCGGCGATGGCAAGAACAATAGCTGATTTTATCATCTCTGAAATGATGAAAAAGTATATGGATACGCAATTGCCAGGGCGGTCGATGGATAATTTGAAGGAGGGACGTGACCCGAAATTGGCATGCATAATATGCCAAAATCTGGCTAAAAATTTCTCAAGGTCAACGAAGACACGAGATAATTTAAGATGGTTGCCCTTAAGAAGCTGTAGAAATAGAGATAAGGGAAATGATCATTCAAACACTCGTTGCCAAGTTTATCCAAAATTAATAAAAGAAATCCAGACGTCTCCTATCGTTACTAGCATGTCCACCTCATTTTACCACTCTTCTTCAGATCATCAGAAGCCAGAAGACTATCAGAATCAAGAAGCTGCTCTCTAGTTGCCGCAGAAGTGTGTTTTCGCTCTCCTAAGTACGTATTACCTTAAGTAAAGGAGATCTGTAGTGCTAGCTTACGTTCCGCATACTGTAATGTTTTGCCAAGCTCTTCTCTACTTCCAGCCCAATGCCCGTGTCTCCTTTCTCGTTATGAGTTTTCTAGTTGCGATTCCAAACTCCTAAAGCAAAAGCAAATCTATGTAGCAGCGTCTTTAAAAGTCTCAACGCACATCACATGATGTTCTCCCATATTGAGTGGCTGTAGGTGCAAAGTTGGTTCTCTGTAATTAGGGCGAAAGTTACCTTTTTCCGCACAGAACTACCTATGAAAAATAACCGAGGAGGTGCAAGCGGGCTCAACACCCTCCAGCACAGAAGAAGGAAAATTCGAATTTTAGCGGCTGCTAGTGATGACAAAAGTTTGAATAGAGGAACTGAAGTGGAATAACTGCTCGTTTATGTAGTAGAAATTTTGTTGTTTACATAACAGAGCGATCGTAATTGGGGGGCCACGCCTCCAGTCAACAAGCAAATCACAATGGTAGTAGCTGCGGCCGGATATTGATATCGAAAAATTACGTTTGTATCCTATACTTTGCAGGCATTTATTGTACGAGAAAGTTCGAGATAAAATTTGATATTATTCGTCACACTAACCTGGTTTCGAGGCATGAACTAGATCGGTAGTGTGGTCTACATGGCGCCCCTCATCAATAGTTCCCAAGGAGAGATTTCAAAAGATGATCAGTGGGAAGTGAAAGTTATGCAGACCTGATAGGTAATGATTAGAATAAACTATGGAGTACAAGTCTTTGCCTGCAAATGATTCGGACCTGGATGCTTCCGTCTCCATGCATTTCATCCTTTTTTCATTAGAGCTCGCAATCAGAACTGCTTAAAGTCCGATTTTTACTTGCACTCAGAAACCAAACGATCCTGAAATGTTACCGCTCGCTTGCTGATTATAAGGATACTTGCTCAGGAAGTTCTGACAGCTCTCCTAGGCAATCTTCCCTACTAAATTCAAGCGTGTCACAATCGATAACTGGTTTTGGTTTTGCCACTACTAGTCATGATGTCTCCACGCCATACAAAGCTCTAAGGAAGAGGAAGTTCGCTTGCACTTTCTTTCCACTTCTTATTTCATATTCTCTTCCTTCTTAATTCGCGTCAGTTTCAACTATCGATTGCCCTGCGAACAGAAATGAACACAGCTGATGAAGAATTGCTGTAGAACGGTGAACATTTCGCAGTTCGTTTTTCCTATAATCGACATCGTTAAAATCGATAAGTCCTCTCATTTCAGTCATTGATACGCTGTAACGACTACATTGGCTTGAACCATTGGAGGAACCATGATATTATTTGTGAGCATGCTATTTCGTATGCTTTTTGCACAGTTTTCTTGTAATCTTTTGACGTAACCAAACACATACGTAAATTTCGATTCTGGTACGTACATTAGTACTTATTGTTATTTTGAGTACTCTGGTATGTTTGTGCGATTTCCTCGAGAGTTGGGGATGGGAAAGACTCCTACTGCAATATCTCATTCGCAAAGTATTCTTGAGGCACCTAACAGTGTAGTAGATGGCGCAAAACCCTTTGCCAATTTTTTCAAATGCTGCAAGTGTTGCAAAAACTTTAAATGATGAGGAACGATGACCGAATCATAAGGACGGATTGTTGGAGAAAGTGTTTCCAAAAACACTCTTGTGTTCCCAAATATTGTCAGAGGGTGTTGGCGCCAAAGCGCCTGCGTATCCAGGCATTGCACGCGCATTTTTGCTCTTTTTTCGCCATCGGAGCGCGACAGCGTGCTGAATTGTGAACGTGCAAGGCCACGTCTAACTGGATATGATATGAGAGAGAACGAGCAGAGCACGTCTTCTGAAGAAGCGAGCACGTGAGGGGTGGAACGAGGGTTCGACCCTAGGCGTTTGTGCTGGGGTCGAACCCTAAGATTGTCTGAGTTCCTCTCTGTTGGTGTTGAAGGAGCGGAAGTAATCGGCGGTTTGCCCAAGTAAGAGCATTTGGTCAAAAGCGGATGGATTTTCATAAGGACTTTGAATAAGGTACTACTACTACTACTACTTCTACCCTGAATAAGATAATACTCAAGCATATCACCTGCTAAAGTAAGGAATTCCTACTATAAAATTCATACTCTTGAATCGCGTTAGAAGGTGAAGAATGTCTGCACTCTTTATAAAATGCTATGTGGCATGATGAGAATAAATTGAGCCAAGTTCTATAATACATCACAGTCAAGAACAAGAGTCTCAAAATTCAAGAGGTTTTCAGATCTTTAACCTGAGTGCGAGTACCAGTTGAACCTTGTTCCCTTGTGATAAAAGTAACTGAGTATACATATTCTATTCCACTGTCCTCATTTCCTATTTCTCTTCTTCCGTTGTGGTAATTGTATTTCAATTACCTGGGCACTCATTTCAGTATCAATTCTTGTGCAAAATGTCGACATCGCTTTTCCTTAACCCTATTCAGCACTTATGGTGTTGAAAAATACCTCTAATCTCTTGCATTACTGATGAGTACACAAGGAAAATTAATTTTACAACATGGATTTGTGTAATACATATTTGGAAAATGGAACAGAACAAAAAATAGAAAACGAAAAAAAAACAATACCAAACACGAAACGAAAACTGAACAAGCAATAAAAGCAAGGATTCTGGGAGAATGACTATGACAATTGTGAAAAACATGTATGAATTTTCCCTTATTCTGTGCTCTCCAAGTTTATATGTTTAGGCACTTTGGTTACTCACCTATGCTCCTGTATATGCTGTTCTCTCCGACGAGCTTGTTGACCACCTAATAAGAGGTCACAATGAAATACGTGGGAAGTTAGCTAACGGCACTGCTTTGAATAATAACGGCACTTTACCATCAGCGAGGAATATGTACGACATGGTTGGTACTTTCTTGTTTTTTTTTCTCGAAAATTACCTTTCGGACCCTATCTTCATTGCCGTATTGATTTCTATGACCTTCGTTGTCCTGTATTCATAAAGTTCCGCCATTATTTACGAGTAATACACAACTTCAGTCATTCTGCTCGAGCTACAATATGTCTTTTGAATTATATTACTTGCAGATGTTTTCTGGAGAGTTGGAGTATGAGGCCGAGAAACTTGCAGTAAAATGCTCTTCCCGTGTGCGCCACACAGGTTCAGAAGCAGTGAACATAAAAATGTTTGTACGAGAGGAAATGTTTCACATTCAGCCGCAACCTACTGGATCAGATTCGATCGGGGATCTAGTAGCGTTTTTTCAGCTTCAATGATCGGAACCTCACTTCGCTTGACGATGCGGAACTGATAGAGATAGCACTGGATGAGTGGTACGCTCCTGTGAAAAAATACGGATTGCACGATAAAAACAACACCTACACTGATCTGCGGCTCGAGTCGTTCGCTAACGTAAGAAGCAGTTTTATTCGAATAGGTGATAAAATCGAAGTGAATTCAATCATTATATTGTCAGCAAACTTGAAGTGCTATATTGTCTGCCCGTGAATCGATTACATGGAAACATTTCAACGTTTTCGCTTTCAGATGATTTACTTCAAGAATAACCATTTTGGATGTACTCTGAACCGATGCAATACCAGGAGCTCCCGTTCGCCAGTTGTCGCTATTATTGTGTGTGTTTATTTAAGCGCGTAAGTTTCATGTCATTTTATCTGTTGAAGCAAATCATTTCAAAATGAGACTGTGATGCTCCAAAAAAAAAAACTGTCATTGTTTAGTCCTATCTATGGAGCACCTCTCTACGAGTCCGGAAATGCATGTCAAAACGACAGTGACTGCACACTTCTGCCAAGTTCAAAATGCGCAGAAGGACTTTGCTGGAGCCATGTCGTTCTCACTCCTCCAGGTGGGCTATTGCCTTGTAGCTCCGAGAAAGATTTGGAAAAAAGTGTACATCTGTTCATGGAGATGGCTTCAGCATAGCCTGGTAGCATGGCAACTCTCTCGTACACCTCCCACAAAGTGTAGATATGACAGATAACTAGAAAAAAAGTCTGTCACACCTCTTATATTAGCACAGTTTATATTTGTCCACAGCTCAGCCGTCCATTTCTTAACCAATCCAAATTAGAGGCAGAAATCCCTTGTCTACCTAAGCTGCTGGAAGTTATCGTAGCCGCAGTGCCCTTTAAGTCTTCTTCGAAGGCCTACGTGCTATACCTTTATTTGTTCGCTGACCCATCTTCTTCTTTGCATACCGTGCCTCGTATTATCATTTTGTGCCCTGCAATCAATAACTCACAGCTGACATAATGCCCCAGTTTTGATGAACAGTAAAATATCAAAAAAGGAGCATGAAACTGATGTCTCAAGTAAGGAAATTTTAAAATGAGTTTCTTTCAGAGCCCAATGACATATGCCCACAAAATGTGAACATGACAGATAAATTGAGAAAAAAATTCCATAACACACATAACAACCTCCGGTATGTTTGTGCTTTCGATGTTAAAAACGGGTTTCCCCTATAAAATCAGCCCTGTATTAAAAAGTATCCATTTACAGATCAAAAGTTGCAAAAGGCGTAGTTTACTTCGATGAAAAAAGGAGACTACCACCAGCTGGTGATATGTATTACATGGTGGGAACACAAGCGACGCACTGAACACGGGTTTTGGAAGAGGAATATCTACTATATATTTACTGCTTCGTGAGCGTTTAGTGGATTTGAGAGGAGTTGGCGAAAGAAAAGGTTGCAGACATATGATTGCGATCTGGAGGCTGCAGCTCAGCAGCATGCTAGCGGGTGCTCGATGATGACATCTAGTTCTTCATCAAGAAAAGATGTGGGAGAGAACACTGCAGTTGTTACCGGACTCAGTCGCTATCCAGAATTAGCTGCTGAAAAAGTAAGTTCATTTTAACGAGTTGTTCTTGATCGTGTAATGGTCGACCGTTTTTCTGTCATTTTCTTCCAGGCTTTGAAACAATGGTGGAGCGAGGTGCAAGAAAGTGGACTAAATTCGGAAATGAAATTCACTGAAGAGATGAGCTACCAGAAATATAATGCCGTACGACATTTAACTCAGGCAAGCGCATGCTTCTTCTCAATTTAGCCATGAGGCTATGTGGAATACTCTATGGCACAATGTCTTTGTTAGAAATGATTTGAGACGTTACCAATATAAGACCGTTTCGATAGCTTGTATAAGAAACTGTCTAAATTTTTGAGAGTGTATCTACTTACATTTGAGACGATCAATCAAACCTCGAGATCCCGATTCCGAGTATCAATGCATAATTGCGTTTGTCTTGATGAGGATTGCCTTTTTGTTGGAATCAACAAAAAATTGATTTTCCTTCTCCAACGTCTCAGAATGTGCCATTGGTACAGTCCATTCGGAAAAGTTTAAACCCAAACACAGCTTTTGCGTAAATATTCAAAATCAAAAGCCTGAAGCAATTTGGTTAACAGGATCAAACTTTGAATTGGTTTATTTCCACTCATTCAAACGGTTTTCAAAGGATTTTGGGGCAATAATTACACGCTATATTGTAGTTGGAAATTTGAAATAGATTCAGCATTGCAAGACATTCGTAGTGGTGCAACAATTTTGCTGTCTTAGCTACTGAATTATGAGATGCACTAGAAATTAATTCCAAAAAGGTAAACTTTGTAGATGATTTGGGCGCGTTCATATCGGCTAGGATGTGGCATGCAGAAATGTGGGGGCAAGTTCTTCATTGTCTGCCGCTATGTTGAACGGTTGGTTGCTAAATTTGTGTATGGAGCTAACAATAAGATAGTCGGCTGCAGTGTTATGGAGCAAGAATAATAGCTGATTACGAGGCTATTTCAGGGGAAACGGCGTAGGAAGACAAATCTACCACGTCGGCTCTCCATGCGAATTTTGTTACAAATCCTGCGTTGCCAACGTTGGCCTTTGCAGACCTCCTTCATGATAACTGATGTTCTGTGTCACTTGCCATACTTGCACTGAGGTTCTTGCTGTTTTAATCGTTCTGTTACATTCGCGACAACGTGCTCAACCAGTTGACACGTATGGTGCGACGCGTGGGACTGCGTGCTCGACCGGTTGAGCACAAATACGAGCTTAATGAACCGCCCGTGTCCCACGCGGCGTACCATGCCGAGAGTGTAAGGTCGCAAATGTGTTAATCCCGGCCAACTACAACGCGCTGCTGGTCTGCCGCGCCGCACGCCGCATGTGTTGTGCGCGGCCTCGTTTTCTGTGGTGCAATAATCAAATTTCATTAATGTGTTTGTGGTTAGCTATTGATCTTCTCCACCTTCTCTCCATGTAAAACATTTATTGGGCTTGATGTAATCAGGTTTTGTTTTTGAGGTACGAAAACTATACAATTGTTAGACTTTTCCAAGTGGCCATTTTATTTGCTTTTGGAATTGAAGTATAAAAATATCATCCTCTGGTATCTCAGTTGTAAGTAGGAGATTGATGAACAGAAAGTTAAGTTTGAATCTTAACTAGCATCTTCTGGAGAAAGTTGAAAGTCGTACTCTAATATAAGTATTGATTACTATGTTTCAGAGTGTAAAACTATGGATCGTCGTTTTCTACCGCTTAGAGTGTAAAACTATGGATCGTCGTTTTCTACCCCCTTTGTAGATTTGCTACTGTTCACCTACATATTCTCAAGCATGGAAGAGGAATTCATGGCACAGATACTGCTTGCATATCTGCTTGAGCATAATTTGTTGTACAATTTCCGATCTTTTATTCTAAAAAACTATAACATGATTGGCCAAATTTGTTAATTTTTTTCAAGTGTGAAGAAGGCATTAATTCTTCGAGCTCACGAATAAGGAACTCATGGTTAACAAAGAAGACCAGTAGCACTGTCCAGCGATAAAGCGTCAAATTTTCTGCACTTACATCACCTGTATAGCATTAAATGCCATTCCATGAATTCATGTATGCTTGTACAAGGAGAAACAAAGGCATGATCCTCCTTCCTAGTGTTGTCAACATGAGCATTTTCTTTCATAATGATTACCCTATCTCATTTTGTTTCATTTACAATCGAGAGAAATCTATGATAGCGTTTGGTCATGAAGCAAGCTTGCGCTTGGGGATATTTTCGGTCTGAGAATTATGCATATATCGTACATGTCATGCTATAAAAAGAATTGTAAAACAACGTGTGTAAGCAGAGATGTCAGCATTTCTACATACGATGTTCTCCGCTTTGGTTGGTTTTTATGTCATCCTTTATTCATGTAACCAAAAGGTAGAAATCGATGCTGGTGCTAATTTTGATTGTCTAAAAGCAATCACCCAGCAGTCCCACATTGTGTACATGTATTACTTGTTCCTGAGCTATCATAAGATCATGACTTATAATAACGGGCTTAGTCTCTCCGTAAGTGTGTGTGCGTGTGAATGTGTGTTGTGGGTTATCTGTGTGTCACGAAATTCTACGATTGGTCGGTGATGGTGATTGTAAGACCATATAAAAGGATTGGAGTAGAGAGGGGAGATCAAGGGGAAGGTCGAGTGATGTATAACGAGTCCACCGAAGGGGAAGGATTGCGCCAGCTCCGAACAGTAGCAAAGACATCGTGCATAAAGTCCACTGCTGCGTGAGGACCAGGCTGGCTTCCGAGAGAGGGGAAACCCTTGGAGAAGGGTGCAACGGCGTGATAAGGGTGCGCCGGCGCCCAAAGTGGGGGATAAGAAAGGGATCCACTGCATTAGGGTGCGGCAACGTTTAAAAGTCTAGGGACGTCTGGATACGACTCCAGCAGTAGGTAATCGAGAAGTGGGAAACTTCAGATGACGGGTCAACAGCTAGCAAAAAGATGCTCCAGCATCCAGTGGCGAGAAAATTCTATGGGTTTGGTCCATCATTGCTCGATCTCTTTGCTGGCGTCTACGAGAGTGGAAAGACACCAAAGGCTAGAGCACAGCAATGAGAATACAAGCATAACCAAATGAAGAGAATGAATGAAGTCCTGCAATTCTGCACATATTCTACAGACTACTCCACTTCATTAAGGTGAGCTTCTATGGCCATCTGCATTCGTTTCGCGCTATTTAGCGCTGCCACTATCTCAGGCATGATCTATCATAACAGCTCGAGTCACGGACACGGAAAATTTTATCACCAGTGACTCACATGTGCACACGGCGGCGCTTTGCACAATTTTCTGGAGATAGGAACCTCATCAAAAATCGAACTATAAAGACATTCAGATGTTAAAACTATTACAGATCAGTCGAACGTGTCGTAGCATAGCAGGGAGCGAGATGTTATGCATAATCTGAAGCTGCGAAGACGCCGGAGTGTACCGCTGCTCCAGACTGCGCTGGCCCATGTGGGCCATTGCAGTTTGTCGCGGACGCGATGATCCGCTCCTCGACATTGCAGTGGCCGGGAGCACTGCGTTGTCGCACCCCGCGGCCAATGCTTGCGGTTGCGGCTAGCCTCGCGCGCCGCCACTTCAAACTTGCCCGCGCCTCTCCCAGGCTCCGCCCACTCCGTCAAAACGCATATAAGGCTGCGCTTCGCTCGCACCGGTTTCCTCCTCTACTCGAGGGCGACAATGTGACCAGACGACGAGAGCGAAGTGGAGTGCACGGAGCGAGGGTCCTCAATCGGTTCGATGCTAGATGATGGCAAGCAGTACTATCGATCAGAAGTTGGAAGCAGTACGAGCCGATGGAGGATACCAGGAGAGAGCCACACCGTAGCCAATGCCCTGGTGGCACGCGACAAGGACTCTGATGGCGTGGCTCAGTAGCACCTCTTGTTTGTAAGTCTTTATCTACTAGTTTTCCCCCTGTAGGACCCTTAGTAGTACTAGGTAGTAGTAGGCTTCTATTTAGGCTTCTTATTGTATGGGTAGTTGAAGAAGTAATAAACTCTTAAGATAAGCATGCCCCTACAGCA
This sequence comes from Ancylostoma ceylanicum, assembly GCA_000688135.1. Lineage (NCBI taxonomy): Eukaryota > Metazoa > Nematoda > Chromadorea > Rhabditida > Ancylostomatidae > Ancylostoma > Ancylostoma ceylanicum. Next base: position 1,090,604 of record JARK01001338.1, on the reverse strand, counting down.
AGGCTTACTACTGCATTCAGTACATAGTCCTGCCGTAGCCTTAAGTTGGTCCATAGGTGCGAGCCTGGTGCAAGGCGCCGGATCCTCCCGTTGGGAACCCAGGGTGGAAGCCTCAATGGTGAAGAGCCCTGGTGTAGTTAACATCAAGTCGGAGCAACATGGTGCGGTGAGGCAGGGTCCTCACACAAACCCTAGATAGAGGGCAACCACCGATCCGCCACACAGTTGGAGTCCCCTGTAGTTGAAGTTTTTTCCGCAAATTTAATAATACCGCTTTTTTGCATTTTACCAACAAATAAGATTCAGAGAGAGCAGCACTGGTAATTGAGCACTTCTAGTAAAAAAAAAGCAGAGGTTTGTGTGACGTAAGTGGAAAATAAAGAAGTTCGAGGGGTTCCCCGTTTCACGTTCATACATTTTCATTGATTTAAACGTCAATGGAGTGATATTGTAATAGATTCATAGATCGTCCAATTCTGGTTGTGTTTTGCCACAAATCATGTGGAGGCAGCAAAACCCAAGTTGGATCCTCTAAAACTTTTGAAGCTGCCGCGGACAAGTACGTTTATATTTTCTACTGCATAACACAGACTAAACACAGGTCTCACCTAATGGAGTACCACATAAACCAGCATTGTATAGCTAGGACAACTAAAGCGATGAACAGTTTTGCAGACGAGATGTGTGCAGAATTTCCCAATGCAAGGATGAGCGATCAAGCCAGAGTCATTATCGTGGATATCCATAATAGAAGGAGGTTAGTTTATGCAGAAACACATTCTTGAGTTCGACTCATTGGATTCCTTGCATAACCTGCGAGCTTTTCAGTTTCTGTGCCGGTCATTTCCATCCAAATACTGCAGAATTGGGCAAAAATATCAAGTTGTATCATAAGCTTACTACCACCTAGTTTACAATTTTGCCAGATCTCTGAGGACTGCTCTAGTCCTTCCTCTAGAAAACGCATTTAACGGTTGGCTATGCTGTGGTGCTGTAGCTTGTGCAATTCTTCGGAAATAGAATCGGTGTTTCGCCCATGCATTGGATTGATGATGAAGGAATATGCTGAACTAACTGGGGGAATCTTCGAAAAAAATAGAGAAAGAAGCTTTACTTGAATGGCGTTTCTTCCATTAGTTTCCTCTCAACCCATTATTTTATTCACTCCACACCGCTTTCAATTTTTATCTCAATTTTTCTGGCATTTAGAGCCGTTCTTGCTCAAGGACTGGTTCGAAATGGAAGAAATTACTACAACATGCCGAAAGGGTCCAACATAATGGAAATGGTTGGTGCTCTGTATTTGGATGGAAGAAATAGGGCTCGTAATAGCCGTGTCTCCATTTATCGCTGCAGGCGTACAATTGCACTTTGGAAGCGGGTGCTCAAATGTACGCTGACAGGTGCACATCGGAGGGTTCTCCGGATGACCAGCGCCCGCTTTGGGGCGAAAACTTCCTTGTTATTAAGGAAACATTAGATCCCATATTGGCAATGAGTCGAGTGAGTTGATCCCTTACTTTCTCAGCAAGTTTAGTAGAAAACGCAAGATGTCCACAAAACATGGTTTGTGGTTCGTCACGAGTATACAAATGATGTAAGAAATTTTGGTGAAAACTATAGATCATTTTCATGAACTATTTTCTCCAGTCGTCGGCTTGATATCAACTGCATTCAAGTGCCCATACCCAGTATACTTAATGTGTTTGGATAAGCACGCTCTAGCGGATATGTTAGTGTGGTTCCAAGAATATGCTATTTAATGAAAAGATATCCGCGGTTATACGAATCCACCGAATCCACCAGCGAAATACCACGAATGCTCTACCAGATGCACAATTCAGAATAGTTACCTAAAAAGCTGTGATTTGCCTTTGTGATTTGCCTGGAGGGAACAACCTAAACGCTTTTCCACTCTAGGCAGGAGATGCGTGGTGGGGTCAGATCTATCGGAACGGTATCAATCAACGAATGCTGTTCAACAAGTTCTTTGCTGGAAAACCCATAACGCCAACAGAGTTTACTCAGGTAGGTGCAGCTTAATCTGTTCCAGAAAATATCGCAGGCAATCTAGTTTTACATCTTCCTTCAATTGTATTATCAATTGCACTACATAAATGCCAGCAAGTTATTGATTTCGTTCGGTGTTACGCCAAAATTTTTAGCTTGTTTCTTTTGTTATGAAAAAAATGATGCTGACTGAAGCAAATATAAAGTCGAGAGTGCAGATTCCCTTTTCTTCTCCAGATGGCATGGGCAACTTCTTACCATATTGGCTGTGGTGTAGGTGACTGCAGCGGAAACACCAATGTGGTGTGTCGATATATTGCGAAGTACGTTTTTGCACTTTTGCACATTTTTTAGATGATATATCAGGGCAGCATTTATACTAGTTTTGCAGAGGTAAGATAATCGGAGAGTACGTGTACAAGCTCGGCGAGCCATGCACAGCATGCGATTACGGCTGCACTCTGGAAGGTGTACTGTGCCACCTCCCTCCTACGGCAGGAAAACACAGCCTGCCAAAACAGCCTAGAAAAAGTCGGACGCCTTAGTGTCTGAATGATGCGTCCAACTGATTTTACTCAATAAGGGACTGTTTTATCTCTGCTAATGATGAAAGAGAAGATTACATGAGTTCTTGTGTTGAGCTACCTAAATTGGAAGTAAACTTTATGAAGCGACAAGCAAGCGGTGACCTAAAGGTACCAGTGAGGTGTTGATCCATTTGACGAACACTAACAACCAAGAGCTACCAACAGCCGCTGTTGAAAGGTATGGAATTGTCAAGAATACAAAATTCAGAAAATACTACGCTTTATGCTGGGATTCCATTGCATTAGGCACTCATCATAAATGAAAAATCTGGCAGTAAAATGCTTTGCGCCAAAACTACAGCTGATGTGGCCAGCTAAAAAATCCAACCTTATGTTTACAAAGCATGCGGTAACTTAATAGCAAATTTTGTAAACAATAGGCGTTGGAATATTAATTCTGAAGAAAAAAGGAAGGAAAAACAAGATTGTCCAACTTTCGTTTCGCACGGCTCAAACAGACGTCAAGGAATTGAAATCACAGATGATCACGAAAGGAAGATACACGTGACCGAGATAGCGTGAGTAGCGGACAACTACCTACCATTCGAGTCGAATCTTCACCGCGAATGCGTTTCTATGCTTCATTAGAGTTCTCGAAGGGACCCCACACAGCGAACGAACTCTTCGAAGGAGTTTTTTTTGGCGGAACGACGACTTTGCACTCCTCATATCGTGCGGAACTCTCTTTCTCTCACCCACCTTCCCTCGCCGTTTCGTCATCAACTAGTGTTCGGCGTTACCTTCAACTCTCAACTAGCCTGCAATCACTTCGTTCACCTAAAATCGAAGAATGGCTCATACTAGTACCACATTTCACACGTTACAGCGCATTCTCACGCATAAGTCGTCTGCAGCATACCTCAACACTTATTGTGGGGTGGTTACAATTTAACACTGCAACGCCGCTGCTTTAACAAATTACTACCTTCCCTGATCTGTTTCAAGACTTACATTGGCCTAAACGCTTACCTGCCAGAAATGGCCACGAATCATAGCGATGGGATATTGATGATAATGAAGGAATTCTTCCAAGAACAGATAATCTGCTTCGGTAGTTTTTTCCAGGGATATCTCTGAGCACGTATTCCTGCGGTCAAGCGATTGTTTTCTTCATAATCTTTTTACGCTTTCTTCGCCATTCTTCACAACATCATTCGCAAATGTCGATGACAGCAGGTTTTTCAAGCTCTCTTATACAGTGGTTCCACTGACAACAGAAATAAACACAGATCACAACGAGATGATAGAGAAAAGTAAACGTTTCCTTGGTCGTTTTCCGTCAACTCGGCATCGCTGGAATCGATTTGTCCTCTTCTTGCACCCATTGGCACGTTGTAATGACTGCATTGGTTTCAACGTTTGGAGGAATCATGTTATTAGTAAGTAAATTACGTTTATTTTGTTAGTTATCTCTACGCGTCTCTTAGAATCTTTAATCACCCACCAAACTTATGTCCTTCATTCGAACACATTTGTGAGTACTGGTTGTTGTTTTGAGAGGCTTGATTTGTTTTTGTGACGTTTTGTAGAGAGTGCACTCTATGTACTCAATGTACTCGATGAATTCCTATTGCCACTCGAGTACACTACATATTGACTGCTTGATGTGGTAAAAGCACAAGGCACTTGCGTAGCAACTGCACCTTTCGACCACAAGCGCAGAATTAGCTTTCGAAGATTGAAAAAAAAATTATTTGAGATGAAATACAGCAGCGGCCATAAAGATATGATCAGAGACACTATTGAAGACACGATCTCAAACTATAACTCAACTATGGATTGAGCTATTCAGATCAAATTCGAGGATGTGATGAGGGTCTGAGTGTTCTTTCTTTCCACTGCATGACATATGCGTAAACTGCTTTCGAGCAAACCTACCGCGTTCTAAGTGCAAATTCACTGTTTTGCCAACGTTATGGTTTCTCGACGGTATCGCGACACCTTAGGTCCGGAAGAAATTATTCTAAATCGTGTCGTAAGCGAGCAATTTGCTATGTAAGTTGCGTTCTATAGTTCTTCTCTTTACATAAAGAAGAGAATTTTCTACAATTTTGAAGAAAATAATCGATCCTGACGGGGAATGTTTCTATGATATCCGCAACAGGCAACTATTCTGGTATTCAAATAAGAACTCAATTGCTGTTCATATGCTTGAGATATAATTAAGCCCAGTTTTTGGTGATTCCAACAAATTAATTCTGTCCTCCCGTTTGAGCAGCAAAAGCGTTGTGGTGGAAATGTTAGACAAACATGTGCCCAATCTGTATCAACTCTTCCTTTCTCCCAGTTGTCAAGTGTAAACATGCTATACAAAGTCCATCAAATCCGAGAAAATTGAAGTTTGAGCTCAATAGTACACGTTGATTGAGTCTGTGCCAATGTTAAGCTGCTATTGGAAAGCGACCATAGAGTTTTAGAACACACTAAAATTTGGCTCAGATAGCTCAGCCAAGAAGCGAGTTATGGCAAAAGATTCCTTGGTAAAAATGACTCTGATTATATCTTTATGGCGCTACTGTAGATTCTGCTATTAGTGTACCACACGTCGCCTTATTTCATCTGGCAAAACTAAAGCGTATTTTTCTGAAGCATTGATTGAATTTTGATTAAGGCAATCATGAGGAATTGTACATATAATTTTCCCTCTACTCTGAACTACTTACATTTAGGCGTTTTGGTTGCTCACCCATTCTGTAGCAAATGCTGTTCTCTCCAATGAGCTTATAGAGCAGATTATAAGAGGTCACAATGAAATTCGTGGAAGGATAGCCAACGGCACCGCCGTAAGTGATGACGGTACTTTGCCGCCAGCAGGGAACATGTACGACATGGTAGGTAGTTGCGTTTGATTGAATTCACAATTACTTTTTCATAGCGAGTTTGTAGGCAGCTCTCGTTTCGTACCGGTTCTATTTCTTGATCATGTTAAGCCCTGCCTCATTCAAGGTTTTGCCGTTCAGCGAGATCTCACCAAGCAGCAGGCGGGAGAGTGACCCATAAGTTTATGCCACCGAACTATGGCATTTTTTATGGTATTTTTTTTTCGCGCGTGCTAAAATGCTACAGGATGTTCCTTCACCACGGAAAACACTACAAGTGATCTCCTATAGCGAGTTTTGACGAAGTATGTCATATGTACACTGGCGTATCAGTCCGCTCGGCGGAAACTCTGTAAGGGAATTCAATGTTTACATGAATAATACACATGTGTTAATTTTTTTGAAAACATGTTTAGGTGAAGGCGGACCCTCCGAACCATCAAATCCTCACATAAAAATCGTTCCCGTAATGCTATTCATTTCTCTGCTCTCTAAGAGGCGTTGTCGAACACTCCTTTTTCAGTAACTAGATGTTCATTTGTTCGATCTCACCAGTGTAACTTGCGTGACAGCCCAGGTATTCAATCTGGTAGAGATAGTCAGGTAGGCAGCAGTTTTTTACAGATTGATTACCAGAGCCGTCGCACAAATTTCATTGGTGAGACCGGCCGTCTCTTCATGTCCGAATGAATGAGTGAAAGAAGGAAGAGCTTCGTAACGCCATTCGGAAATAATAGGCAAGAAGACCATGATGGGAACGATTTTAATGTAAGGTGTCCATTTCTGGCTCACCAACCACGCATCTAAAACCGTAGAGATATTTTGGATCTTACCCTGGGATCCAGAAAATGAAGAACAGAAACGAGCAAATATCGGCCATCACTGACTTGATGTCGTTCACATCATTATATCATTGTGCGGACTATGATGTTGTCACCAATTGCTCAAGCACAACCGCTGAGCAATGTTTATCCGTTAGCTGGTGACATTTTTGCGTTGCAGTGCAATAACATCACCGTACTTTGTAGAACACTGTGTTGGCTCGTCTTTGACATTAATCAGTCACTGGGGTTTCGCTGGATTTTGTTGAGCATGCATGCCACAAGAGGGGATTGGCTGGATTATGCGTTAATTTGTAAAAATTTGAACAATTTTCAAGCCTTTGGAAACGAAAAAACGTTTTGACAACAAGAGCTGAGATGTAGGGATGGATTTTGTATGTATGTGTCTAAATTCACCTCGAGAATCATACAAAAAAACTTAGCTCTACTTTATGATATATTAGACCTATTTTGTAAGGGATTCTCTGTACTTCCCTCTTCCAAAGTGGGCGAGTTGCTCAGGCAGGGCATGATCTTTTTCGCTATCTTTTCGATTCACTATTGCTGGCCTAAACCAATAGCTCAAACCCAATCTGCCAGACCTTACATGATTAACACGTTTACCTCAGGAACGCGAATAGATCACCATTTGCTCAGGAACGTTAATGAATCTCGCCAGTTGTGTTCTTTGCCTCCTTTCAATTAATGGAAACAAATAACCTCGCTGCTGTCCTCGCCTTTGACCCGAATTGACCGAGTTGTAGGTAATGTAGATCACGGGTAGCTTGAGAGCCATGCTATGCTAACTTTTCAGGACCTCATTCGTACAACTGCGCGCAAGTGCCGCGATAATTTCCTAAAAGATTATCAGAAGCAGGAGTCGATTTTAACCTTCTTCTCTCACCCCGAGTTTCATACCTGTCTCCGAAATGGATCATGCTACCACTACAACACACAAGAACCTCCGTGATATTCTCTGACGTAAGAAATGAATACAACTCAGAGATCCATTGACACATCAGAGTATACGTCAGAGAATATCATTTACTGGCACACTATGTTTATCACGATATTTTCGCAAATGTAATCCTCTTGTCATTTTTTTAAATGATAATACTTGCAGGTGTTCTCTGGGGAGCTGGAGCATGAGGCTGAAGTACTTGCTGAGAAATGCTCCTCCCGGGTACGCCCTTCAACCTCTGTCGCATTCAACCTTAAACTGTATGTTTGATGGGCGAACTCGCTAAACATTACTAATTCATAACCATTCATAAATAAATTCGAGTGTTTCTATGAATTTCTTTTCAGTTTCAATGATGAGAATGTCAATTTGCTCAGTGATAAAGAGTTAGTGGAAATTGCACTGAAGGAATGGTACGCTCCTGTGGAAAAGTACGGAATGCACAACGAAAACAACATCTTTACGGATTTGCGACTCGTGACGTTCGCTAACGTAAGAAACGATTTCCCTCGAATGGAATGCTTAGTCAACTGTGTCTTTGGAATTTCTTTGTGGACACGGCTGTCTATCTATGTGAAGACAATTTCTGTGCATCAGCTTTAGATGGTTTACTACAAGAACAACGTGTTAGGATGTGCCGTGAACCGTTGCAATACTAGCAGCACACGAACCCCATTCATCGCTGTTGTTATATGTCTGTATTCATGCCCGTAAGTTACAAATTACATCGTACTTTGACATTCATTCATTCATTGACATTCATTCATTCATTCATTCATTCATTCATTCATTCATTCATTCACTCATTCATTTATTCATTCATTGACATTTATTCATTCGTTCATTCATTCATTCACTCATTCATTCATTCATTCATTCATTCATTCATTCATTCATTCATTCATTCATTCATTCATTCATTCATTCTATTCAAAATAGTTCAATTAACTATTCATTTAATAATTAAATTCATTCACTCATTCCTTCATTCATACGTCCATTCGTTTATTCATTTATTCACTCATCCTTTCTGTTGCGCAAAACTGCTATCTTACTGGACTCTTAGGGAGCTACAAGGAAACGCTTGTCGGAAATGCTCCAAAGACATATTTATAGAAGCATACAGGCATTGTGAAGGAAAAGGTCTGCGGCAGTAAAAGTACGAGAAAGTTAGTGCAACATCTAGGGAGCGCCGAAAATTTGAATGAAGAGCGAAGAGGAACACAAGTTCAGCGAATAGAACCCATAAGCACGCTCACATTTTCACGGGATTCTGCTGCAACTTATGGGAATCAAAATTTATCTAGTATATACTGATAGAAATTAACAATCATGGTAGGTGCAATTTGCCTTTTGATTTTTTTTTTTGAATTTAAGGTTTGTAGTGATTGCTTTCGCTTTTGCTACCGTCTGGTGCTGTTTCTTCGATCAAGAGCGACCACGGATTCATGTTAAGAAACGGGTGAAATCGATGAATAAACTATCAATAGCGGAGTGGGCCATTATATGCTTTTTCAGGCCCAAGCTTATATGAAGTGTATTAAAAGAGCCCTCCAGAGCAACTCTATGTCTGCTCATGAGCGAAGATAAATATGATACAGGCTGAGAGCTCACCATTATGACTTCAACAAAACCACGTTATGCTCCTCATGCAAAATAATTTCCACCTGTTCTGTTATGCTTATAACTAGCTAGATTTGCCCAAAGACTTCGTTGTCTCCCTATAGTGATCCTTCTGGATTGTGGTATCGATTGTACTATGTGAGTGCATTTCACTTATCAGCTATGGAAATATCAGTATTCAGTCCCGTTTATGGAGCACCACTCTACGAGTCCGGAAATGCGTGTCAAAACAACGGCGACTGTACCCTATTACCGCATTCAAGCTGTGCTGATGGACTTTGCGCAAGCCACGTTCTCTTCGTTCGACCAGGTGGGCTAATAAGTCCTTCTTCTAAGAAAAAATCGAAACAAATTCTAAGCAGACTTGTGCGTGTAGGTCACGATTGAGTATGGCTGAAGAACATAACAATCTTCCAAAAATTTGGACCAGTTTTTTTCAACTGACACATGTATTTTGTCAAGGATATTCTTTCAAACATTTGAGAGAGCTTGCAATCTGCAAATTCGCGAAATCACTCTCATTCCAAATTCATTTCTGAAATCCTATATGACTAAGCCCATTTGGGTCCTCAGTAACTGTAAGATCTTTGCCACAGTTAGCCGGTACATCTCTCTTAGTGTGCCTCCAGTTTTTTTTTCTCGAGGCTGTGTACAACTAGAGTTCGGCAGCCTATGTCTTTTTAAGCAGACTACTCATGTAGATTCTCCCTTTTGGATTGAAGTGTATTGCATCTAAAGAGCTACTAACGTGGGCCCACTTCGAGATAGTCGTTGGCAGTTCATCCCAAACACAGAAGATCTGGCGGTGATCATAGTGTCCTAGTCCATAAAGCTCTATTTCGTCCATCATGCATACTTCAAAAGCTTTCTACCATCCAGCGCATGATGAAACATTATGCATTATAGCGCACAAATACTGTCCCATGATGAAAACGCATAGAAAAAGTATGAAAGCACATTCAATCTGGAGGATCAATTTGTATAAGAGAGAAAACTTCAGGTTTGCTTGATTTTCTTTCGTTTGATGTAGGTCACAGCCCTCAGCTTCTCAAAATACGCCTCCATTGCTGTGGATGTTATTCCCATCTAAGGACGGTCTCCACCGACGAGAAGCTGTTCAGTAGCAAGGTGGCGTTCTCAGAATTGTGGAGTATATGGAGGAAGTTGGGAGAGAGCTGACACAGCCGGTTTACTCATTTCATTGAGGACCTGTTGTGATCTTCACTAAAATTTTGAGGATGGGAAGATCCTGCCGGTGCAAATGGACGTTGAAGTTGAGAAGAACTTGGGTATAGGATATCCCAAGAATCAGCCACTTTCGTGGCCATTTCACGGGTATCGGTCATTATCAGAAACAATGAAGACGGCGATTCAGGTCTCCACACTTACAGGCACATATTGAAGTGAAAACCACCCATTCCGTGTCGTATTCTAACTTCCAAATGCATGTCCAAGTTTCAGGAAAGTCGACGAATGATTGTCGACTTCCCGATTTGAGTCGGGAGGTCTTCAAAAAATCAAGCCGGGGTTCATGCTTTTATGAAGGAATGTTGAAGGAAATCTCGCGAGACCACGATGGTGTTGAGGTGGAGAATGCCTAAAGCATGTAAAGGGTGTGCTCTGTGCGGAAAGATTGGATATTTAGCAAAACTAACATTTTGCCGTTTTGAAATGCATGATAGTAAATTGTTACTGAACAAATTGGTTCACAAGCGCTGCTGCATACAGTACGCGCCAAGACTTTACGCCCACCGTAGAAATTCGTCGTTTAAGGAAGCCCGCCGAGTTCCAGACGCGCGGGCGGAGGGAGGCAGCGTCTGAGAGCCGCTTGAGCGTCTGAGTGAATGGAGCTGAAAGAGACTCAGCGATTTATAGCAGTGCAATACGAAGGCATTTGCTCTCGTATTTCCTTCGACACAGTGCCCACAACTTCATTATCCGCCAGGGTCACAACCAGGGATGAGCGGATACGGGATTTTTCACTACCCGGATAACGGTGCGGATAACGGATAGGCCAAAAATGGCCGGATGACGTATAAGCATCCAGGGAAGCACCTTTCAGTAACAGTCATCGTAGCGAAACGTGATTATGACAAGAATTTTATGAGAAAAAAAGCTAGTATCAGAGGTTATACCTCCCACAAAAATAGTTGTACCATTCAAAACAGGAATTTTATCAATTCCTTTTTCGGCAGATGTTTCTCCAAGGTAGTCTGCCCCTCATAGTTAGCAACGTTCAAAGCTATGAAGGATATGAAATCCAATGTAATGTCATCCTTGGCACTGCTCATTAGACGTTTGACTCGATATCGAAATGTCGACATCGAGTCAAGTCGAATAATTCGAACTCCCGTTCTTTTTTGAATAATCGATATCATGATACATAGATCTTGTGGAGTTGTCTCAAAATTCAGCACTAGCACTGGCTTGAAATTCGATCCATTCGAACAGTGACCATTCAAAGGTCGTATCGAGTCAATCGAGTCAAATGTCTACTGCTCATGAGTGACACCTCTTCATGAAAGAATAAGAGCCCCCCCCCACACCCGGCGTTAAGGCCTTACGGCGCTCTCTTAGAGTGATACCTTGTATCCTTCTATTCCTTCGGCTACGAGGTCTAACACAACGGAGACTTCGGGTTTTCATCCCCTCTTTTGAGTTTTTGCAATCTCTTGGAGTCTGAACGGAAGCTCACTTGGTTTTTGATCTGATATACGTGATTTTTGAGCTAAAACATTGTATAGATCTTGCTGAACCAAGCAAAATATTTACGGAGAAAGAAATAATGCGTAATTTGAAGATGTAATAATCTAAGCATTTTCCTCTTCTTCGTTTTCGCTCACGTCGACATCAATATGCCTTGAGTTCTCCTAGAGAACACCGACGTTGAGAATACACTAGTAATGGGTTTCAACAAGTTGCTAAACTCTGAACGGAGAGGTAGCAAACTCCGGAATTTCCCTGATAAATCAGCTTTCTCTTTTAGTTAATTCAAGCACTCATTACCAAGAAACCTATCCAAGAACTCAAAAAATCAGCGTTCCCTCGGCTTTCCAGCGGCGACGAGACAGGATATTTTGTAATACGTCCTGGCGTTTTATAACAGCGAAGGATGCTTTGCCGAATTGACATAGTTTCTCAAAAGCTCGGAAGGATCTATTAAGAAGCTAGGTTTCCCCGACAGATAATTTCTCATTTCCTGAACGAAAAGTAAAATCAACACGAGATTCTGAAGAAGTTTACCAAGTTAGAATCGTGTATAAGGTAATAAGTAGATTTTTCCAAGAACGTTTTTGCTTTGGTAATCGGAATCTTTGGACTCACACTTGACTCACACTCACAGACTAGCCATTTGGCTTGATGATTTAAAGGACACAGATATGGAATGATCGAAGCTTATAGAAATTGTTTAGAAAAAACTCTTGCCCCTAAGATAGAACTGCACAAAATGTTCTGTGAATGATTTCTCCTCGGCCGCCTCTGCAGAACATTATGTGCAGTTGAATCTGCCCATTTTTGCATTATCCGTACCGTTATCCGGCGCCAACTGCCCGAATAACGGTGCGGATAACGGAGATAAAGAAAAACACCCGGATAACGGCTAAACGGACAACTGGATACTTATAATCCGCTCATCCCTGGTCACGACTCGGGGCACCCTTCACGGTCAACTTGCAGTCCCACAATGTCACTCATATGAGCTAGCTCGCTTGTTTTTGCAATTTGGGACCCTTCAAAGATTTGGATGCCATCAAAGCTGACAAGATCCATGGCAGTAGGGATCAAGCACATCGGCTACAAAGCCGCAAAGAACAAATTTCTTCCGACTATGCATCTAATTCAGTGAGAACTATGTATTAACAACTTTGTCGCCGTTGTGAGGAATAGACTATTTGGAGTGGAAATCAGCGAAGCAGGACCTGAGCAAACTATATTCTCAAGTATCGCCTACTTTAGAAATGATAAAAAGACTTCTCCAAGGGTGGACGTAGAGTTTTGAACCTACGCATTTTCCTGCCCAAAACGTATAAAAAAATTAGAGGATCACCTAGAGAAGATCTAGCAAACGTCATGGAGTTTTCAAGCAAGCTGAATACGATAGTTAACGTCATTTTCCGAAAAACCCCAATCCTCGTCTGAAACGATCGAATTTCTAGGGTGGGCGTAAAGTATTGACGCGCACTGTACTTACGTTTTCTCTGCGCTTTTTTACCAGGTGAGGCCGAATTTGTGCAGCATTCTGCATATGCTATTTTGCACGAGCATAAACGATTTTCTTGTTCGTTTCGTTGTCATCGCCATATTTTCTTTGTTTGGTAACAAATGCCTACGATTGTCTTTGAATAGTTACAGTTGGCAGCTCTTTTCAGATAGTGTATTTCAACCCGGAGAGGACACAAGGACCTGTTCATAAACGATGTGGAAAGAAAAGCATTTTATATTCATGGTTGTGAAGTCGACTTGATGGTGATGTGAAAATTGAAATGATTTTCATTGCAATATGAGTATGAGATGCGGTAAATAAAAGGCTATGCAGCTATCAATACAACAGCAATTTATCTTCTCCCATTCTGCATTTCTCATTTAATTATCGAGCGATATCAGAGAGTATTTCAGTTTCTTTGCTACTTTTGAGGAGCGGTGGAGGTGTTGCTTATTGCATTGGTAACTTATAAGAAAGGAGAATAACGCAGATTGTATAGTTGTGTCACAGGTTTACATCTCGGCACTTGGCATGAATTGAATACAGTAAATTACCAACATAGGTACCTCTTGTTGTTGATGAGTCGCCTTATACATTGCTATCGTACTGTAATTGCTCTTCATCAACAAGTTTAGGTGAACCTTGACGCAAAATACAAAAAGTAATAGAGCGAACGCAACAGAATGCACGTCTCAACTAGTACTAAAATTCGGCGATAAGTTTCTTGCAGAGCCCAACGAGATATGTCCACAAAATGTGAACATGACAGATTCTCTCAGGAGAAGATTCCACACAATACATAATAATCTTCGGTACGTTTGCCCTTCTAATGTCAATTATTTTTTTCTACAATTTTTGTAAACGTGAGCAACAACACTGTTCCAGATCAAAACTTGCAAAAGGCTACATTTACTCTGAAGAAGGAAGGAAACTGCCGTCAGCTGGTGATATGTATTACATGGTGGGGAGCGAGGGACTGAACAGAGATTTGAGAACAGAAATTCGAAACTTTTATAATGATATTATGAAGCGCGTGTAGGACACTGGCAAGAAGCCCACTACCGTCCGCAAGGTCGATGGTTCTTGCCGGTGGTCAGTTCTATCCCGCCGCTGGCCATCTAAAGTGGGTTTCATACTTTTGCCGCGGCGGCAGTCGCCCATGGTTAAGCATAGGCCAGCGACGTCGCGGCGGCGTCGCCGCGGCAAGGGTCCGGCGGCAAGAGCTTGCATACTTTTCTGCCGCGGCGACGCTCGGCGACGTCGCCCAGCGACGTGCGGCAATGATTGGTCATGGGGGTATTTTGCCGCCC
>JARK01001338.1:1065713-1076263 GCA_000688135.1 Ancylostoma ceylanicum | reverse complement strand
CGCCCATAGTTAAGCATAGGCCAGCGACGTCGCGGCGGCGTCGCCGCGGCAAGGGTCCGGCGGCAAGAGCTTGCATACTTTTCTGCCGCGGCGACGCTCGGCGACGTCGCCCAGCGACGTGCGGCAATGATTGGTCATGGGGGTATTTTGCCGCCCGGCGACAACATTTGCCGCGCAGCTACTTTTGCCGCGGTGACGCCGCCGCCGCGGCGGCAAATGTATGAAAGACCCTTAACCCATCCATCCCTTCGCGGTCGGTAAAATAGTACAAGAACAGTTTAGGAGGATGAAACCTCAGGGCACATACGCATTCAATGCTCTTGCGATTCTAGGATGGGATCGCATTAATGGCGCATCCCAGCAAGGGGATGGATTAACGCCGACTACTTCACATATTTTTTCCACTTTATAACGCTATTGTTGTTCACGAATTTCAATGAATCGGAAAAATGCTGGAAAATAAGGCATTGCAGATATATGACTGCGATCTGGAAGCTGGTGCTCAACAGCATGCTAGCGAATGCTCGCTAAAAGTATCTAACTCCTCATCAAGGAAGGACATAGGAGAGAACACTAGGGTTGTTGTGGGAGCAAGTCGTTCACCAGTCTATGCCGCAGAGAAGGTAGGCTTGACGTAAGTTTATTGTAGCTATTTGAAATGGTGACGGCAATGGTTTTCTTGTTGCAGGCCTTGAAGGAGTGGTGGAGCGAAATGCCTGCAAATGGATTGAACCCAGAAATGATATTCACTGAAGAGATGAGCCACCATAAATACAATACCTCCCGACATTTTGCGCAGGCAAGCATGCGACCGTCCACAGTCTGTGTGGCTCTGTGGAGCACATTCATCGCACAATGGTAGTCTACATCGAAAATTAGAAGAACATTTTTGGGTGCGAAGTGAAGTAATTGATTGGAAAGAGTTTGAATAGCTTTCAAGCAATTTTTTTAAATCGAGGAATACGAAAACGAAACGCTTAGGACAAAGGCTGTTCGTCAAACATAGAAAATCAAGCGAGTGATTGTGTGTCGAACCCTTTCACTCTTCTCAATACATTCTTTAGATTAGGATTCAAAATTGAGAACAGTTCTCTAAGGTTCCTTATACACATACCTTATAGTTTGGCTAGATTGATATGGTTGGAACAGTGAGTACTTCTGGAGGTATTGAGAAGTAGATTTGATATGCATAATTCTGAATGATAAATGGAACATATAATAGTAGGCAAATAGAGCATGATATTAACGTCATAATGTAAACAATTCCACAGCCTTTGCTTAAAGGCAGCACCCACGAAAATTTTTTCATCGAGATTTTAGCGCTGTCTTAAGTTTTTGACTACGGTGAGCACGAGGGTATCGGTCAATTTTGTTAAAACTCCTGAAAAGCCGATTTCTGGATGCCCTTATTTCGCTGAGTTAGATCGGAATGGTCGAGTTGCGCGGAACAGACCTGACCAAAAAGTCGATAATGCTGCCTCTGTCGTCACGTACTTTTCTGACGAATTTGAGTATTTACCCGGATTTGCAGTGTTTTTGAGCGAAAGAAAACGGGAATAGGAAAAGGGAAGGATGGTAGTTGCACAAATGTACCCGTGGAGGAAAAACAGAAAATGTAAGGCAAAGAACAAGAAGAAATATCGCTAATTCACATTTAGAGATAACAATTAAATAATACGAGCCGGAAATGGGTAAACAACTCCTGAAAAGTGTAAATATAACGTTTTCCAGGCAATTATGACCAAAATAGCAGATTAACTGAGGTAAAAAGAGCGCGGAAAAGAGTTTTTTATAGGAAAAACTGAGTGACGGCAGGCAAAAACAGCTGATCCGTGTCAAGTGTCGCTCTAATGCTACGCTTGCAAACAGGAGAATTCGTACCAGCAGGCTGGTTTGTACTGTTGTACTGGAGTTCTACTTATAATATCTCGCGTAAGGCGTGACTTCCAACACCATTTTTGCCGCAGAATTGTCGGGACTATGCTTGAGATTCGAAAACTTCCGAAAGCTCGAAGATGAAGATTATCGTGGGTGCTGCCTTCAATATGCGTATGCTAAAATCGCAGCATTATCTCTACTTCTAACTGCTGAATGATCATCTCCTCAAAGTCCTACCTCATACGCAAATTTTATAGATGATTTGGGCCAAGTCACATCGGCTAGGATGTGGCATGCAGAAGTGTGAGGGTAAGATGTTCATTGTCTGCCGCTATGCTGAAAGGTTAGTTGTCATAATCTTATATAAAGTCATGAAATCAGTTTGAACACTTCTAAAGTTTGCTACCAAAGCCATGCAAAGAGGCAGCTGGCAGTAATCCGGCGTCAAAAAGTTGGTCATACCTTTGGAGGTATTTCAGAGGAAACAATGTTGGGAGACACATCTATCACGCTGGTTCACCATGCGAATTTTGTCCTGGTTCTTGCGTTACTACAGTTGGCCTTTGTAGGCCTCCTTCCTGAGAGCGAACCATTTCTAGCGCTGCATATGTGCATAGAAAGTTTCTGCATCCTTATAGATAGGGGCAATTCTGATTTTGTTAGCCACATTTGAATCATAATTTTAAAGCTTTATGCATGTGCATTAAGAAAATACGTGTGTGTTGTTAGCTGATAATATGGTAATCCATTCTGGCGATTCATTCATACTGTTGCTGCACTCTTTGCATAATATCTAGTCTTTCTTTTCTAGTCACACTTTCGTTCTCTGTTCATAGGACGCTTTAAACCTTCTGTAACCAGGTTATGTGATTGAGATTACGAGAGCTTTTGATATATCAGGTATTTGCCACTTTAGTTCTTCCGTGTGGTACACGACTTGTAGTGCAATACATGTTATCTCCATTTCTCTTTGCTTTAACCATTGTATTGATGAATGGACCGTTTACCACCCATCAGAATGAGCACTCTCTCGATGTTCAGATTCAATGGGCATTTACCAATAAAACGCTACTATTGAACTTTCTCATTAAGGCATGGAGAACCACATACATCCAGTGTTGCTTCGATAGCGTTGCGTTTTTCGCGGATATGGGAGGGAAGCAAGTGGTGCGGCTGTACCGCTCGAGCTGAAAACGAACCATGGTTTCCTTTATAGTTCTTCATCCTATTTTTTGTCAGCTTTCAAAATAACTAACTTACTATCAAGAATACCCTATGGTTGCCTATCATGGCGACAATTCCAACGTGAGCGGCGCCTTCCCGAGTCTGTGGAAAAATCACCACTATCGGCGCCTACATAGTAAACAATCCGCCCGTCCAGAGCGATCAACTGATAAAAATTTAAAGTCCAAATTTCAGGTACAGCAACGTACGAGAATTAGGTTTGAGGATAATATCTTCGAAAAGTGAAAGTACACTTTTTTGTGTTTTCCCAATATGTAGTGTTGTAAGAATCTAGGACGTGAAGCTGTTTTTTCTCAATTTTACCAAGACATTTTAATTGGCAGCGTCATTTCTGAATATTATGGTCAGAGATGAAGTTCCCATTCTTCAGTCAACTCGGTTCTTCCAAAGAACACTTCTAAACGAAACTACCGCATTTAAGCTCAAAGCCCGTCTCTATTGAAAGTACTTCAGTTTTTTCCCTTTCATCACTTTATTGACATCAGATGTTCCAAGATGATGTTTACACTGTTTGAACTCCAATAACTCTCAATAATTTAGAGATATCCAACTTTTCGACATTGGTAGTAATAGATTGTTTGCAACGTTTGAAGGAGGGACTGGTCGACAGACGTTGCTGTGATATCTCCTGGAATGGAACCAGTCACAATCATGGTTTTGCACTGTGTTCGGGCAGACACGCGTTTGTAACATATATTACAGCGCCAAATGCAAACACCACAAGCAGCTCAATAGTGTAAACAATACATATTTTGGAATCAGCTTCATACAATCTCAGAAAAGCTCGTGGTTACTACTATTTGTGTTCATGTTGCGGAAGTTGAAACAGAAGTGTCTTCAAACATCTGTTACCCGGAAAAGGTGAGTTATATGTATACTGGCACCCCGTTCGGTCGTTCCTTTGTTCTGATCCCTCATTGAGCTTTTGTGGATTGATAAGACATTTGGACAAGTAAGTCCCATGTATTCTCAACTTTTCCAGGCACTGAAGACGGCAAAGAGTGCGAAACGTTGGCCCAATAAAGCCTGTACACCAATATTGGTCAAGGCTCCAATCAAACAGCCACGATACTACGAGTGTGAACATCATCCTGGGACACCGCGTCCTACTATTATATTAATCGAACAACGAATAGTTTCTTTTTTTCAATGAATTTCACTGGAATTGTTCCTTTGCAACTGACTATGGAACGAAAAGTATTCACAAGTAAAAAAAAATGCTGTGAAAATGTATGGACACGAATCATAAAATGAGACAATTATGCAAAAGGTATGCAGGAATTCACATCATTCTCGGAAACGTTAGCAAAATTTACACCTCTACTCTAGGATAATGGCGTTTGGTCACGAAGCTCAACGAAGTAAACAGGCAGTGTGTACAGGGAGCGTCAATCACGAATGCACCGGCCTGGAGCGCTGCAACATCTGCGCGGCCCGTGCGACTTGTGAGGCAACGCCCGACATCTACAGCTCCCATCCGCGCAGCGTAAGTGATGAGTTGCTCCAGGCAACGAAGAGATGCGGTTGTTGCGATCGGGGGCTCAGTGGGCCCAACCGCCACCCAAAACCACGTACCAGAACAATGAGTAAAACGTGAATTCAAATCACTGATAAAATGACGTGAGGACAAACCACTTGTGAGATGAAGTAATATGAAATCAAGAAGTATTTATTAATTCTATTGCTAACCTTGAGCACTGTAAATGTAACGAGAGATCAGACTTAAATCACAAAAATGTAGTTAGACAATCAATTCATTACGAAATGAAAGGAGTTGTGATTAGCTGAGTGTAATACATCAATATCAGGGTTTATGAAGTCTGATGTAGTAAAGGGAGCATGAATAGGCATGTAATAAGAATGACGAACACTAAATGCAGTAAATATCGGATAATAGGAAAATGAACTAAGAAGGAAAAAGGGCCGCCGCCGGCCGAATGCTCTCGAAGCAGAAAAGTGAGGCCGCCTGCAGGCCGAAGCTATCGATAGCCGATAGGTGGATGTGGTCAAATTCAGATCACAGCCGCCCGCGGCGCGATCATGAGTACGGTGCCTCGGGCTTCCCTTGGAGAGGAGCGATCGCTTCGCGACACTCCCGCCCAAAAGAAAACGTGTAGCCACAGGTACAAAGCCCGACGCACCCCACTGCCTGCGTGCCCAGTAGAATCTTGGGGGCTACCCCAGCTTCTGAAAGAGCACTCTTGCTAAAGTGAATCGATAGACGTCGGCGATGTACTATTCGAAGGATTGGCTGGGATGTAGTAGAAAAATTTTGAAGGGCTAGTCACACAACTGTTAGAAACATGTGAGAGCCAAAGACTGGATAAGAGCTCAGAGAGGACGAAGGGACAGACCAAAGGCCAGTGTCGGGAAAGGATTAGTACTACGGCAGCGGGTAGAAAACGACAACAATATTCGAAGAGAAACAACGGGTTAAAAAACAAAGAAAAACTGCAAAAGTAAAGAACAAGAAAACCAGTAAAAGGAGTCACTGTCCCGAAACCTGCACGAATGGAGGCAGCACGTACGACGACATTCGACGTCACTCCATTGTAGCAGCGGTCGTCCACTCTGCGATGGTGAGCCACCAGGTCTGGAAAAAGATGGATTACTCGCAACGTAAAATTTGTGGAACGTGTAATAATTTCATGTTCAATGTATTAAGGCGGAATGGTGGTGTATACTGCACATTATGTAGTAGATCCGAACGTTGAATGTAGTAGCAGTCACACAACCATGGGATGCGATCGGAGGTGCGATAATTTTCCTATGAAAATAAAATGGAGTATCCTGAAATATCGGAGTATGTAGTAGGGATACCTCCGGCTTGGACGTAGGTCCAGCCTGAGGGCACCGCAAAAAAGAGATCAAGAGATGTTCATGAAGGGAGAGGCGTTAAACTGAGAGGTTTGGTGCTGCGTGCAAGGGCTGGCTGCACCGGTATCAAGTGAGGTGGCACCCAATCATTGGACGCAGTGCTCTGTATGATTGCGGCAGGAGTAGTAAAAGGGATTTTCTTGGGATCGGGAGTTAGAAATGGACTACTGTTTTAGAAAAAGTGTTATAGTGACAGTTGTGGGGTCATTGTGCCAAGTGCAGAACCCGCCTCGTTTGAGATGAGGAGTAGTGCTGTACCTGGTATAGCAGCCCACATCGCTCCGCAAAGTCTCCATCGTCTTCACACGCGCTGGCTTGCGCTAAAAGTGGAGGCGCCGCGGAGCTTGATAACTTTACTTCGAATAATTACAGAGTTGAAAGGCACGAATATGGGCCCTATAGTCATGCCTCTAGGTCTTCGTAATTTGTGAGTATGAAATTCTTCCTGAAAAGGTTAGAGGAGAGCATCTGTGCACTCGCTCTCCTCTACCTAATGGAGCATCCGATTTCCATTTGAATTCTTTTTGCGTAGCTGAAGTCGACTCGACTCCAGCGTGCGCACTGAATTGCAAGCTGAAAAATCGTTTGCGATGTGGTACATATTATTGAAAGTAGTATTAGGTCCGTGCAAAAGTTCTGGGGCAGTTGCACCTAATTTCTTTGACGCGCCATAACTCAACTCAAAGTCAACCATTTGATCCGAACCAAAAAGCATTGGCATCTGTGTAATGTTGTCAACAGGGTGCGCTAACGATTTTTTTCAGAGGCACAAAATTTGACAGGTTCATACTCGTAAGAGCGGCACACGTCGTTTCTGAGTAGGGTCTGTTCACGAGATGTTTTACAGCGGATATAGAGTCATAGAGGCTTGGAAACAAGACATTCTTCTAGAGGATGGTCTTGAGAGTATACATGCCGAGTTAGAACTTTGGGGACCAGTTGGTCATCCTTTTAGGGGGTTGACACTGCAACACGTTAGTGTGTGCTATACCGCAGCAGAGATGGCGGACTCACACAAAATGCATCTCCTCATATTTCCTTTCATACTAATTCCCTCCAAGTCACGTGGCATAAGTGGCTATTTTCCTCGCAAAGTCCTGCACACTTTCCATTAGGTCTGATTCAACCCACCCTTTCCGGGAGCCTTTGTGCAGGTCAAATTGCTGGTCAACTTCTGGGACACTTTGCAAGCTCTCATCTCCGCTCAGAAGTTGTAAGCACCTACGAACTGTTCCCATTTCGGAGAGGATACTCTACACAAACATAATCTTTATTGCGGGAGTCGCCTTCCCTGTGAATCGGCCGAATTTGAATTCATAAAGCAGAATTGCGCGAAATTGCTGATTGCACATAGCACTGCTTTTATGCCTGAAACGCAGCGACGTTGCGACGTAGATCAAAGCCAAAGGTAGTAAGGGTAGTAGATGCTCCAGGCCACTAGTGCACATGAAAAGGATTGCAGAATATTGCATCAGTAAGAAACAAAACTATGTTAAACCGCGAATGACCACCAACTGCCCCGGAACTTTTGCACGCACCTAATAGCAAGACCGGGTGAGTCGTTGTAAATGAAGTAATGTAGTAAAGGTTCACGAGCGAATGCGACATAAATGCGGATCATCTCAACAAACATCATTTGCAACAAATGTGTTAATGTACTAAATATGCAAACAAGATCGTAGAGATGATCTGCATACATCGATGCCGCGGTTCTTCTTGTTTGAAGAGTCTTCTTCAATTCCAGCGTCGGGCATTCTGTAAGTGTTATAAGAAGGTACATGATGTGTCATAACGAGGATCATCAATGAAAGGGTAAAAATCTGCAAATAAAACGGTTAAGAGGCACAAGTAAGAAGATTAAGAGTGGATGTAGTACTTGGCATGGAATAGTGAGTCCATGTACTAGTAATAATTGTAGTAGAAATCAGAGAATCATACACCAAACATTGGCTGAAACAAGTGATCTAATGAAGAGTGAAGCGCTGACCACACTGGGGGAAGGGTGACTTCCCGATAGCGTTAGCTAGCGTCGAGCGAGCATACTCGTCTCCTACTGAGAATCCAGCCCAACTAGCCTGGTGGCCAACTCCAAACTGTTGGGACAACAGAGCTCTGTACTGGATGTGAACCACGTTACCCACTTAGTAGCGGCATATGCCTGGTATGCTCTCCTTTCGCTTAGGACGGCGTTTACCACCCCACGTGGGCGCCTCATCCCACGGGGGCTGGGACAGCCATTACTCTGGGCCAAGGTCCCTATACGATTTAAGGCGCCGGCTCTGACCAGTGTGCGTCATCCCAGCTCTACACTGACTTCCCAGGTATTGCAGGTACCCAGCGCACTTCCGGAAGGACGACTAGTTTGGCTGGTTGCCACAGTCCAGCCGGACTAATGTGTCCAGTGCGCGGGCCCTGCTTCGCACCCTGGTTAGTTCCAGGAATGTAATAGCAATGAACTCTCCAATGTACTACTACAAGTTACA
The DNA here is from genome assembly GCA_000688135.1 of Ancylostoma ceylanicum. NCBI lineage: Eukaryota > Metazoa > Nematoda > Chromadorea > Rhabditida > Ancylostomatidae > Ancylostoma > Ancylostoma ceylanicum. The sequence goes on along the minus strand of JARK01001338.1, from coordinate 1,067,780 downwards.
CGACATGAGATCAAGACCACGCGTGTTGGTAGATGGCACTGGGTGGTGACCATTATCGATCGGTCGATGGGCACCATGCAACATGATGCCACCGGCCGATGCACCATGTTGCGATCGGGGGCTCAGTGGGCCCAACCGCCACCCAAAACCGCGTACCAGAACAATGAGTAAAACGTGAATTCAAATCACTGATAAAATGACGTGAGGACAAACCACTTGTGAGATGAAGTAATATGAAATCAAGAAGTATTTATTAATTCTATTGCTAACCTTGAGCACTGTAAATGTAACGAGAGATCAGACTTAAATCACAAAAATGTAGTTAGACAATCAATTCATTACGAAATGAAAGGAGTTGTGATTAGCTGAGTGTAATACATCAATATCAGGGTTTATGAAGTCTGATGTAGTAAAGGGAGCATGAATAGGCATGTAATAAGAATGACGAACACTAAATGCAGTAAATATCGGATAATAGGAAAATGAACTAAGAAGGAAAAAGGGCCGCCGCCGGCCGAATGCTCTCGAAGCAGAAAAGTGAGGCCGCCTGCAGGCCGAAGCTATCGATAGCCGATAGGTGGATGTGGTCAAATTCAGATCACAGCCGCCCGCGGCGCGATCATGAGTACGGTGCCTCGGGCTTCCCTTGGAGAGGAGCGATCGCTTCGCGACAGCGGTTATGAATGGCGTTTTCTGCACGAATGCTGAAGAAACCGATGACGGTCTTCCGCAATAAAGCGCTGTACTTTGTACAAAGTTGCCATACATTTAGCAATGAATGCCACGTTACGAATTCATAAATGTTTGAATAATAACGTGATCGCTATAATAGGATTCTTACGTTCCACCTCGTCCTGACTATAGTCGGGAGAGATGTACGATGGCGTTCGGTCGTGGAGCTCTTACGAAACTGCAGTTATCTCCCGTCAGAAAGAATTCTAATTTTGGATCCAACTGTGTACGGTATAGAAAAGTGCACAAATTTATGCTCAAATCGTACATGCATTGCTATAAAAGTGCTTGTGAGTAGTCACTTGCAAGCAAAGATGTCAGTACTCCATACGCCTTTCTACGCATTGGTGCGTTTTCCCTGTTAACTTTTACTAATATAAAGAAACGCATATATCCTGCTGCTGTGACACCTTCCAGTGCCAAAGGGTAGTCATACAGCTTTCTCACTTGTATAATATTAGGGTGTTAAGTTAGAAATGCGCGTTTTTGCATCGGACAAATTATTTTTTAAAAACAAAGCTACAACACCCCAGTCCGAATTCAATGAAGTATTAGTATTAATGAACCTTCGACATCTTCCACACAGAGAGTGAGCGCTCTCCAGTGGAATGTCGCAGCGCCGTGACCCGAAATAGCGGCTCACTTAAATTTTGGTTTCGTCGCAGTTTTGGAATTTTTCTCTTCCAGGTGAGGTTTAAACGAAGCAAGCAAGTGATCACCTGATAGTGCAAAGTCTGGGCTATTAGGCGATCGCAAGTGCGACTCCTGATTCCGAATGTGAAGGACAGGGCAGTCAATGAATCGAATTGCAGTCACAATTTCGGTTCAGTTACCCAAGTTCGGGGCCATTTTCGAGTAATCTAATGTTGCATAGATTTAGCCAAATGATACAGCAGAGATTCTCTTTATTCTATATGTGATTTGTGGTGGTATTTCAGTGCAGTCCTGCGCTCTTTAACAACATAAAACCCGCGAAAGGAAATTCTTAAAGTTTTGTCGGTCTTCTTTTAAATTCCTCTAAAAAATAAACAATGAATGGATGTTCAACAAACCATATGCGAAAAATTCTCCATGGTTTGCTCTTTCAGATGGTATCAAAAGTTTAACAAAAAATGTTTGACAACACGTTCATAAAGACGTCGAAACTTCAGCGCGCATTCCCAACTTAACACCCTAATACATTGCCCAAAGCACGGTTTGTAAGAGTTGGCGCAAATGCGCGATAAATTAGCGCGAAGTCCCTCTTTTCCCTTCAAAGGCTGACTAGAAGATTTTTGGGTGGAAATGGAGTTGGGAGGGGGGGGGGCTAAACAAATCCTCAAATTTATAGCTGTC
>JARK01001338.1:1016659-1038570 GCA_000688135.1 Ancylostoma ceylanicum | reverse complement strand
CCCCCCCCCCCCCCCCTATTTTTTACGCTCTCTTGGATATCTTTTCAAGGTAGTATCGATTGCGAACTGATTACGTCATCGAGTTCCTCGCCTCCTAAAGAGAGACGGGGTCGAACGGCCCCCCGTCGTCACACGCACACCCACAGCAAAACTTCCACCCCACCACCACCACCGACCTAATTCGATTATATGCTGCGAGAGGTCACACCAGTATAATTGTTCAGATTACACGTGCCACAATGCTTCTTAAATGATTTTTTAGTGCCAGAAATTCCCCCCCCCCTCGCCTTGCTGGGCTGGTGGTCTATTTTCTGCCCCAGCTGTAAGCTGAATGACATCGATGAGAAGAAAATCTCTCGGTGTGTCTGTGTGCACGGCTGACTCGCCGCCGCCGCCGCCGTTCTGCTCGGCGGCGTTTTTCTCCGCCGCGAGAAGCGAAAAAATAGTGTACTTTACTACCACTTTCTCTGTTTCTCTACTTCTTTGCCTGGCCGCATTTTCTGCACTGCAGCAGCAGGCTCTGACGAGCGGATTTACCTCCTCGAAAGCTAAGGGCAGTCCACCGTTTCCTCTCTTTTTTTTCTTTTTTTTTTCTCGCAATACTCCCTTCTATAGTGCGTTCCACTAGGCACAACAGTCCAGAGGAAGTCTAGGAAAAAAGAAATTGTATGGCTGCGACTCGGACAGCTTAGCACATTCGCGACGGTGTGCTCTACGCATGGTGCGACGCGTGGGATCGCGTGTTCAACCGGTTGAGCACAAATGTGTGCTTAAGGGACCGCCCGTGTCCCTCACGGCGCATCATGTTGGGAGTGTAAGGTTGCGAATGTATAAATCCAGAAATCCAGAAAAATTAGTGCAACTGTGGTAACGTGCGTCTTTACGACGCGTCGTAATGACACTTCTGAAATGTCCTGCATTTAGCGCGGGGGATGTCCGAGTCGCCGATTTATGCTATAGCACTATTCCAATCACCTGGCAGCTACAAATGTAGCGCACTAAAGGGCACCTGTCAGTTTTCTTTTTCTCCCACGTACTGATTTTTTTTCGTACCATTGGGTTGTCAAGGAAATTTAGCTCCACTCATAATTTTTCCCATAAGATCCATTTTCTCCTTTAATACCATTGCAATTAACCAACATATGAACCGTCATGGCAGGTAAATTCTGGATGCCTGGATCCTGGATTACATCATTAAGTTCTGGATGTCGATTTCCTCTGAAAATCCAGACGTTTCGAGGCGAATAACTCGTTGACACACATTTTCCTAAGAGATATAGTCTGTTTCAAACGTGACGATAGTTGAACAGTCGTGCATTTTGCCAGTTTTTCTCGCCACCCTCTCAAAATGCTGTACACTTTCCCGCATTCTTTTTCTCTCTGGCATTTCTCTAACTGTCGTCCACAGTGGAACAAGCTAGTAACATGCATAAACAGTCAAGGACAACATGCATCGTTGGGGTTACCCAGGTTAAACGTGTCAACACAGCCCAGATTTACCCATCGTTATGACCGACGTCAACAGGTTTATCCTGGGTAATCTCAATGATGCATTCAGGTTCTCCTATGCACCTCTTCGGAAGAAAAAGAAAATGTGAATGAAATATTCAATTCTCACGCGACATTATTTTAGCACAAACCACAATTACGGTGTGCACTCGCATTCTTTATATCCTTTAAAAGTTTAATAATATGCTTTAAACGTTTAGACGTAAAGGCGTGCAATGAATCACACAACAGCGACAATTGCTTGTTAGAGACGCAGATAGGTCAAAGATGACACCAGAGAAGCAGAGTAAAACTGTCAAACTCTGTTCGTCTAGTTCTGCTCCTGTCAACTTCTGAATTTTGCTCAGCACAAGTATCATATTTGGAACATTTGCTTGCTGTATTTATCACTTGGAAGAATAAAAGCTGAATAATTTAGTTATTTCAACCATTAAATTACTAATCGATTCGAACATTCGAGTATTCATGCCTGACGAGAACTCATTTAACCATTTCTCCATGGTTGGCTTGCCCTCTTTAGTTGAAACATGCGACTTTCCGACTTATCGTATCGTATTTTCAAGGTGGAGAAAAGCTGATACAGTATTTGGTCCTAGCTAGCTAAAACATGGCTTCGTACTGGGACCCATTTTCAGGCCAATCGGTAGGAGTTCGGGCCAGGACCCACCAGCAATCTGGTCGTGATTGGTGAAAAATCTGCGCAAGAATACTTTGAGTGTCGCTCTGCAGGCAACATTCTCGTGGTCTCACGGTCCAAAGAAATCCCACCGATTGCATTGAAAATGGGTCCCGACGCGAAGTCATGTTTTTGTCCTACTGAAAGGAAGAGTGGGGAAAAGAGGGATTGTCACGAAGTGATGTAAGCTCCTGTCCAGATGTAAACAACGATGTTCTTTTCACTGCTCGTAGGTTTTCTGGCTGAGCTTGTTGCTGGCCAGTTCCAGAAACAATCAACATCCAGAAACTAGCTGGTTTCCCACTCGAAACACCCTAGGTTGAGCATCTGCACGGAGAAAAGACCAAATCTTCCGAAACCTCCGAAAAAACCAGTCGTGCACAGCCAGGGGCCCTTCTAGAGCCATCAAGAGTCATCGAGTAAGCGCGAGAGACGCGACAAACCGAAGAGACGTCAGAGAGTCAGAGGAGGGACGGCGGGCTGCGGCCGGTGGCCAGCGCTTGGCAGACGTCCAGAGGTCGGCCGTTTGCAGCTGGACACCCGTGTCGCGGAGGGTCACTATGCAATTAGCATATCGATCCCCGTCTTTACCCAGCTAAAGACGGCTCTACCTTCAATTGCCGGCTCGTTCAGAAGAACGCGTTCTCGTAAAGTCGCGACGGAGCCGCAGCGTTCTCTCTTTGTGTCGTAGCAGTCCGTTGTTATCTTTTTATCTCGTCCATAAATCATCCGCCCTTAATTACCTATACTTTCCGCGGCGTCCCAGACGTGCAAGACTGTGCCTGCTCTCCACACTACATAGGAAATGAGCTGAACACCCCACGTAAACACCCTAGGCGAGTGGCGGCGTCATTTATTAATGGGATTGACTTCTGATCTCACAATACGACTCCGTTCCTAGCTTTATCATTACCGAAGTCCTCATTGGTCGTTTTATGGCGTCCAAACGGTGCTTATGTTGCAGCATTCCTTTGCTACTAATAAACAACTCGACGAAATATTTAGCCAGCCGAGGAAATGCTTAGCCAACCTTCTTTTAATGAAAACGTTACATATCATTTTTTTAAATCTTGTTTATTCCATGTGCTAAGTGTAGTTGCACAGAAAACATTTTACTCTATGCGTAATCGTATGTATCCCTTATCACGCTGGACGCGAGCCAACGTGCTGGTACCTACTCCTCCCTATTTGAATTTTGGAACGCTTCCAATACGCAAGATTGCTGAAGTTGACAGTTATAGTCTTTCCAAAAAATACTTGCCTCCAGCTGCACTGCGCGTCGACTGAGCCACGTCGCAGCACGTACAGTCCTTCTCAAAAAGATAGACGGATTGCGCGATTGCACCATCGCGGCGGGTCCTGAGCGAGGGATGCGGAGAGAGCATACTCCTACTGAGAGGTTGAGTAGGTCCTACCGCGATGGCGCAGTCGCAACACTAAGAAACCGCACGCGCAATCCGTCTATCTTTTTGAGAAGGACTGTATGATAATGCATAGGAGGCGCGGCGCGGCTTAGCAGATGGGCGGTGGATGCCGGAGGCAAGTATTTTTTGGAACGACTGTATATTTTCTTCCCAAAGTGGCGAATATTGGATGTTTTGTGCATGGAATTGCAAGTTCTTCCACGATCTGCGGACACAATTTCTCATTAAACCGAATTGTTTCAGTCTTTCATTTTCTTCTCTAATTTCTCTTCATCCCTCCTCCGTGAAACGGACCATAAATACAGTGGGCGTCAATGGCGGTGACCCGTCTGCGGCCTCGCAAAGCGCGCGACGCGACCGCGCCGCTCGAGCAGGAATCCTCTCCGAGACATCAAATTATGGGGTTTTCTTGATAGTCAGTTAGTTTTCTTATTAGTTACCATCAACTGTGATGATCAACTATCAAGAAAACCCGGACTCGCCTCCGCGGCGACGAATCTACCGTGAGCGGCGCGGTCGCGCCGCGTCCTTTTTGAGGGCGCAGACGGGTCACCGCCATTGACGCGTACTGTACAGTCTGTTAGCCCAGAACGTGCACAAGTGGTGACTTTGTCCGCAATCGCAGCCGCAATGGTTTCGGCCGGCCGATCGGATTTCCGATCCATTTTTACACTTTCTTTTGTCAGTTTTGATCTATTTCTGGCATGTAGGTGATGTGAATCCNCGCAGCCGCAGTGGTTTCGGCCGGCCGATCGGATTTCCGATCCATTTTTACACTTTCTTTTGTCAGTTTTGATCTATTTCTGGCATGTAGGTGATGTGATTCCTTTTGTTCTGATGTTTCGATACTGTTTCCGACGGAACCGGCCGATCTGTCGGCCGATACCACTGCGGTCGCAATTGCGGACAAAGTCACCACTTGTGCATGTTCTGGGCTAACAGACTGTACTCCCGTTTTCGAGAAATCAATCGTAACTGTCCAATGTACTTGGTGTAGTTGCAGAGCAAGTGCTTTACTCGACACGTAATCATTGAATTGTGTTTTTATCATTATGCAACTTGAGCCAAACTATTAAAAAGTAGTGTTTTATTGTTCCTTCTAAACTTGAATTTGTTTGGAACTGATTATGAATATCTGCCGGAACTTCATTCTGATGGCGAAAAGGGGCTAGGGAATACATCCAAAAAGTGGTGGTAATTGCTATCTAGGCAGATTTTTTGTGGCTAAGCTGCTTAAAAGAGTTAGTTTATCTAGTAATAACCTGAAATCAGAGTAGAAAACTTTAAAAAATCGAGAAATTGACGACAGGTGCATAGTGTGTCCATCTCAGGGTGGCGTACGGGCGCACCGCTCGCCATGTCGCGTGGCGTACAGCCAAATAGCTGAGTATCGATCGCCAGCACGCGTCATGGTAGGCGGTGCGCTCGCACGCCACCTCGAAATAAACACACCATATTTTTCGTTGCTTCTGTTCTTCTTAGCTGAAAATCAGTGTGACTAACAAGTTAAAACATGTTCGACTTGTCGAAAGTGCTCTGTGCTTCCTGTGTAGGCCTACTCCATCTGACAAGGGAAGGATACTTGGTGGCCGTGGCCATTCGTGATGGGATGTGTGCTACCATATACAGTTTTTGACGCTGATCTCGAATCCGTAGCCCAAATTTCCTGCGGGCTTCTGTGTAGCGAGTTACACCTGTTTCTTTCCGCTCAGATGTAATATTCCGGACTTTTTTATGGGCCAGGCTAAGCCTGGTAGCAGCATCATCGTCCTAAAAATATTAAGGGTTCTAGAGGAAACAAGGGCCTTGCTAATGTGCCGCAGATGCAGCCGCCTCACCTTAATTTAAGCTCGTATATGGGAACAATACTCAAAATGAGTGACTGACTCACTCATGGCCTTGCATGGGAGCTCAAATTGGGGTAAGGCAGCTGTATCAGCAACTCACTAGCAAGAACCATGTTTCCTTCGAAACTATTCAACATTTTTAACACACTGAATCAGCTACTAAGCATAGCCTGGGGCCAATACAAGAGCAAACAGCATTACATGTGCGCGGAAAGAAATGGGTGTAACTCACTGCACAGAAGCCCGCAGGAAATTTGGGCTACGGATTCGAGATCAGCGTCAAAAACTGCATATGATAGTACACATCCCATCACGAACGGCCACGGCCACCAAGTATCCTTCCCTTGTGAGATTTCTGCGCTCAGCACGTTAGAACGTGTGTGGCATGTCAAAAGCACCTTTGTTAACTCGAGCAAGTGCCCCCCCCCCCTCACCTAACTCTCTTTTTGCCGTTAATTTTTCCTGGAAATTGATATTTTGTATTTCTTTAAATAATGCAGTCGAATTTCTGAATCTCTCACAGTGTTTTTCTTCAGTGTTTTTCTTTGTTGAAAAATTTTTGAATGACTCCTTCACCACATTCTCGTATGCTTCAGTCTCGCATTCTACTAAACTCCTGCCTGCAGCAATGTATGCGAAGAATTTTCCCTCAAATCCTGCCAATACTTTCACTCCGCAATTTTCTTGAATCATCACTTTTTTCGCGTGAATTCGTGAGCTTTTCCGTTTTTTCTCCTCCTAATTGCCTATGCTGCCGAATGCTTGCATAGCCGTCGTCACGTAATCGTACCAGGATCCTTCTGCACTTTCTCATTTCCCTTATGTTTGAGCGTCCATTTTTCGCTATGCTTTTTCCATTGATGAACACGCATTGTTTAATCAACCGTGTGATGATATCCTCTGTCCAATAATGTTGTACTCGTGTTCGATTACGGATTCATTCCCCTTTAGCGGTTTTTCACAAACGGCCCTCATTGAATGGAATTGTTTCAGGATCTAATTATGGTCGTGAGAGAGGGTTGACACTCCTACTTGGACACTGCGCCAGAGTTTCCAAAGCAGAAACGCATTTTCCGGCAGGTGCAGTTTCTTTCAGAAGCGGCCCTAGTTGAGCACCTGTACCTAGTGTCTGCTTCTCTCATTGTCTCTCCAAATTCTAACTCTCTATTTCTTTTTTTTTTTGTTCTTTAGTGATATCTCTCCAGCTTCTTTAGTGATGCAGACTGGGTGCATCAGTTTTTCTACTATGCTGCTGTGAAAAATTGGGCGTCCCGCTGTGGAAATAACAACACTCAGCTGCCTAACTTCCTAAGCATCGGTGTGGTCATATTCACCAATTCACAGTTGTCTCAGAAATTTCTGAAGAGTCTCTTGTTTTTCTTTTCTCATTTCCACCTTTTCATGTCTCTTCTTGTCGCTGTCTTCCCGAACATGTTCTACTTCCCTGTTGATCTTCCTTCTCTTTCTCTGTTTAGAAACTTCTCAGTGGATTCCAAACTGCCGTAGACAAGGTGCGGGACCGCGGCACGGCGTTCTTGGCCAGAGACACAGGGGCTTCCCATGCTCCAACATTCAGGGCCCCTGTGTCTCTGCCCAAGAACGTCGCGCCGCGCTCCCACAGCTTGTTTACGGCCGATTGGAGTTCGCTGTTTGTTCTATAGAGGCAAATGTTACCAAAAAACCTTTTTCGAAATATTTTCATATTCTCTCTTCTCAAAACTTCCACCTACTCGTACTGCTTGTGGTACTTGATGATATTCTTCTACTCCATTGAGGCTGGTGGGTTGAAAAGTTTAATCAGAGGAGCCTGACGTTTGGACAGCAACATTTTCTTTGCGAGGTTATTGGGATGTAAAAGCTATTTGTTTTTAAAGTGACATATTAAGGCGTCTTACATAAGCGGCCAATCGTCCTTGCACCACCGAAGATTGCTCGTCCGCTCAGCCGCGGCGCGGCATCTATGCGTATGGGCAGTGCGGTGCTGTGTGGTGCAAGGATGTTTGACCGCGAGTGCGCGTGTCCAAGGCTTTTGAAGGAGACGTTACCGTCGAAAATCAGGTCCTTTTGATTAGACTGTTCCACCTACCAGATTGAACTACGCGGAAGAGTATTCCTTGAGTTCCCTAGAGCGAATATTTCTAAAGAAAATTTTGAGACATGCTGAATTCAAATCTCCTTTATCATTTGAAGAAAAGACGCGGATAACGTAGTTCTCGTGTTTATCCTTTTCTTACACGCAGAGTTTTCCATCAATGTCTGAGGAAAGACTCTGCACAACCCCACAGCAACGACTTTTATGCTCATCGCTTATATTTGTGTTCTGTTTGGGCTGAGATGATTCATCTCGGAGAAATCTGCTCAGCATCTTATCAACAAATTGTGTTTTCTCTGCACAGTGACACATCCATCTGATCTAATTCTTGTTGATAAAGTTGCAACTAGGACGAGAAATAAACAGGAAAGTGATGAGAATCAGGATCGTGCTAATTCTTAAACAAATTGAAATATCCAGGTGTACATTCAGCTCAGTAGCGTTTTTAGACATGCTTCAGTCTTTTCAGTGGTTACATACTCCTCTTTCAGCAATGCATCCTTGTTATATAGTTTACACATTAGGCAAAGTTCGAAGTGTCGGTACAAGACCCATACGTCCGTTACTCAAACGCTGCAGAAATTTCGTGAAAATCACACGTCTATGTACGTGACTTTTCCCACTTTCCGGCGAATATATTCAAAGTATTCGTCTGCAACTGCACGCAACCTTCGTGATTGCACGACAGGACTTCAATGATGTCGGTTTATTGCCACTTAGAACTGTGAGTTTATGAGTGTTTTCCGAATTTTCGGAAGGCGTTCGCCCACTGAAAACCATTGCATCAGGTGCGCATACGGAGAATTGATGTCAAGTGGCGTTGTATATGTCTGCTCCTGCACAGTCCTGTCGTTCAGGTCTGTCCATAACTTCACCAATGGGGTTTTCTTAGAGGGATTAGTGTGCTTAGCAGATGTTTTGACGTCGGTTGGGATTGTTGCTTTCGTCATTTTGTTATGTCTAAGTTCATCGCGGGAATGCGCATGTCCCAGTGGATACTGTTGAAGGAATTCCTTCAATCATTGATTCTCTTTTCCGTTGTACATTGTACATACGGGCTGTGTAACGTCGGCATACGCTCACCACTGGCCGCGGCAGCTCCCGTTTCTTAGAACAGGAGTTACTGTCAAATGTTAGGTTTTTAAGCGTTCTTTTTCCTCATTTCTGCTCTTTCTTTTTCTTTTTTTTTACTTACTCGATAGTCCCAACGAGCCCATTGAATGACAGATCTAGCGATCGATGAATTGATTTCTGGAGCTGTTATTGGATTTATATGGTGAGAGGCTTTGCCGGCGATGTGTGTTGATGGTAAAAAGCTGACTGCAGCCACTATGAACATCCTAACCCACAGTTGACCAGGCCAATAAAGCTTTATTCACAGTGCGACGGAATCCGATCCGATCGGATAACAAGAGATGAGTATCGATCGTCGTTGGTCGGATTCTGACGAGGATCGATACGTATCATTTGTTATCCGACCGGATCAGACTCCGACGCACTATAAGTAAAGCTTAACACAAGGCAAACGCACCCTACCTCCTTTTTTTACTCTGAAAAAGGAGGGACTAACTCTCCGTCCGACCGTTAAATTATCTCAATGGACCATAATTTCCAACAATACAATATGCGCATGCTCATTGACCTCGTTCAATGTGCACTCAGAAGGCGATGAGTCATTCGTATTGCGCAGCTGCAATTTAGCCGGCTTCGTTTTTCTTCCGTTCGTCAAATATTCGACGATTCATCCCTCCACCCTCTTTGCGAGGTCATTCTTACTGCTATTGATTCCCCTCATCTCCACAGAAAATTCCAGAAAGAAAACCTTGAGTTGGGAAAACGCCTTCTGTTTCCGCTGTAAATTCATCTGCCCTGAAACAATGTGTCCGAGCAAGCATGCAATTACCATCTATCATTTGTCGTTAACAAAATGCTGAACAACTGGAGCTTCAATTAAAATTGACCGAGTGTAATGCTCTCAGTGCCAGCGACTGTGCATCAACAGCCTTTTGCTATTCGAGAATGACCGCAACAAACCAGAAGTGTTTAAAATTGTTTCCAATAAACATTTCGCTGACGATCTGCGCATGTATACAAGGCTTTCAACTGTAGTCGCAAACCTCAAATCAATTATAAGGAACGCACAGTGTATTCTTGTGTCGAAACCTCGTGCTTAATTTAATTCTGTTCAATTTATTTGTTCAATCAACAAGTGACAAACAATCCCAGTGGAGAAGAAGTGAGGTAATTAATCGACTAGAAGGAAGTCATATTCTCTTCTGAAAGCGGCTATTATTACGTAACGATTCCGAAACAAAGGTGCACAACCATTTCTCTATTAAAAATTTCGAAAATGTTGGTCCAACCAAAATAACATTTAACGAGAAGCCAGTCTATAGCTTCTAGGAAAAAATTGCCGAATGAGAGTATACACCTGACATTTTAGTGCTTTTTGAGCAGTAGAAGATGTAAAAGTAATTGCTGACAAGCCAAGAAAACTTGCCTTGCTGTTTTATTTCGTGGAAAAAGTGTAACATTCCATTTCGCTGCGTTCTACCGCCTATGGTACACGCGACTGAAATTGATTTCTGCAGATTTGTTTTCCTTACTTGTTAGTGACTGTTCAAGGTATCCATGCAACGTTACTGTAGTTTAGTCTGCTGCCATACTCCATATGGGGTATAACATGTGGCATTATCGTCGCTGGGCAACATTGATCTGATGCATATCGATTATTGCGGGTGGGCAGCGGCGGGCGGGACAGTGCCACTGCCAACCCTAGATCGATATTTTTTATTTTATTTATTTTATTCAATACGCTCAAAAGGTGCACCAAACAATTAAGATAACTAAACCGAGCCAGAAGATACTGCGCAGTATCAAGACTGGTGTTGCTTTTGGGATGGTAACTAAGAATGCTGTGTCTTATTCATTTATCTGTTTATTTATCTATTTGTTATTTATCTAGTCCAGAATTTATGTTGTAGTGATGGAACTAAACTAAATTTTAGTTCTGATTAAGCAGACACATGAATTTCAGAAATCAAAAGGGTCCCTTGAAGCCAAGTTCTTTCGCCCTTGCGAATCAATTCCACACAAATAATTAACAATTAAATGTAGCAGCAGTTCTTTAATTTTGCACACTTTTTTCCCTTTAAATATAAGTTTGATGGCAATTTTCCATCTTTTGCTCAGATATCCCTCATTCCATAAACGTCTTTGCTTCCTTTGGTGTCCTCACACAATAACACCTGTGAGTGGCGCCACTCTAGGGTATTTTGTTCGGCGTCGTCTTCCGAAGTTGTTTTGGCAGCTTGCCAAGAATACGTCGTACGTATTTGACAGCCAGTAAGTACAGTCCTCGTCGAAAAGTTAGACGGAATGCGCGTGCGGTTCGGTGTCGCTACGACCCCGCCGCGGCGCGGCTCCCAATCGATACGATCCACCCCGCAAGGCATTTTCGTCGTGTTTTTCGTTAAAAAAACGTTCTTTCGCGTTTTATCCTTACAGTTTTCGCTCTCTACTCACTCTACTCTCTACTCTCTACTCTACTCTACTCTTTTGAATTGGTTGTGTCTAGTTTTGCAAAATATTCCATATTTTTTTATCCCTTTCTATATTTTCGCCCTAAATTGCTATTTTTTGCTGTTCTTTGCCTGTTTATAGTTGCATTTTGTTGTTTTAATGTTGTGTTCATCGTTCGCTTCCCGCATGTCGCTGTTTCTTCGTTTATCGTTTAGTAAACATGATCGGAAATCTATCTGAAACAAAAACATGAGCAAATAAACGAAGAAACAGCGACATGCGGGAAGCGAACGATGAACACAACATCAAAACAACAGAATGCAACTATAAACAGGCAAATAACAGCAAAAAATAGCAATTTAGGGCGAAAAATATAGAAAGGACTAAAAAATATGGAATATTTTGCAAAACTAGACACAACCAATTCAAAGGTGAACAAAAACTGCTGTGCGCTACCCTGAAAGTGTAAAGAAATGAGAAGAGAGCGAAAACTGCAAAGATGAAACGCGAAAGAACGTTTTTTTTAAACGAAAAACACGACAAAAACGCCTTGCGGGGCGGATCGTATCGATTGGGAGCCGCGCCGCGGCGGGGTCGTAGCGACACCGAACCGCACGCGCATTCCGTCTAACTTTTCGACAAGGACTATAGTTACTCACTTCCGGTGCTACTGTCTCGTTATTTATAGGCGACTGAACACTGGTTTCTTCAATTTATTGTCCGGTGTCGTCGGCGCATGCATATTTTATGCGTATATTATAGCATATGCATTTCTCTAAAGTACAATTGTTTCATTCTATTATATATTTCGGCTACCATTACATTGTTTTCATTACGTGTTTTTTTTTTTTTTTTTGAGAAATGTGATAACACTGTTATAGTTTTGCTCATGATTTGTGATAACGTTGACTATGACGAAAATCACGACTTTGCACTTCCGGAGTGGTTGAACTTTCCGCTTTTATTTTTATTTCTCCATAATTTTTTATGGGTAGATTGTCGGCTAAGGGTAATATCTGTGACGGGGCTAATTCATGCCCTTTTGTTATGTCTCTGGCAGCGAAAATAAAGGGTTGTGTGTCTTTTTACGGGAAACCGTTAAGATTCCAATTTATCCTTCCCAGACCGTAACTATTTTAATTGTGCACAATTTTTTTTGACTGGACCAACAATAATAGAAATGAAATTTGGTAGCTAGCGGGTGTTGTGGTTTCAAGAATTGTCAAGAAGGAAAAAAGGAAGACAGAGTTACATATCTGCTCTGAGCCTGGACTAGGATCCATGAACTTATTATCAAGCGAAAGCTGGTTAGCTAACCAACTTCTGCTTCCTGCGTCTCTTAACAGTACATACCCTCTGGTATGACCAATCACGTTAATCATCGTTGATTTGTGCGGCGAATGTTTCATGAATCTCAGCCCTGGATGCGTAATTGACATTACCCAAGGTAAACCTGCTGACGCTCATGTTAACGATGGATAAATTTGTGTGATGTTAAGGCGCTGGGTAATTTCGATGATGCATGTGGACCTACTCATTGGATTTGTAGGGTTATTGTTGGAAGGTTGCGGTAGTGATGAAAATCCTTTCCGGATGGATATGTTTCTATAAGGGTATGTGATATGTGTGGGCGGGTATAAATTGCCCACGATTCGATTCTGTGAGACGAGTACTCTATCAAATGAATAGCAAGCTAATAAGAACTAGCAGTAGGGAATTAAAGGTCGCTTCTAGAGGTAGAAATTAGTAGAAGTACCACTCCTTTGAAAAAACTACGAAATCTCTGGTTTTTTCTAGGGCTGTGTAGCTGTTATTCTCACAGCCATTCAAGTGAGTGTCCATAGCTTTAAGAATGCTTCGTCATAGTGCTGCAGGTGTTTACAACAGTCGCTGTTTGCAATGAACGAGTCTACGCGCTATGATGACGCTGTTGTTACGGTTGCATTTGACTTTACAACGTTTCGACGTCTGCTAGGAAAGGTTCTCTTTCAAGTTGTTGATATGTATGTCGTCACTCTGCTTTCTTGCCTTTTCATCGAGCATTTTTTGGAGTTGTTGGTGTTGTTCCAGCACACGAGGTTGCTAACTGCTTAAATGACTAACGCTCCGGCAGAATCGCCTTCTTCAGGGCCAGTAACTTATTTTGTTGTTGCTCAGCGGCTCTGAGCTGATCCTTGAGGAACGATATGAGTGCAGGGGCAATCACGGAAACATTCTACGAGCCTATTTCTGAAGTTACAGCTGTATTAGATCTCTACTTTCGATCTTTACTCTGAAAATTTCTTCCAGAACAATACCCCCTATTCACTGGTGTCCCAGTTGTCGAAGCAGAGCGTGAGAAGGGAATAGGAGAGACAAAAGATTATCATGTTCCCGAAATTTCTGACTGCACTCTATATTACAGTAAATTTCATACATATTTCATCTATTATTGCAACCGAGAAAAACTGGATTTTCGACTCATTTTTAGTACAGTACATTGTGTCCTATTTTTGCGAGACCCTCGTCATATGACGGAAAATTCTCGGAGTAGAAACTCCCATCTGGATCGGTTCTTCTCTGATTCTACTGCTGGATTTGAAGCGTCTACGTGCACGCCCACACTAAAGAGCCTGTGCTCTGTCTTTCTTCTTGAAACGTTTTCCTACTCTCGAACAAACCGGTGCCTCAAAGAGTGAGAGCGCATTTGTTTTCTGGATTCTTATAACCGGGGCCTCATACCAGAGAAATGGTTTTCCGGGTTTTTATAAGTGTTGATGTTTAGTGTCTGGAAAGAAAATGGAGGTGGTTCCTGTAACTCGCACCCGACAAGCAAAATGGTTTTCTTAATTTTTTTTGAAGATTCTTTATCAGTAATATAACTCAGTTGATAAGATTTTTTCTATTTACTAGTGGCCCCGCGAGCTACTTTGTGCGTTTCACCTCTGCATGGAGAAATATATTTCATGCACAAATTGTTCCGGTCCAAACTCCATAAAATGTGTAAGCAGAATTGAATCTTTGATCTTCGATACAGAAAAAGCAATTTCATCTGAGTAGGATGCAATACTAAAGTTATGCATACAATACTAAAGTTATCCATAACTCTAAATTAGGTACGCTTACTATGACAGAAATTCGAGTTGCTCTATCTGAACAGATGAAAGAGATTTCAGTGGCTCAGAACACTCACTCGCTGCATCAACTGTGCCTTGCTAGCACTCTGTCTGTGCAAGCACATACAGTCTGTTTCCTGAAACGTACACTGCCATCCTCGCCCCGATTGAACACCCACGCGCCCCGATTGAACCATACACGCCGGGCGGCAATCACTACTCTGAACTTTCTGCCCGCGGTGGATCCGCGGTATGGGGCCAATCCGCGGTGTATCCGCGGTTGTCCGCGATAAATCCGCACATGCCCGCGGTGGGGAACAGGTAGTGACGTCACTCCCGCGCTATGCCCGTACATGCCCATGGTGGATCCGCACATGCCCGCGGTGGACCCGCACATCCCCGCGGTGGATCCGCAGTAGCTCTGAGTCACACATCATCGCTTTGGGAACCACCCCATTCGTCGACACGTATGGTTGAATGGATAAGGCACCGGACTTGGAATCACTTTGGAGAGAGGTAGCTTCGAATCCTGTGATGTGCGAAAGCTTGCAAAGTGGAGTGAGAACGTCGCCATGGATTTGCTTTTATCATTCTTCGTCAGTCACCTCAACATAGACTCATTTTTCGACCAAAAATTAAGTGTAAGACAGGCGCAGAAAGAGTTTCCTCATGCTTGAAGCAATAAAATTATTATTAATGCTAAGAGTAACTAATAATTAATTGTAATTAACTAGATTCAATGCGAAATGACCAATATATAATGTTTAAAAGTCGCATTGCACTGCAAATGCTGGTTTCACGTCCGGATCCGCACATGTCCGCGGTGGATCCGCACATGCCCGCGGTGGACCAGCAGTACATCCGCGGTGTACCCGCACATGCTCGCGATGGCGAACCGACGCTCCACCTCGGGCGTACCGCGGATCCACCGCGGGCAGAAAGTTCAGAGTAGGCGAAATATAATTGTCATGACCGACTTCCGTAAGCTCCACCTATCACTTATGAGGCTCTGTGTTGGAGGAGATGCGGTGCGACTCCTCGGCTGTCAATACAGTCACATGGAATCTAGTCGCGTTCCTTCCACCTGATGATGGGTAGTTTGATCAAAGCCTTTTTTAAATGAAATGGATGAAATACACAAAACCTCTTTTCGAACTCTAATTCGTAGTTCGGCGTATTCGGCGCCGTGAAACTGTTGAACTTTTGAAGGAATGTGTTATAGAAATGGTCTCAATCAGAGACCATCTGAATCCGCATGAGCTTCAGACAATTTTTGTAGATCGACTGAATGTTCCGTTTAAGGCTGTTTAGCAAAAGAAATAAAGTGGTGGAAAACCATGGTTGCGTGTTGCCTTCCTTCATCCTAACGAACTTGTTACAGAACACCTACTCTGGAGTTTGTGATACTATTTGAAAGAGGGATTTATCGACAGCTGCAAATATGTGACACGTTATATTCATTGAATTAGTGACAATTTGAATAGCGGGAATCGAAAATTAGCGTGTTTCCAAGATTCTTTCAAGATAGTGATATCCGCATGAACGGACTACTGGAAAAATTTATTCATGTATGTATTTGAAGAATCTAAAAATATCCGCAACATTCATCTCAGACTTATTTGGATATTCCATCCATATCGCGACCATAAAAGTGATTCTGAACGAATTACCCGTCCAGTTTTTTTTTACAGAAGGGTTTTTCGGATATTGCTTTCAATCATGCACCCTAAGGCGTTATTCATGCTTGCGGCGCGTCAAAGTTTACGCGCCGACACACAACGCAATACAAGGAGGGACCAGGGGATTCCCGACAAGTAGGGAGTGTTCCTGGTTTCGCCGCCACGGCTGCCGCGCGAACAAACGGCGTTTTCATTTCCGCCGCATCGGTACAACGCGAAAACTTGGTGGAATTTTGGTGCGACGCGTAAACTTTGACGCGCCGCAAGCATGAATAACGCCTAAAAACATAAATACAGTGGGCGTCGATGGCGGTGACCCGTCTGCGGCCTCGAAAAGAACGCGGCGCGATCGCGCCGCTCACGCTAGAATCGTCGCGGTAGTGGCGTATCTGGGTTTTCTTGATAGTTGTACATCACATTTGATGATAACTGATAAGAAAATTGACTGAATATCAAGAAAACCCCACAATTTGATGTCAAGGAGAGGATTCTCGCTCGAGCGGCGCGGTCGCGCCGCGTTCTTTTCGAGGCCGCAGACGGGTCACCGCAATTGACGCCCACTGTACGCCTAAGTCAACGTCCATCTCTGCGTTGGAAGGATTATCAGAACGCGGGCGAGTTGCTCTGTTAGGCAATTAGATGCAAACCCCGATGCTCCACAGTACACCAGGTGGAAGGAACGCATCCAGAATCCACGTGGCTACACTGACAGCCGAAGAGTCGCTCAAGACGGCCTACATCCCAGATCCCCGTAACTGATAGGCGGAGCTTACGGTGGACGGTCAGCGCAATTATATTTCGCCTTGTGGGTTACACCTAGACTCTTCTGCTTTTTATCCCAAACTCAAAAGGTTATATCTTAAAGGCAGCATCTACGGAAATTTTCGTGTTTGAGATTTTGATCGTTTTGGATACTTGGCAATGGTGCTAACAATTCTATGAAAATTGCACCTTTGAAGGTATCAGCGTTCGCAAGGAAATCGCTTCTCGGCCTTTTGGCTAAGATCAAAGTTTATTTCTGTTCTTTTAATGAGAAGCTGCATGTAGTTCAACAGTTCAACGGGATGAGTTGTAGCATGAAATGAACGAGTGTTTTGTTTATAATCACTACATTCACTATGATAAACTTTGCTACCATTCCCAAATCCTTCCATTTTAAGCGCGAGCAACTCAGCCATTCTCTGCAAACGGGCTAAGCTGGTGGCAGCGAAAACCGCCTTTTTCGTGAGATTTGCCAAAATCGATTCCTACGTTCGTCTTCACTACAGTGCAAAACGTAGGAATACAATGAAATCTGTGAGAGCAAATTCCGTGAGTGCTGTCTTCAAAAACCGCGCCACGGAGTTGAGCGGGCTTTTGTCTCGGACACAACTTAGCATTAAGCTTGAGAAAGAATTTCCGAGTCATGGACCTGAGCGCCACTTTACCACTGGGATAGCTGAACCTGGAAAAAGATCTGGAGATATGGAATCGTGTGCCCCTTCAACTCTGACCCGCGCCAATTCTGTATTCAGGCAACAGAATTCAAGAAAAATCCCTAGTTATAGACCCGAGACCCGAGGCAAGGACCCGTGTGCCCCTCTTACTCGGACCAGCGCCAATTTTCCCCTGAGCCAGCTAAACCACAGAAAAGTCCTGGGCCACGAATTCGTGTGGAGTTTTAACCTAGTATGATGCGACAATTTAACTCGGACTCGTTTGCCCCTCTTACTCGGACCAGCGCCAAATTTCCTTTGGACCAGATGGACTCGGTGGAAGGAATTTGGAGCCATGTAGCAAGCGTCAATTTTCCTTCGAGCCAGGTAAACTATAGAAAAAAATGCGGAGCCATGGACCCGTGTGTCCCTCTTACCCAGACCAGCGCCAGATGTCCCTCTTACCCAGACCAGCACCAATCTTCCTCTGGGTCAGCAGAATTACAGGAAAGGTCCTGAGCCACTAATCCGTGTGGAGTCTCAAATTACAAGGGAAGTGCAAGAGGCCAGACTCGCAGATCGTAATGAAACCTATCTAGCTTGAATCCTTACTTGACAAGGTCCTACAGCATATATTTCATTTCTGCTCTGGGTTCCAGAGAAACGTTGACTCCTTTGTGAATGCCCTATAGTTACTTATGGCAGGTACATCAATAAGGATAGGTTCTATGTTCTAATCTTTTAAGGTTAATTTCAACAATACAGAAGAAGTAAAAAAAACAAAATGCAAAATGGATGCGCATGACGGGATCCGAACTCTCGAACCTCTGCGTAACAGTTGCCTCTAAGCTGGTTCAACTCTAGAAGAAGTCCTGAGGGCCATGGACCCGTGTGCCCCTCTTACTGGGACCAACGTCAATTTTCCTGTGAGCCAGCTAGCTACAGATAAAAATTCTGAACCATGGGCCCATGTAACGTTGTAACTCAGTACGATGTGACATTTTAACTCGGACCCGTGTACCCCTTGAACTCAGGCCAGCGCCAATCTTCCTCTGGGTCAGCTCAATTACAGAAAAAATCCCGAGCTATAAACCCGTGCGGAGTATTAGGTCGGACTGATGAGTCATTACAACGCGAACCCGTCCGTCACTGTGTCTTAGGGCAGGCTTAACTGAAGAAAAATCCCGAAATCCCGGAAGGCGTGAACCCGTGTGAAAGTTCAACTCGAACCGTTGGGCCACGTCTATTCCGATCCATGCGCCAGATTGTTGGACACTTAGCATCCGGTGACGTCAAGCCCCGGTAAGGGAATGGAGCTGACTGCTCGATCTTCGTTTTTCAAAAGATCATAAGTGCGGCCATGATGTATGTACTTTGATCCTGGCTCACAGATACTCACTGTCGCCTTTGAGGGTATTTATGGTCGACGCGGGTCAAATTTGACGCGTCCGCCTTTAATTTCTCGAAGTTTTCGCGTTGTCTCGATGCGGCGGAAATAGAAACGCGTTTTGTTCGCGCGGCTGTCGCGACGACAAAACCAGGAACATTCGCGCTCCACTAGGAATTCCCTTCTCCTACCTCTTTTGCATTGTATATCGTCGCGTCAAAATTGACGCGCATCAACCATAAATACCCTCTCTAGGGTTATGCGAAGACGACTCGTCCGAAAATGAGAGAATAAGTTGCAGCAACCAGACACGTTCGCTTTCCACGCTGTTGATCCTATCAGATTTTACGGTCGCCTTTTTAGCTGCTTTTATTGGTACCTTTGCTGGTAATTAGAGACGCGAGGCAAAAGTTCGAAAATCTGATAGGATCAACAGCGGCGCCACCCCTCAAAGCCGCTCTAACTCCCCACCGGCTCTCCCGAACCAGTTTTCCACTGCTCGGATGGACTTTAGTCGGATGGACTTTAGGACAATTTTCGGTCAAAAACCCGTGTGCAGCTCTCCTCAAGCTCTGCCAGTTTCTCACTGGGTCACCTGAAACTGCAGAAAAATCTCCAGTCATGGACCCGTGTACCGCTCCTCTCAAAGCCGCACCAGTATCCCATTGGGGCCACCTGAACTGCAAGAACTCATGGAGCCATGTACCCCTCCAACTCCATGCCACTCTAGTTTCTCACTGGGTCACCTGAAACTGCAGAAAAACCTTCAGTCATGGACCCGCGTACCCCTCACCTCAAAGCCGCACCAGTTTACCGTTGGGGGACCCGAATTGCAAGAATTCATGGAGCCATGTACTCCTCCAACTCCACGCCACTCTAGTTTCTCACTGGGTCACCTGAAACTGCAGAAAAACCTTCAGTCATGGACCCGTGTACCCCTCACCTCAAAGCCGCACCAGTTTCCCGTTGGGGCACCTGAATTGCAGACGCTCATGGACCTGTGTGCCCCTCCAACTCAATGCCGCTCTAGTTTCCTTCTGGGTCACGTGAACTGCAGAAAAAATTTGAAGTAGACTAACTACGCCATTTTGTATGGTGAAGGCAGGTGTCGTAGATACTCTTTTTATCAGAATCTACTGGAGTATTTTATGAATCATTCACTCGGGATCGCTCTTGGTTCTTGTCACAATTCATATTCTTTCCATTCTTCTACACTCGGAATATTCTGAACAGTTCCGACCTTACCATGCACCGTGAAGCTCCGTTGTGGTTATAAACAAATGGTAACTTTGTGTCAAAGCATGACGAATAGAGCTGCTAGAGTATATTGTGACGGTCGATCATCTTTGCGTTGCAGAATACCGCCAGCCTGTTGTGCAGCGCCGCAATACCTATGCATCATTGGTGCGGCGCTGCACAGCATACGGGCATTATTCTGCAGCGCAAAGATGATTGACCGTCACCGCATATAGAGCGAAAACCTTCTTCTGGTTGGTTATGGCATAGAATGCGCAATGCTAGGATTTGCTGGTCGGGTTTCACTTGGTAATGCGTCCATGAATCCTAGCCCTGTGCTATGCTCTTCTGGCTTGAGTCGCTCACGATTGAGCATAGGCGTTATTTCGGAGTCAGTTCGACGGGTTTTGGCGAGGCGAGTTTCCTCGTCTTTTTGGCGGCGTCGGTGCTAAACGGCATTTGGCAAAGAATGGTGGAAGAGGTATTTTGTCGCTTTGGTCTTGCTATCGTAGCATGACGTAGCAAAAAGTGAGAGAGCTCAAGTCGCCGATCTCAGCCGCGCTGACGCAGCCACTGCGTCATCGCGGCTTAGATCTGCGACTAAATAAGCTTGACCGTGACCGTTGCAGCGAAGATCAGCTAACAATAAGTTTCCAATTTTATCCGCTTTTTCCTTGTACTTCTTCATTCACTTCTTTTCATTGTTCTCCTCTTCTTTTCACATCTTCCTCTTCTTGTTCTCTTTTCCTTTACAGTGCTTTTTCCGTTTTAAGGTCTCATGCAACTGTAATTGTTGCGACACGAGCTGTGGGAGAGCAGACGGGGAACAATCCCCAAAGAACAATCTAATGCGAAACATTTTATTGGCCGAAAATTTCAAGACTATAAAGAAAATTTCTCTGTGGGTTCGAGCTTTCTTATGGTGTTTGCAATCATTTTCATGTTGTCTCTATACTTTTCCCTCTATATGAATGTGTATTAGTCAGTAAGTGGGTTTTAACATTTGTTCTTTGTCTCGTGCATTCCTCTTGTAAGTTTCATTCATTCCATGGTATCAAATTCTTTCTCGAATCATATAGAAATCTTTTTCCAGCATCGCGCATAACAGCGTTGCTGCCTGCCCGCGCACGTTTTCGCTTTAGCTCCATACATTAATACGGTAAGCGAAATGATCGTCTGACCGAGAAGGTCTGCGGGGAGAGAGGCGAACGGTATCTTCTACAATCTCTTTATGATTCGAAAAAAACAATTCAATGCCGGGGAAAGAATGAAACCTTTCAGAGAAGTGGACGAGAGTTGAGACAAGGAACAAGTGTTAATACCCCTTCCGACTAATACACACACGTATAAAGAGAATGAAAACATGAAAATTATTGCAAACACAACAAACAACATGAAAGCTTGAACCCACAAAGAAATTTCCTTCATCTTCCTAGAAGTTTCGGCCTTTAAAACGCTTCGCATTGGGTTCCTCCTTGGGAATTGTTCTTCCATGTGCTTTTCCACGGCTCGTATCGCAATAGTTACAGTTCCATGAGACCCTGAAACGGAAAAAGGACTATAAACAAAAAGAGCACATGGAGCGGAAGAAGTAGGAAGAAAAGGAGAACAAAGAAAAGGATGGAAATGAAGAACTACGATGAAAAAACGGATAAAATTTCAAATTTAGGCCTAGGGCCCCTTTGATTAAAGGACTCCTCGCGGCGCTGCCTATCGCCGCATGTATTAGAGTCGACGCGCAGAGAGAGCCCCGTTTTCGGGGCTTAACGACCTCATTCTTTTAATATAGTAGGATTACCATGCTGCGAAAATTTTAGTCACTGAGTAGAATGACTCTTCTTAGAGAAATCTGGTCTGTAAACAAATACACTGATTACAAAACCAAAATGACTACATGCCTGGGATTTTGGCTTTCGGCTAGTATACTGCAACGTCTTGTCCCAGATTTGTGGCATTTTTTTTTGTCAAGGAACGGATTTAGCTCCTGAATCCTTTGGGAATCAGACCCGCAGTAGAGGACGGGGCGCGG
>JARK01001338.1:984378-1002686 GCA_000688135.1 Ancylostoma ceylanicum | reverse complement strand
GATGAAATATTGCCGAATTCAGGCATAGTTTTTTAAATATAATTCTAGCACAGGATTCATTTGAGAATATCTCGATTCGGAAATATCCTGATTATTTTCCCCAGACTAGACTGCTGGTGACTCTCCTCAATGGTGAAGTTCATTGATCTAGTCACTTTTTTCGTTCAAGAAGCTGGTTGAACTCTATGCGATTGAAGTGACAGCTGTCTGAATCATAGGAAGCTCTTGACTTCATTCTCTTCTTGCATAACTTCCGGTAGAAAAGTTGAAAAGGAGTTAAGTGCACGCTCTTGCTATTGCCTCATAACTCGTTTCAAAAACGACGATATTTGAGTATTTGGGCCTTCAGTCTGCCTTCCTCGCCTTTCTTCCTGGTCAACGAACTTTCTCTGTTTTTCTTTCATATCTGGCCACCTATTTTCCAGGGTGAAGCGAACCGTATCTTATCAAGTACAACGGCTGTTTGGCTACTTGCTTTGTTGCTTATCTGCAAAGTCTTGAAATGTTGATTAGTTTTTTTTTTCACTTCTTATTTTCTCTGTAGTAACTAAGGTTTGTTATTCAAGCTTGAATAAGGCTTAATTTCTACTAATTGTTGGTGACGCCTAGGTTATTGTCCGTTCAACTTCGAATCGATATTTCCTCGACAAGTTTCGCGCTCTACATTCCTGTCTTCTGTGTTTTCTCCGCATTTGCGAAAAATTCCCAGAAAACAGAAAATAATGAATGTGCTGTGGCCTTCACTATTGGAATGTTTGTCCTTTCATCTCGACAATGTTGTCCCATTTGTTCCCTTCAAGGTTGCTCACATTCATTCAACTTCTGCAAATTTTTGTTATGGGACAGATTTTTCGCTTCTTTATTTCATTCTTGTGCTTCTGTCTGAGCTTGTTTTGCTTCAATCAATTTTTTGTCTTTGGCTTCCTACTGATTCACAGATGATTAGATCGTCTATTAATGGATTGTTTGCATAGATCAAGTAAGGGTCCCTTTTTTCTTTCATAGACTTCATTTTCAACAAAAGTGATTTGCATCTTTCGCTGAGTGTCCGCAAAGCATCGTTGGAACCCAGAAAAAGTGCACGGAAAAAGCGAACTTCTATTTGTCAGTCTTCGTTATCGTCTCGGAAGATCGCTGGAAAAGCGCTCTAGCTGACATAACAATCTCATGTCTGCAAAGATCTGAACATGTCGAAACTGCATGAGTCACCTAAAATAACATTATTTCTACCGGTATGCGAGGCGCCGCGAAAGTGAAGGCCCTTTGCGATTGTGTTTGTGCAACGAATTTACGACATCTTGTACGCATTTCGCAGCGTTTATGATGTTTGGTCTTGTGGTTAGAATTGTTATTCACGGATTTTTCTTTCATTCCATCTTTCCATCGTTATCTTCTGTTCTCAGCCGCAAAACTTTTAAATTGCTGCATTTGCATGGTTGCAATGCATCAATGCTCAGAAATGACTGTGAATAACATTTCCATTTGTTAATTTAGCTGCATAGTGCAAATGTCAAATCTATTTATACAATGTGAATGTATTGTTGTGGTGCAGCACATCGCTTGTATGACTACATATATGACCCTGCAATGACTTTTCTGTGGTTTGTGATTGAACTGCTGTTTTCATGTTTTGCCTTTTTGGGCTTTGCAAGTCATATGTTATGGTTTGCATCTTTCTTCTGTTGTGTATCTATTCTAAATCATGAATACTTCCTATTTTTCCTAAGAGGCTAGACCAATGGATGTTTTATTGGTGGGATTTTTGATAGATTGCGTGGGAATCAGAGCCCAGGCTGCAATAATATACATTTTACTGCTTGAGGATGTTGTTATACGTCAAAATCTCAGCGAGGACCTTAGCTGATTCTCTTGGCTTCCGATGAAGCTCAGTGATAGATTTATTTGCCGACCTCTTGCAAGTGTTTGTTCTGTCCTTTACGTTTAAAGAGTCGACCATGACGTTAGAAGCGCTAGATCATCGAAAGTGCATTCATCTTGTTCGATTTTGTGCAATGGTGTCGTGTTTCCGTGCGTACGTTCGCTAGCACTATCGCTATTGATTCCGCTCTCAACTTTTCAACGTACTCATGTTTTTCTTCTCTCGTCGTACATGCTAATGCTATGGGATTTTTTCTTCATAACTGATTGTTTTTGTTTGATTTCAGGCCTTTTTTTCTTTCTGAATCTTGACAATTTTCTACACTACCCCTCCTGTTCATTATGACAATCGCATGAAGAATGACAACGACATTCGGATTCTGGACTTGGTGGTCGACGCTGATTCTATTACTGTTACGGTTTACTTACGGTGATGATGACATGGACACGTTGAACATCACTTCTATTACGGACGCTCCACCGACAACTACTACGCCTTCCGGTCCAGCTTCGGCTGACAAGCTAGGTGGGTATCGATGAGAACGCTTGGAATTGTTTTTGAAACAATCGAGTATCTGTTCGATGCTCGTTTTTTCTCGGGGGAGGGGGTGGAGGGGGGAGCTACAGTCACTTTTCATTGGTTTTAAATATTTTCCTCAACAGTTGGTTGTACTGGGCCTGAATACGTCATAGAGGTTGCCCAGGGTAAGCGTGTTGACATTCGCGTTTAAGGTGGGTCAATCTGGGGTGTTAATACGTTTACCTAGGGTAATCTCAGTCATGCATGTGACCTCGGTTTTGGATTATTTTTAATTTTCAGGAGTTCCTCGGTGTGAGTCGAACTATGACTGTGTTCACAACGGACTATGTCGTAAAGACACCGATGGGTACGGCAGATGTCTTTGTCCCAGAAGTTGTCCGCCATGTATGTGAAGTTTTTCTTTTTGTTTGAGGTTCTAATGATTGCCTAGGAGGATTCTCATCAACATTTTTCAGACATTCCTATGGATTGCATGAAGCAAGGAACTTCATCGTATTACCGTCTTCGGCAGAGATATCGACATGAATTACCATGTGGCGTTATGGATTCCAATTACGCGAAGAAGTACGATCTACCCAGTCCGCAATGTCATCTGGCGAGTGATTTCTCGAACTTGTTATCTTTTCCGCTTGGTTTCTTGTTTTTTTTTTTCGTAGAATTCTAACATTTCTCAATTGTCTTGCCTAGTTTACTAGTTTTGGTAGACCTCTGGTAGAGCTTTTTTAATAGTTAAGCAATCAATACGTAGACTTATTTCTTGTCAACGATTATATCATTTTCTAATTCTTGGTTATTCGCTCGTTGCCAGTGGAATTCTTTATCCGAACATGGCTAGGATAATCGCATAACCGAGGCAAGCCTGGTTTATAAACCAACTTCTACGTTCTGCGTCTCCTAACATTATATAGTCTATAGGATAACCAATCACGATAACTATCGTTGGCTTGCGGGTTTATCGTTTCGTGAATTTCAGGCCAGGATTGATTGGACATTAGCATGATCAGGCTTTCGTTAATATTTTTCTCGGTAGTCACTGTTCTGTAAGAAGGATATGCCCTCGTTGCTTATCATCCCGCGTTAAAGGCAGGATTTGATCATTGTACAGAATTCTTTGCACTGGCTGAGCGAATTCGTGACGTCACGGTCGGCAGTGACAATCAAGTCGCGTAATTCAGTTCTTCTCCAAAATGAACTAGAGTATAGGTCTTTATTCCATTTGGTAGAATGTGTAAATGCGGTTGATGCGGAAGTTCCAAGTGGTCAATTGAACTTTCCTGGTAAAGGGTACGTTCTTTTGGAGGTAAAATGTATTTTTATAGGAAGGGGTGTCTCTAGAAAATGTCTATACTGAAGAAATATAGCATCTGGAACATGACCTTTGTTTCTTTCTTCGCGAAGAACACGTTTGATTCTTCAGTGAGGAAAATGAAACAAAAAATTGTTCTATTACTGAGCCAATAGCTTTTTGAGGTTAAATTCTTCTGTTTTCGTTTCGTTTCTAGTCCTTTTTGATGTTTTCAGCTGTTTCCATAAGAATTTTTCCTATTTATATCGCTGACAGCTGATCTGATAATTGGTTTAACATAAGATCTAATGTCCGATATACAGAAAGTCTCGCTGGTGCTATATGCAGACCCATAGAGGCGCTTCCGGTGCGGGACGAATGGATCACATGTTGAATTGCTTTGCGCTCTCTGGAAGATACATGTTGTTTTGCATTTATGCGCTCTCAACTCTCTCAATGTCGTACACTATCTCGCTTGTTTCTTGCAAGATAAGGGACACTTGTTCCGAGTCGTTCATATCCGAGATCGTTATGTATCAGTGTCACAACAAATTGATAACGATTGTCCTCCGCGCTCGGCGGGGATTCACTGAAATGCTATGATTTTAGGGTCGTTGCTCATGTCCACCGATGTTCGATAACTGGAAAACGAGCGATTCACCGGTGCTGAATCTGCTGCCGACAAAGTGTGACAGACGTAAGCGTAAAGCTGTTACGAACAGGTTTTGTAATAGTTTGACAAATCTCTTCCGTGTTTCACTGCGAGTTGTTGAGATGTAGGCACAGAAGGCACACTGTGCTCACATATTTATCAAGCGAACATTATTTTTTCGTGAAAAGGTAAACAAAATGGTATTTTCGAAAGAAGAATTAGTATAATTTGTTACTGTGTGGGGGAAAATGTCAGTGAAGCAGCCATGAGTCCTTGAAATAATGGGAATTGGAAAAAATTAAAGTCATGTTCTGTTTCTGAGGTATTTGGTGAAACATCTTTGCTTATGCTGTAGGGCAAAGACAACGGATAACTGTATCAGTGATATTTTAGTGAGCATGGAATTTCTCAAATCAATTAAACTTACATTTACGTTTTTTTAGAGTACCGATATGTTTCTTTACAGCGTGGGGAAAAGCTTCTATAATTTCTAGGTTTGGCTTCACATGTTATGCATGTTCTCGTTGCTATGTTACTTTTTCTCATTTGAGACCTAGTACCCCTACTTTACCCTTCCAAGGAAAGGTAGTGTGACTTTCTCAGCCCCATTTTACTTCACATCGGCTTCATTTCCTTTCCACATTCCTTGTTTTTTTTTTGCACACTATTCCTTCAAGTTGTTTGTTCTGCGATACCCGGTGAGTAATTATTCAAAGTGTAATTTTTCCTTGGGTATGTGAGGCAGGGGGGGGGGGGGAAATTCGTATGCTTCCACTCCTTCCTTCTTAAGAAAAGCCAAGACGCCTGCAAGATCTTAGTTGAGTGTTTCTGACAAGTGCATCTTTCCATCTATTAATCAAGCCCCTGCATTTGAGGGCTATAATTAGGTAGACGGCGAGCATGGGAAGTTCCTTTGGAGAGAATGGACATGTTTCTTTATAGCATAAGGAAAAGCTGTTATAGTTTTCTGAAGCTCTGGATTGACATGTAACAGTCCATATTTTTATGAGAGACAAGAAGGTAGTTGTGAAAATAAGAAAAAAGATGGAGCTTGTTAAATATGTGTACCCAGCAGAATGAACGAGCTTTTTTTTTTTTGAAAGAAACTCCTCTTTGATTCTGTTTTATTACTAGTATCTTCCAAATATCTTGCTCCCAGTAACTGCTTTGTTTCACCTATTCTATCAATAGCTAATGTGTATGATTTTGCCCTTTATGAAGGGCAAACATCTCACTTTTTTTTTGTTTTGAAGCCCGCTGTTTCGAATGTAGGTCTATATCTACTGGAGAGGCCAATTTGTTATCTTCCCATTGTTGATCGGTGGATAAAATCAGTAGTTACGACAGGACCCTGGTGACGACGTCCAAATATTTGTTTGTTGGTCAAGGTTGTGCAAGCAAACACACCGTGTGGTGTAAGCTGTGGGTGGTAATCTCGTGGTTTGCAGTAAGGCGTCGGCTCGGGGAGTGTGAGACCGCTCCGAGCTGGTCAGTTGCTCGTCGGCGATCGGCTGAGCATTGTGGTGTCGCTGTGGGTGGCTGTATATTTATGAGCGCGAAATGCTGGCGCGTAGGGCCATATGTCGCGCAGCGATTGTATAGTAACGACCACGTTATGCAGCGTAATTTATGAATGGAATGTGCACTTTCAGCGAGCAATTTCTAGCGTTCCCCTATGAAAATGGGGAGAAACGTGGGGTTTTCGTGTAAGGGAAGCGCATGGGTAGAGGATTTTGACTCATTGATTAATCCTGATTAAAGCAAATGGTTAGGAAATTCTGAGGCTGCATGTATCATTGAGACTTCCTATGGTGAACATGTCACCTGGGTAAACAAAACACAATAGATTTATCCATAGTTGTCACGGACATCAACACGTTTACCCTGGGTAATCTCAATGACGCATGCAGGTTCTGGGGGTGAGTTGTAACTCGTTGTATGAGGGCTTCTTATCGAAGTACCAGATGAATGGGAGGGTTTATGTTACCGGAAGTTTGTTTTACTGCAAGTTTTTACACGGAGACAACAGAATGTACGAGCTGATAAGGAATCGACAGCAAACATCGTTCTTTTCCGAGTGGTTTCCTTCTTTGATGGTTCACTTGTCTGATTTGAGTGATGTAGGAACGCGGTCTGTAATTTAATTAATGGCGCCAGAAGTCTTTTTATGCTGACAACGCCCAGAAATAATTCCCACCACGTGTTGTACCTTTTTTAAAGCTGTGAATCCACTTCAAAGGCTCTGAAGATAGAACTGTTAGTTTTGTTGGAAATGTAGTTGTACGTGGATTTTTTCATATTTGGGCTAATCACTATAAAACAGTTGGCTTATTCATGTGCTGTTATTTTTTATTATATATTTTTTAATATTTCCTTTGACTTTAGAAAATTTTTTTGTTCTTCTGACGTTGGACTTTTTTTTCCGTGAATTTATTTATTTATTCATTATAGTTATAACACAATATTTTTTATAGTTATATTTAGAATTCCAGTGTTATATAAGCAAATAATGACAGAACAGCGTATTTCTAGTGATAGCTGCCTTAGGAATCTACTATACGTTTACTTTTCAGGCGAATTGGCCGTCCTAGGCATAGCATACCCCTCGGATGCTGTATACAAGGGAACCGATGTAACACTCTATTGTTGTGTGAATATGGATCCTCAAGGATTGATTGATGTGGCAGGGGTTCGTTTTTTTTTTTAAAATATTTAGTTTCCTATTCATTTGGTCCTTAAATCTCTTGTGGTATAATCTCACGGGGATGAGTTATACTTCGTCTAGGTCCTGTTTGTGCAGAACACCACGGTGGTGCGCGAACCAACAAACCATCCGTTCCATCATGTAGGTTTAACGCTGTGGATTTGGCACGATTCCCTGCAATGGCAAAAATTTTCGTTTACAGATGACAGAGTTCGAGAAGATGAACACGCCATACTGTTGGGAGCTCGAAATCCGAAATGTCCAGCTGTCTGACAGCGGCTCGTACATGTGTCATGTGAACGCTAATCAACAGCCATCTGTGAATTACACGATAGAATTTCAAGTGAAAGGTGAGCTTATTTTTAATTGGTAAATTGATGCTTTTCCATTTTCTATGGTGTCAAGGCGTCTTCAACTTTGTCATTTTTTTTTGTTTTTCCTCTGTGGCACACTAACTCTTGTTGTTGCTCACTTGGGTAGCTTCAAGTTTGGTGAACTCTGTGTACAAGATAATTTCCACCATATTGGTCTTGTAGAGCGTGAAAGGCGTCATCATCCTTTCTCAAAAAGATCGAAAAAGGTCATGAGACCGCCACCGAGTCGTAAGTTTATTAGTCTATGAGTGTGAACTGAGTTCGCACTTGGTGTTGTGTGAGAGTTTCGATTTCTATTTTTTTTTTGCATGACTTTTATTATTTATGGTGATTTTCATCTGTTATGATTGCTTTTGTTGAGTGGTTTGGTTGTTGTGAAGTGTTACTGAGTAGTTTTCTTGGTGTTTCTTCTGCATGATCAAGCCGCCGCCTTCGAGCTAAAGGTCTAGCAGTAGTGTGTTGATCGATTAATGTATTAGGTAAATTCCATATTCGAATATTCGATTCCGACTAAGAGGACAAATTGAAATGTTTAAGAAGAGGAGAGCTCTACATTTTTGAGTGAAAGAAATTAAGCGATGTAAAGCCATGCTTTTTGGAACATTGGTTTTTTTTTTGAGGGGGGGGGTGGAATTTTGAATTGTTGGTCAAATTAATTTATGTATATAAGAGGATTCTTTTTTTTATCCGGTCAATACTCTATCTAGCAGTTGTTTTTCAATATCCTGCATTTTTATGGTCTTGTAGCTCCTCAGCAAGACCGATTAATGAAGTCATTTTGATGTATTTCTCACTACCATTCTTTTTTCTCATGTTTGTCTTATTTTGTTATAATTTTTATCACGAGGCAGTTCATAGCCTGCAAAAATTACTTCTCTTGAGGTGATCTTGCATAACAAACTGGCAGCGAAGGCTTGATTCAGATTTTTTGCTAGGCGTGGCTTATATTGGGCATTTTTGTTGTGGTTTTGCACAATTTCCCATGTGGGTTGCAGGAATTAGTTTTGTTTATTTCAGCGCCGAGAACGATTCAAAATCTAACAATTGTAACAAACGATAACTCTGCCAACGTCAGCTGGGATGTCCAACAAGGCCCACAGTTGAAGATTGGCTTGAGGTTTGTAGATTTTTCTCCCTGAAGTCCTCTAAAAACATAGATAAAGGAATATGTAGGCTTGTGCGGCGTACTGGTTTGAATGGACAAGAGGTGTTCTCACAAATGAATGCTATCTCTCCTGTGACAATCACAAATCTTCGAGCAGCAACACCATACAAGCTGTTTGTGACTGTGAATGATAGCCAGACGGATCCGTTCGAAATAACCGAGCTGTTCAATACGGCGGAAAGCAGTAAGTGTAGTTTCAGATACTATTTCGCTATTTTATTTTAAATTCTGGATTTCCATTCTTTAGTAGCACTTTGAATTTTACTCTTTTTTACTATTATAGTTTTGATGTTTAGTGGGAGCATTCTTATCTATGCATTCCCACTTTTTTGTTTCTTTTTGGGAAAAACCCCTCTTATCGCACTCCAACCGATTTTCGATCCATTGTTATGATGCACCATCATGTAGTAGCTGACCTTCTTTAGAGCCCCATCCACCAAAGTACGAGGATGTCCGAGTGCTGAACTCAGGATCGTCCCTCATTTGCGAAGTGGAGTGGCGAGCACCTGCTCTGACAAATGGGCGCATAAGTCGTTACTACGTGAGTTTTGGCTATTTTCTGAAATGTTCAGGCAGTGGTGACGGATTTATGACCCTATCCATCAGTGGTGGATTTTTTTCCATCTGGATATTTTTTAGGTTCGAGTGCAAGGAGCTGTTCGCCGCATGCGGCCAGGAGGTCCGTTAGTTGCTGATGATTTCCCGCCACCGACTGATGAGGAGAAATGCGCTAATTGGGACGAAAGGGAAGATGCTTCTCATGGGATTAACCCGATAGAGTTCACCACAGAGTTCCTCTCCTGCAAGTATGGACCACTCAAGGTAGGAAATTGCATCCACCTATGAGACTTTCATGGATTTTGTTCGTATTTTGCCCTGGATAGCTCTAGCAGCTGGAATTTTATTCCGTGATGTTCCAGCCCAATCGGAACTACACCATTACTGTGTGGGCGGAGAATTCAGCTGGGCGCTCGTCTCCATTGGTGTTCCCAAAGCACTGTATTACCAACTATGCTCAGCCAGATGTGGTAAGTTTCCCTCGAAATTTGTTCACTTTTCCTGTATTTACTATGCTGAGCTCATTTTAGGTGGAGAAACCAATAACGTCCACGAATTCCAACCATACATCGTTCAATTTAGCTTTTAATTCAAAACCCGATGACACTAATGGTCCTATCAGGTAGTTCTAACTACTGTGACATTTGGAGCTTTTCTTTAGGTAAATATTTTTTATTTTGTATTTCTGAAAATGCGTGCTTTCAGCTGTTACTACATCGGTATTGTTCCACTGCTGAAGAACGTGTCGTTGGAAATTCTTCCACCTCCCCAGGAAATAGTCATGGATACAGTTTCAAAGGTAGTTTTCGGCAATTCCAGCTCTTGCTCTTTAGTTTTTTTTTGTCTTCTGTATTCTACAATTTTTTCTTTCTCTGAAGATGTTTCTGGATGGTTTTTGCCTATTTCTTTCATTGTTTTGATATGATTCACTTTCCATCTTGCTAATTATCGTTATCACCTTTTTTTTGCAGGCCTTCAACAACAATCTCCATCCCCTAGCAGCTGAAAAGAAGAGGTTTTTCGCGTATATCGCTGAAAGCTACACTGATTATCCCATGGATACTGTGATTGGGGATGGGAGAGGGGTGGCCGGCATGAAACCTTGCAGTGTATTGTAAGCATTCTTATCTGTAAATTTTATGAAGAAAAGTCGCTTATCCCTCTCCACTCTTGTATTTACGTACTAATTTTTAGGTACCTGAGCCGCTATAAGGCAGAAGACGTTGTGCTTCGACCCGGTTTAAAGTACACTGGCTTTCTGATTGTAAGGGTTGACAAGGACGACAAGGAGGAAGTGCAGGGTGGAGCGCAGTATAGTCGAGTGTGAGTAGAGAATCGATTGTCTTTGTTAGGATTATCTTAAATGGATTGATTTATTCCCAGTTCAGGCTGGACCCATTGAGACCACGATCCTATCGCCAGCTTCATCTGAGCGGTCCTGCTTATGGGTTCAGTGGCTACTTTAAGCCAGTGTTCCTTGAACCAGAGGATGGTGAGCCTTCTTGAGTTATTCCGTTTACGTGGAATGGGTTTCCTAAAGAGTGTAATTTCGCAAATTACAGCTGTTTATGTTGGACTTTTGATTTAATCGTTCAATTTCTCTTAAATTCATCTTCCGGATTCGAACTTTACTATAAGGAACTGTAGGAGGGGCCCTTTCAAATAGTAAAAAAGGAGAATCTTTGGTTTTAATTCTGGCAAAAAGTTTCGCTTGTTTTTTTTTCACTTTTTCTCATTAGATGATTTCAGAGGGAAGCGTGCTTGGTACCTTCTTCACAGTTTTGGTTCCGTTACTGGTGTTCTTAACGATGGCATCTGTGTTGGCCCTGTTTGTGTTGCACAAGTGAGTTCTTTGCCTGTTCCAATTATTTCATACTTAGTTTTACTTTCGTTGGTGAAGGAGTTTCTTATGGTTAAGGGTAGAATAACCTCTAGCTTTTGGGGTAGAGTGGGATTGGAGGTTTTGTCGCCTTGAAGTGTAATTCCGTTCTCACCTTATTTGCATCTAAATTGGTCCAGATCTAGCTGCGAAAGGCAATATTCTTTCGAAATTTGGGCGTTTTGCCATGCATGTGTAATGGAATTGCGGGTAAAGAGTCGATAGTGAAGAGTTAGAAGGGGGTTTGAAGCCCCGCAACCCTGCTCCGCCGATGACGTGCGCTCCCAGAAGTTGAGGCTCTTATCTCTAAAGCGATTTGATATTTACAGGCGGGGTGAAGTGTCACAATGGTGTCATTGGCTGTGGATGTCGAAAGACTCGTCGGTAGGAGCCGAACGAACCCTCCTCAGGCCATCAGCGTACCACGCGATTGCTGTTGATGACCTTCCTTCGGAATACCTCATGAGACATCGTGATTCTGACTTTCTGTTTGCTCAAGAATACGAGGTTGGTATTTGCTAAAATAATGTTTTCAGATTGTGTAGATTGTGTATTATTGATTGATTATCTTGTTATTGATTGATTTATGATGCAGGCTCTGCCACACTATAAGCTTGATGCGACTGCCAGTGCAAAGAAAGAAAACGCATGCAAAAATAGGTGAGCTTTGTGGACATTACTCGTTGTTTTTACCAGTTTTTCTTGTTTTGGGTGTAATACTGTTGCACTTCTGTTATCGTGTTATTTCCAGGTATAACGATATCCGTGCCTTTGATGCCACTCGTGTAAAGCTGCGCGTAATAAATGAGGATGAGAATTCGGACTACATCAATGCCAACTTTGTTAAGGTACGTTTTTTTTTTGTATTCAGCATGACGTTGTTTTGCTCCACGCTTTTCCTCCTTTAACCAGCATAGGAGAGTAGTTTTAGGTCATTATTTCGTTTTCGAGTTTCCTCATTGATTCGTTATTTTGTTTATTTTTGTTTCTTTTTCCGTGAAATTCTCCCTGCCTCCGACAGTACTTGCTAGTTGTAGCACTTGCTGTAGCACTTGCCAGTTGTGCAACGAATACAAATTAATTACCATCATTATCATAATATTCAACCATTTATAGGGATGGGATGATCGAAAGACATTTATTGCGGCGCAGGCTCCTCTCGATACGACAATTTCTGATTTTTGGAGGATGATATGGGAGCAAGACGCTCGACTAATAGTTATGGTAGCCAACCTATTCGAGAAAAATCGTCAACAATGCACAAAATACTGGCCTGACGATCAGGCGACTAGGTTTGTAATGACTGCCTTTTCTCTATTATCCAATTTAAACTTATTTGTGTTTTTTTTTCGTTGTAAATTGGCGCCCTCCCTTCGCGTCTTAGTTGTTTATTGAGTCAGTTAAAATATTTTTGCTGCAGTACATACTCTCGACATTTTAAAAATACGCTGTGAGCTTTCTTCGTAGAGGCTTTCACTACCTACAGTGGGCGTTGATGTCGATGGCCTTCCCGCGGCCTTGAAAAGCACGCGACGCGACCGCGCTCACGCTGCTCACGATGGAATCGACGCTGCAGTGGCAAATCTAGGTTTTCTTGACAGTTGTTCATCACATTTGATGTTAACTGATAAGAAAACTAACCAATTATCAAGAAAGCCCCATAGGTTATTGTCTCGGAGTGGGTTCGTGCTCGAGCGGCGCGGTCGCGCTGCGTGTTCTTCGAGGCCGCTGAAAGGCCACCGCCATCGACGCCCACTCTACACTTGCTCGCTTGCGTTAAAAAAGTTTTATAATATATGCCAAGAAAACGATTTATTACTAAAATTTAGATATGGAGATCTTCTGATATCTCCAAGAGAAGCTTCTTACTTTGCTGACTATGCAATTCGATGTTTTGATATGGAACCGACGAACGAGCGATTTAACAGAATGTCGCCTGGTGCCAGGTAGATTGTATTTGCTTTTATCCACCTTACAGTACCGATGTTGCAGCTTTCTCTGCTCACTTTCCCATTTTTCTATTCAGATCTGATGTCGGATCGGTCGAGTCAACTCCAGGTTCTGAATATGCGAACGTGCCGTCAGTACGGCATTCTAATGGCCACGCAGAAACGTCATTTGTTGGCACTGGGACTTGTTAGTTTTCACGTCATTGTTTAGCTGTTTATATCACTCTTTTGCTCCTTTTTGTGAATTTTTCTGTGGATCATATTATGTCTCGTATTAATTTCTTATTATTTTCACTTTAGCACGTCGTGTGGTGCAGTATCATTTCACAAACTGGAATGATTACAAAGCGCCCGAGTGTTCGACAGGACTGTTAAGATTCCTGAATCGACTCCGCGAATTACCTGAATTCAACGAATATCCTGTTGTGATTCACTGCAGGTATTGCTATTTGCCTTTCGTTTAACCTTCCAAATTTTTCCTTTTTCCAATGTTTGTTTTCTTACGAATTTACCATTTCTGCTGACATTGTGTACAACATAACCATTTAGTGCGGGAGTCGGGCGAACAGGAACCTTCATTGCCATTGATAGTATGTTGGATCAGTGTGCGGCTCAAGGAAAAGCTGACATCTTCAATTTTGTCGCTGGCCTACGGAAGCAACGGAACCTTATGGTGCAGTCGCAGGTATGCTATCGTTCGTGATTTAGCTGTTACTTAGAAAAGAATTCTCCTGATATCCATTTTCCTTATTCCAGGAACAATATGTTTTCATCTACAAGGCTCTTGCGGAGTGGCATTTGTTTGGTTATACAGACATGGATGTAGAGCAGCTCAAGGAGCATTATCAAGCGTTAATCGATCCAGGAATGAGGTAAGCGATTTCGCCTCTTTCTTTCATGAATGATATGCTTGAGTCTCTGTTTCTGGAATGAGTATGGGTTTTTAGGGATCGAGTTTCATCTTTCAGCGGTAGTACGAAGCTTGTTGGCCGTTCCGACGCAGCACCTGCGACTGGAATGGAAGCGGAGTTCTTGGTATGTGTTAAGGTTACTTGTATTTTTATCTACTGTTAGCTTTTATTCACGTCATGAAGCTTTGCTATAGTTGTGGAAATTTTGCCAGTATTGTATGGAATCGTCCATTCTATTTCGCGAAACATGCATAAATACTGGTTGTTTTGATTATTTTCTGTATTCCTTTGAGTTTTTATTATTTACATTTCTTAATTTTTTTGTTACAAGAATATTTGAAGGAATGAAGTCTTTTGTGATCTCTAAAAGAAGTCTTTGCAGAAACTCGAAAGGACTCTGGAAACACCAGCAAAGTGCTCATTCGCTGCGAAAGAAGAAAACGTGATGAAAAATCGTTTCGATTCAGCAGTACCCTATGATCGCAATCGTATAGTTCTGAGAGCATCCATAGGTTATGCTGATACGACATACATTAACGCTAGCTCTCTTAAGGTTAGCAGTTTTCTTCATATTTTTCTTAGACTGGTGCTGTCACCTCGTTCCATTTCCAATGATTTTCAGGGCTACTTCTATCCATATGTTCTGGCACAAGATCCTGTTAGCGAAAATACAGTATTTGATTTCTGGCGTATGATCTCGGAGTTAAATGTAACGACATTAGTAATGCTTTCTAACGAGGAAGACTGGAGCCCTTCCGAAAAGGTTGGTTTGTGGAACAAGAGAGTTTTCTGCAGAAATTATGCTGAATGTTTCTAATCGTGAGCTGTGATTTTACAGTATTGGCCAAGTGAACTTCATGATACGGCTGTTTACGAACGTCCTCCATATCATGTGACGGTACAGCTCACTGGCGAGGAACATTTCCCGTATTTTATCACTAGAAAATTGAGTTACCGCATGAAGGTATGGTTTAGGACAAGTTATTTTACTTTGTTGTTTTGATAATTTTTTGTGTTCAATATCGTGTTGTTAGCTTGGTTGGCATACCTCTGTGTTCACTACATTTGTTACTTTTGTTACTCGATTTTGTTAAGACAATATTCATTGTCTTCTCATTAGTGGACAGAAGATGCTAGAAATGGAAGCTACAGTACGAGTTTTCAGGAGGACACTGTTGCTCGTAGTGTAGTGCAGTTTGCTTTTACTGCGTGGCCGTCATCCTGTGTAGTGCCAACATCGTCAGAGCCACTTCTTTCGCTCG
Organism: Ancylostoma ceylanicum; assembly: GCA_000688135.1. Taxonomy (NCBI): domain Eukaryota; kingdom Metazoa; phylum Nematoda; class Chromadorea; order Rhabditida; family Ancylostomatidae; genus Ancylostoma; species Ancylostoma ceylanicum. The sequence goes on along the minus strand of JARK01001338.1, from coordinate 987,528 downwards.
TTGGTCGTGTACTTGAGCGACAGAGTGGGCTGCCAGATTCAGGCCCCATCGTGTTACACTGCAGGTTCGTTTTGTTTACTGGCTACAGAACATGACAGCGTTCTTTATGTGTTCCATTGTGCTTGCTCGATGGAATGTCAAACGCTGGCAGTGTAACCTGTGGTAGGCAATCTTAATCTCAAATTTAGAGTAGTTGGAATTAGAGCGCTTTTTGGTGGATTTTATGTATGCGGTTTTCTCATGGTAGCCCAATAGATGTAATTTGAAAATAATGGTGTTCAAATTACATTTCACTTGCCAGAATTGGGTGTGCGCAGAATGGTAGCATTGGGGTGATACACATCCCTTCCATTATCACCGTTACAGTACCTATGCGCAATTAGTGGAAAGTTTTTGAGAACGCAGAGCCTGCGGAGCGTGCGCGGCGTGTCCCGCTTGTAGCAGCGGTCCGAAGTCCTCGCTCGGCGGTTCGAGGACGCCGTTCGTCAGGATTAGGCTCAGGTAAGCGTTATTAGCTGCTACCTAAGACATGCAGCTCTCTACGGGGCCTAAAGCAGGTAAGAAACACACGAACATCATGAAAATAACGATTCCAGACCTGCATCGAAAAAAAAAACGTTTGAAAAAAACGTGCAAAAAGCGGGGTGTGGGGGCTGTCCGATCAATATTGGTCAGCCACAGGCCTCTTCATTACAGCAACGTTTCGAATAATAAATAAAACCGCATAAAATCCTCACCTGAGCCTAATTCTGACGAATGGCGTCCTCGAATAGCTGAGCGAGGACGCCGGACTGCTGTTGCAAGCGGGACGCGCCGCAGGCTGTGCGCTAGATGACTCTACCGATGGCGCACAAGGTATATATTGCCAGAGCCGAGACTGCTACGTTATGTTGTGTTATGTTATACTGCGCTTCACTTGGTCTGGTGGTTAGTGAGATGGCAGAGAGAAAAAGAGCGCAGGAAAATGTGCAGCCATCGGCGAAAGAGGCGAGAAGGGCAGACAATTACAGCCGTGTCGTTTGGGCAGTGAATTTGCCGTGAAAGCGGCTTCGCTGGCATTGGGTCACGCGGCGCGGTCGGTCAAATAACTCATCTACGATCGATTCATTGTCTTCGATATGTTTTATCGCTTGTTTCCTCTTATATTGTTCTTTGTTAGTTCTTAGAACAACTAAGGAAGGAAACCGACGATAAAACTAGTCAAAGAAGCCTTATCGATCGTGGTTCCACTGTTTGACCTACCGCGCTGTGTGCCCAATGCCAGCAGAGTCACTGTAGCGGGAAATGCGCAGTCGAAACGAATCGATTGTACCTTTGTCGCGTTTGAAATGGACTTACACAACCGCTGCCATTGCTACGACGCGATCGATATGCATCTTTTCTTTTATCACTGTCTTTCATTCTGAACTGGTGGACTCTTTCATAGCGGGTCATACCCCTACAGTCTGTTCCCTCAAACTTACACTGCCATCCTCGCCCGATCGAACAAAGCGGCGCGTGCGTGTTCGATTGGGGCGCGGTGTGAGGCTGATCGACTGTTGCAGCACCGCGCCCCAATCGAACACGCACGCGCCGCCTTGTTCAATCGGGCGAGGATGGCAGTGTAAGTTTGAGGGAACAGACCGTACACCTTATGAGGCGAAGAAGTATTTTTCATCCAATTTTAGGAATGGTTCCTCAGAGACGGGTGTCTATTGTTGTATTTCGTTATTATTGGAGCGGTTGAAAGCAGAACAACGAATAGACGTATTCCAAACAGTGAAAGGCCTCCAAAATCAACGGCCTCTCATATTCTCAAAATTGGTATGTTTTCAGTTTTTTTTTTGTTTTCCGCTCTGTTCTTGTTATTTTTAACAATTGTGCCCAGATATTGATGCATATAATGAGAGCTGTCATGCAGTAGCACTTTGTTTAGGAACACTATGCGTTCTGCTACCAAGCCGTGATCGATTACATCAGGTCATCTCGATAGCGTTTTGATTTTGCCAGGTCGTTCGTAGAGTTTCCGATTCAGAGTCGAAATTCCAAATCAGCTCGTTTAGTTTGCAATATATGACCGTTTCTTGTTTCTCTAATCCATAATTCTCTAGTCATTATATTTTTTTACGTATGCGCTCATTCCACTTTCATGTTTCTCTAATTCTCACTATAGCGCTCTCTTGCCATGTTTTATTGCTGACTGCAGTCTTTTGTTCGAAATTCGGGTAATATTGATTAATTATTTGAATATTGATTGAATTATGTTCGCTCATTAATCCGCTGTGATGTACTTTATGTTCTATGATCATGTTTACTTTCTGAGCGAATTCTTCCTCATCTCATCGACACAACACAATGCTGCTGTAGAGACGTTCATCGAATCTTTGCTAGACTAGTCATAAAATGGTCGCTAACTATATATAATTATATGTCTCGATATTTTTCTAATCAGCGAATAGCCTTGAAATCCCTAACTGTCAATGTTTATTGATTCGTACGATGAACTCTGCGCTCAGCTGTACAAGCATATTTGTAACTCGAACTAGTTAGCTAGAGAAGACAAAGCGCTCGGTGCTGTTTTTTGAACATTTGCCAAGGTTGTTCCTCGCTGTTGACCCAGCGCGGGTCGTATGCTATATTCGTTTTATTTGTTGCTGCATGCATTCGACGGCCTCATTATTGTCTCGCGTTCGTTTTTTTTAGTAGGCATTAGTAGTTTACACCTCCCAGAAACGTGTATTTTTTCGCCGCATATGGTGTACATACTGTTTTAAATAAACAAGTTTAGAGTTACTTCCGCAGTGTTTCGGTTTTTGTTTATCAGGATTGAGACATTCCTGACGCTCTCGGTTTGTGTAGCACGTGGAACATGGGTGGTCCCTTAAGCACGCGCTTGTGTCCAACTGGTTGTGCCGCGGTGCTACACGGAGCACCCCGCGTGTCAACCGGTTGAGCACATTGTCGCGAATGTGTTAAATACAGAGAACGTCAAACACGACTGCCACTCCCAGCATCCACAGCGCTCGCCCAAGGCACGTGGGTTGCAGCGCGCCAGTCCGCGGGAGTGGCAACCGTGATTGGCGCTCAGTGTGCAATGCGGGTCTGTGGCGCGGATCCCAGTGCATTGCCGAGCATTCCTGGCCACAGCGCGGTAATAATTCACAACACGTC
>JARK01001338.1:960319-980466 GCA_000688135.1 Ancylostoma ceylanicum | reverse complement strand
CACGCCCCCCCCCTCCCGCCCACTTTCTGCGTCCGCCACTGATGTGTTGGTGTTTCGTCCATAACTTGAACGTGAGTAGAGAGCAGAAGCTCAATTTTTTAAAAGACATGCCATTTAATCGTGCCGAGTGGAAGAGATCTCAACTCGATTTATCTGAGCAACTTACAAAAATTTTTTTAACAAGATATACACCTGAAAATTTTCGAGCCAAGATTACGAAGCTACGATGATTGAATACGCAGCAAGTGGCTTTCATTTGATTCTGCTAGGTACAATTTTCGTGATAACATGGGTTTCTATTCTCTGCTCTGTTCGAAATTATGGCTGAAACACCAGAAGTCGCCCTTTTTGCTGGATATTGTATGTAAATCGAAGAATGAACTCACTTTTCTAATGAAAAAGTTAATGAATGAAACGATGTAAGAAGCTGCAGAGATGAGGCAGTATATAAGAAAGAACATGTGAGCGAATCGTGGCCTAAATAAAGAAGAAATCAAGCGATTGAATGCAACATCAGCATTAATTTTCTAAAGAAATAAATGTTCAAAACGCGTTCTTTTCGTTTCACCATTATAGCTAACTGCAGTGAACTGTTTCACGTACCAAACCAGGGCCCGTAATAAAGTGTCATGGCGGTGAGATCATGTGCCTGCATATCTCGTCGCCACATGTGAGGCGATGATCGCACGCGCGACAACCTCCCAACACTGTGAGATAGGAGATCGTCACCATCCGCGGCAGTGATGGGAGCATGCATACGCGAGGCGCAGATCTCCTCGCCATGGAGTGCGATGATCGCAAGGTCTTGGTGTCTAGATAGTGCCCTGTGTGGAGAGACGCAGAGTGAAATGCTAGGAACATCTCACTCGGAATATGGTGATGGTGTAAAGCTACGTGAGGTTGTGTGCGAATTGCACAGAATGCATCTGATCCGACGGAGCCAGGCATGTTGATTCTCGCTTCACAGCACAGAACAAGCTAGAAAGTAAACGACTTGTCAGAAGCCTAGAGATGCTTCTGCCATTGCACGTTGTAGCTTGTTGCGATACTCATTTCTCGGTAAATTTCATGTACGGTCCGTTGGATTCGTCATGGCGCTGATCGCCATACCCCTCTCCCACGCGGAGTGCGATCGTCGCCCCAGGGGTGATGTGCGATGATTGCACCGGACACTTTACTACGGGACCGAGGTGTCAACTGCTATTATGTAGTGGCTATGGCGCAAAACCTTTGAACTCCAAAAGGCTGTAAACAAGGGCGGGACCGCGGCGCGGGCATTCTGGTTGTCGGCTGCACCTTCCATAACAAAAAAAAAGAAGAGAAAAAGGTGTCACGACCTATCGGTTTTCCTCCGTGTCTCTGACCAAGAGACCCGCTGCCTCAGTGCTGCAGACAACTAGAGTGCCCGCGCCGCGGTTCCCCCTTATCCACGAGCGTTTGGAGTTCACTGTACATAGTGCTAACATATCAATTTCTCCCTAACTACATAAATGATCACAACTTTGCGAAATCAACGCGACTAATAAAGAGGTATCCGAGAAGTTGACGTGACGTCAGCGGGGTCAGTGCAGGAAGCACTGTTCAAGACAAGATAAATTAGATACATAGAGTAAGATGAGAGGGAGATCTCATATTTCATAGTGGCTCATATCAGCCTTTTAGGAACGTAGAAAAAGTAATTTGCTTGTTCAGTCTGGTCAGTCTACTTATTCTACTCCTTTTTAACGTCATTATATGAGTGTCAGTAGATATGTTGATTTATATTGTATGCCTGAGGACTGTGTTATAGCACCGACAGCTTGCCAATGATCAAATAGGAGTCTACACTGTTTACGACACGAAAAAGTAATTTGTAAAGTATTTTCACGAGCTCAGATTTCATCCCTCTTTTTGATAGTGTCAGTCTCGCGTACCTTCTATGGTGGAGCATGTAGGCATTGACAACAGAGAATCACTTACCTCACAATGGTGTAGGTTCTATACATATTAAAAATGGACAAGAGAGTGACTTCTATTTGCATTACCACATCTAGAATGTTCAACAGCAAATCAACAATTTGATCGGAAAGTGGTAAGAATGGCAACCCGTAGCTTCGCGAATTCTCAAGATACACCTGAAAACTTCAATGAACCCAAGAATGTTCGATAGAGTGAGGTAATCATAGATAAGTGGAACTCACGCAATTCACAAGTAGAGCAATTGCTGAGTCGACAACATAGACCAACGACTGGGCCACTATAAAGCGTTTGTAGTCGGACATTTTGTCAAAATTCCCGACGAGCCGAATGACAATGTGCAGGTGAATAGCACAGCTGCATATGGTCGCTAGTATATTCACAGCAAATTGTGCTACTTCACCAGCTGTTGTGTATTGCCACATGAGAGAGTAAAAGTCTTGTCTCCTAAAAAAAATGAATCGACTGTACCACCACCATTATTCATTCGATCAGCTTCGTATAAGCCGATAGAAGGACGTTCGAATGGAGCATGCTATGCTAATTACTTCTCAATCAACTGTATATTGATTGGAACATCCACGAACTGCTTCAAACCAACATCTTAATTTCTAATCACTGACGAACATTAGATGATTTTAAAAAAGTCAGTTGTTGGAAGGCACTGGCAACATACTATAATGGTGATTTGATATTCTAACCTTTTTATACGAAAAAATGACGAAGATTTGAACAGCAACTGTACAGCGTTGAGAAAAGAGAAAAGCTAATCTCGTTGATAGGAAGCTGGCCTTGGACAAGTATCGGTTTCTGTAGGGACAAGGGACTTGTCTATTTGTGAGGTGACAACGTCTAGACTTCAGGACAAGTGCTCCTTCTATTTTATTACCGTACAGGTTTTGATTAGGACGGAAGTGATTGACTATAGACCTTAGTTTAGCATTATTGTTAACAGTTTCACTCTTGTATAAGTAAGTCTGCTTGCACTCTGAGGACCTACGAAGATTGAGTACGCAGTACGCGACTATACAGCGTAATTGCGTTTTCTGATTGCCATGTAGTTGTTAACTATTCTGGCCATTCGCTGGCATGATCCAACCGAATGCAAGAGACTGCGACGCAGATGAGTCGCGAGAAGCTTCCCAGGGCTCACAGAGTGATGTCTTCCCACTTGGCACTGACGCTTTCCCAATAAGGCCTTGAAGCCATAAGCACCAGCTTTTTTCCAACCTAGCTTAGTAATGCCCTCTGTTTAACTCTAGTGGCTGTTAATAACATATTTAACCTATTCAGTGCAAATGATCTTTTAAGACGATTCTTGTTGAGCTGTCTGCTGCGATACTACAAGCGATAAAGGTTGACAAGGGCATATGAACAGGAAGAGGGAGGGCCTTTGAAATATGTGTATTCCTCTGGGTCACGAAGACGAGATATTTGCTGTAGGTCGGAATTACGAAGCCTGGCTTGATGTTGGGTGCGCCGGCTGTACCTCAGAAGGACTTATGGAAAAAAATTGTCTGAGCCGCATAGCCTAGAACTTGCACTATCAGAATACTATCTGTTGTCGATGCGCTACAAAATCTGTTACAAAATCTTATCTTCATTAATTTGTGTGAATGAAACAAAATGCAGAGTTCAAATTCCATGAATGATGATAAGTGCGTACAATAACTCTAAGCAGCCAGACATTTGTCATGTCTTCTTTTACATAGTTCTCAGCAAGCCTATTCTATTGGTTCCGTTGAAAAAATAATTGCGGAAGGAGAAGCTTTATTTCTTCAAATCACATCTTAGCAAACATCTGGAAATGACTTATCAGTCATTTTGCTAAGTAAAACAAAAGTTATTATTTAACAGTTGTCTTCACATGTAGTTGAGCAAATGACAATCGACACAAAGTGCCGAGTACTCCAAAAGAAAGCAGTAGTAGTGAGAGCACATTCAAAACCAACGGGTTCAAGGATATAACAGCATATACAAATATATGCAATGTGATGAAGGGGATCAACGAGCGTAGGAGATAGGTTAATACTTTTGAATCTCAATTTCTACAGTTACAAGATACACACCAAGTAACAACAGCCAAGTGATCCTGAATACGTTGATCTAACAGGATGTTTATTGTTTATTGTTTATTTAGGATGTGTATAGTGATGCTTTTTCACCAGGGTGCAAGCTTCCTACGGCTATTCCACGATACCATGACCCTCATAGAAGTCATCAATTTGTCCTTGACCGGCAGTTCTTGGGTTGATATGCTGTTTATTCGTGACGTTCTTCTTTTTTGCAGGAAACCGGAAATTGACCACTTGATTATCAAACCGATCACAGCTGGCACCCATGTCATTAACATATTGACAACCTGAAAATTGTTGGTAAGTAGCAATGATTTTGAGATGTATGAAGTTATTGTAACACTTCATTGGTTCGTTCTGGACACCACTATAAAATCATAGGAAAGTGCTTGCAATTTAAAAAATCCCAATTGAGTTCTGAATGTTTTGTTATAAAATTCTAGGACACCTTGCAGCCATACATTATACCTAATACGTCTATTAACCACTTGTACCAATTGATCAGTGGAGAGGACTCCATGCCGTGGAGCTAATAATCCGCCAGCTGCCACTATTATAGGAGGGGCCGAACTGCTGATCAAGTGCTCTGGCTATAGAACTATGATTTAGCGACAGGAGGAATTACAGGCGTACACACAGATCAGGCGCGCACACGTTAGGAACTACTCGGATTAACATAGCTTGTACAACCGAATAATTCAAGGACACGATAGCTTTATTTACGCTGAATGTGCATCTTGATGGATAGATGTATTTCCTCCACACATTTACGGACAACGCACGAATCTTGAAATCCGTCCTTGGTCAGGAAAAATCCATCTTGGTGTTCTTCTTCAATTTGTTAAACTTTGAGAATTTACGTTGGTGGAAAACGTAAGCGATACGTCTCAAGAATACTCAGAATAGAGAAGAATTATGGATATAATTACAACTAACTGATGAACCTACCGTTTCATAAATACGAACGATAGGAGCAATTTCTCTACTTCCACTGTTGAAGAAAATATTCGTTTTTATGAACAGGTACACCCAGTTCATGATTCCGATCATCAGTTGCAGTAGCATCTGTGATGTGCTGTATTAAGAATATATAAAGGAGCTCATGCAATATCCAATGTTTTCAACATGCAATACGCATTTGTAGAGAAAACCCTTTCAATCTTTGCTTCGAAGACAGCACCCGTTCAAATCTTTGTGATTAAAATTTTGGGGCTTTGGAAGACTTGAAATTCAGACACAACTATTAAAGTGTTCGAAAAAAATGAGAAGTCCGCAAAGTTGAGTGCTGGATCCCCGCATTCTGTCTGCCCCCTTCTCAGGCATGCGAATACATTTGCGGGAACGTTTGTGTTTAGCGTTCTTGGGTTCCCACGCGGTCTCTTCGCAGGTAAGTGCTATTCTTCATCTAGGGTCTGATCTAAGGTCTTCAGGGACTCTTTATCTTCAAAGTCGAACGGTTGCTGCTTTTAAGTAGACCGTTCAGAAATGAAATATGAATGGGCCCGAATATTTGGAAAATAATAAAAACGAAACGCATACCTGCACCAGCAATCCAAAAGATAGCTTGGCTTGCATGCTTTTCACTCGATCTGAGGTGGATATATGTTTAAAATGTCGACGGATGATAAAATAACAGATAAAAACCGGTAGAACGGTAGGTATTGAAAGAAACATAGACAGGTAGAACAACTCAGTCTGTGTTGTGTACTCTTCTTTCAAAAGTACTTTCAGAAGAGTAGTAACGAGCGGAAAGATTGCAAATGTTGGCATTCCGCCCATAATTCCTACAGGGGTAGATAATTGAAAACCAAAATCATCAAGTTGGTCAATTTCCAAGGGAAATCATTCAAAAGCAACTGCTTTTGGAACGGAAAATGAAGAGAACAGTCGCTATTGATTGAACCTTGGTTTTCCATCCTCTAGTCTGTCAAAAGTTATGAACGAAGGACCGAAAGTTGTAATCTTCCTGCTCGCTACTGTAAGCAGACTGAAGGAAAAGCTTACCTTTTGAATAAAAAAGGTGGTGAATGAAGCGATGTAATGAGCCGTAGACATGAGAAAATATATTGCGAAGAATAGATATGCGAATCGTGGCCTAAATCGGAATGTGATGTAATTGCAAAATCCACTCAAGACGATGTTAATAAGAGCACAGAACGAGGTATTCCCATCAGTTAAGAGCACAGAACGAGATCGTCCCATCAGTTGCTTCGATGAGAAAATTATGCTTTAGGTTCCAAGTCCACAGTTTTAAAGTGTATCATCAACCTGTACACCGCCACCCCTCTGGGAATGATGCAGCATGTAAAGACTGAAAACTCAATTCTACCTTTCTTAGCCAAATCCCATTATATGATTCCGTGAGCGTAGGATGATTTGATATATGGGGTTCTAGATTAGGCATAATTGCGTTTTCCTCTCATAATACAGTTGTACGCATGTTTCAGGTGTATTGTGTCGAAAAATAGGAATTAAATTGACCGGGGGAAGCACCCGTACTTCCAAAATCTACTCGAGACGATGTTAATAAGAGCACAGAACGAGGTCGTCCCATCAGTTGCTTCGATGAGAAAATTATGCTTCAGGTTTCAAGTTAACAGTTTTAAAGTGTATAATCAACTAGCACACCGCCACCTTTCTGGGAATGATGAAGCATGTAAACATGGACAACAAAGAAATACTTGCCTCACAATAGTGTAGGTTCTATAAATATTGAAAATGGATAAGAGGGTGACTTCTATATACTTGACAACTTCCAAAATATTCAACAATACAACAGTAATCTGACTGGAAAGCGGTAAGAATGGCAATCCGTAGCCCACCGAATCCTCAAGAAATACCTGAAATTCATTGAACTCAGAAATGTTTTACGGAGGCAGAATAACTATAGTGGAACTCACGCAATTCAAAATTAATGTAATTAATGAGTCGACAACATAAAGCAACGATTGAGCCACTATGAAGCGCTTGTAGTGGGAGACCTTGTCAAAATTTCCGACAAGTCGAATAATAATGGTCATGTGGATGCTGCAACTGCATGTTGTAGCCAGAACATTTGAGACAAATTGTGCCACTTCTGCAGCTGTCTCATATATCCACATAGGAGTTTATAGGAAAGCCTACAACATGCTTTCTTTAACTTAATACGAGCTGAATATCTTTGTAAATAGGAAGAAAGCCGAGATATGAGAAATTGTAGAACAGGATAGGGATATTAGAATGCCAAGACATGAGAAGCTTGGGGGGGGGCGGCTTAATCTCACCTTCTCATTTGCCGTTATTGAATACATCCGAAAAAAAAAAACAACAAGTTCAGACCTTAATACTATTCCTTTCCTCTGTCCGTTGCTCTGGTTCGACCATTGACTCTGATAAGAAGTTTTTAGGCTCGTTTGCAAAAATAGGTTTTTTTGGCTTTTTCAACAACCCCACGAGGGATAGGAGCATTTCTAATCACAGAGTTTGGAATTTCTTAGTTTCTGCGCTCCCTGAGCTCGTAACTTCTACATTCTCGAAGGATTGGTGGTATTAGGTGCGTGCAAAACTTCCGGTGCAGTTGCACCTGTTTTTTTAAACATACTGATTCTGCTTGTTGCAAATCGTTGGTTACCCTGTACCTACACAACACCAGAGTCCTGCCTCACCACTCCGTAATACACGGCTTAATGCCTTAACCATATCTGAGCTCCTCATCTTGGAGGCATTCTCCACTCATGGAATGCTACGAGTACACTGCCACTAGAACACTCCGCAGTACTACGACGATTTACGGCCGGTCAGAGCGACACGCCGAAGCACAGGAAAAAATAGTACTCCCAGTTAGATTACATATGTAGGTTTATTATACAACTAATATCTACTGTACTAATACTACTTCTAGAAGGAGTCCTACGGGGGCTCAGAAGGGGAACTTGTTAGATAGTGCTTATAGTACTCACGAGACAATTTCAGTGAAACTGAAAAGCGCTGGCAATGTGCGATGCTGCCTACACGGCAGAAAAAGATTTTAAGAGAGTCTAAAATCTGACAGGCTTACAATCGAAAAAATGACATGCGTCGCTATCGAGTGAGAGATGTTCATTAGAATTTTTACAGCGGATGTATTATCAGCAAATCTGCTCATCAAAAGGTTCGCAGCGGATGTAGTATCAGCGAAAAGAAGTAATTGTAAGTTCGAATTTCAATTGTAGTCAGCTATGTAATTTTGCAGAACTCATTAAGGACAACATCGCTCGAATCTCGGGTACGTAAAAAACGAACACTAGGACGAAAGTTGTGCTAGGTTGGTGCAAACGCTTTGTCGTTTTTTCTTCGTCGGTTTTATTTTTTCTACAACTTTACCAAACTACAACCTTGACGAGCGGCACAGTTCCTATGATCTTATTGTTAGAAACCACAACTCATTTAGGAGCACATCCCGGTGCCTTATGTGCAGAAAACGAGAAGCTGCGAAGTGGGAAGATCGGAGACTGCCATTTTTGAGTCGGCATGTTTGGCAATTTTTTCTCGGGTAGCAGGGGCTTCCGAAGCTAAGCAGGGTGGCGTCCAATACGCAATTTTTCTTCTCCTTCACCTTCTTGCCTATCATCCAAACATCAGCGCTAAGCTTCCTTTTCACTATTTTGTTACAACGATGAAGCTTATTGCTTCGGCTCGATTAGACATCGTGGATAACGATGGAGATATTCTTCTATACCTAGATACAAAGCTTCTTTCAAGTGATGTGCGGTAAATTTCTATAGAATGCAAATTTAAGAACGCAGTAGTTCATTCATAAGAAATGCATAGATGTCTTTCCACCTCTCACACAAGGTGTAGAACCGAACAATTTGGAATGTAATAACCATTCCAGCTAATCGATTTCTACTTAAGATGAGTTAGAAAGTCAGGTGCCTTACGAGGAAACTCAATTCTACCTTTCTTACCCAAATCTCATTATATGATCCCGTGAGCGTAGGATGATTCGATATACGAGGTTCTAGATAAGGCATAATTGCGTTTTCTTGTCATAATACAGTTGTACGTATACCTCAAATGTATTGTGCCGAAAATTCAAAAAAAATTAAAAAATTAAAATTAGGAATTGAAATGACCGGGGGCTCAGGTGAAAAATATATCACAGAAATTGGTATATTAAGGTAGCAGAAATAATGAACAGGGTGAAGAGGAGGAGGACGAAAGTGACAGAAAAGTGGAAGAACCGAAATCCGTGTCAAAGACCGAGATAGAAAGGGAAATGGCGACAATTGCTAGTTTTCTTTTCTTTTCCATTAGGTATTTCAGACCAAATTGCACCTATTGCATATGGGAAAATTGTAGAAGGAATACTCTATTAACGGATACGTAGCATGCTATAGGAAACTATGTTCCTCTTTGTGAAAAAAGGATGGGGGAAAGCGAAAGGCTGTACAATGGCTCCAGCCCGCAAAGAAATAGTGCGCAATTTGTGAAGCTGACGTCGGGTGGAGCCATTGTAAAAGGCTTGTACCTTGTCACAAACGAGCACGCGTTCTTCGGTAAGATTAAGTAGAAATATATTGATGAAATATATTAATCACAATCAGTGGATTTTGAGACAGGTATGTGCCCTTTACTGATAAGCATATTCGGAAACACTGTTTGTGTACAAATGGGCAGGAGCTCAATATTGGTGGGAGCTTGTTGCTTGACTCACAATCAGTTGGTTTCTGAGCCGAAGTAGTTTTGTAAAATGTTCATGCGATTCCAAATAATTTTAGTGAAGCCCGCCTCTGCTTCATTAGAGTCTCACTTTCGGTGTTGAAAACAGTTGAAGAAGATACGACTCTAGAAGGCAATTTACCCCACATTTGAACTGCTCGAATCACGAATGACTCACGATGCTGTTGCGACTTGGCTTTTCTCAATACGCATGCATGCCTTGCAACGACTTTTACCCGGTTCAAGTCATTGCGACTGAACTGTTTCCCGCCATAACGTGACCCAAAGACCTCGCGACTCGCGCCCATGACCCAGCCGTGCTATCCATTCCTCCGAGGTGGGCAAACTGGTACCAAAGGAGTTTGGGAGGATGAAGCACTGACTTGTTATATCGGACGCCCTCCCCCCTCCGCAAGTCACTGTATACGGCACATGCGCATTCAATGCTTCTACGATGCCCTAATGAAGTCGGATGCGTGGCGCATCCCACAAACGAGATTGATTAACGCCGACTACTTAATCCTTATCTTTTTTGTTCAAGAACTATACTTAGATAAGCACATTTGTCCCAATAAAGCTTACTTTACGTGTGCAGGAGCTCTTCGTTGACTGGGAGTTTGGTGCCAGTCAACGATCATCGTTAACTGACAAAATTTCAGCAAGGCTACTAACAAGACTACTACTAATAAAGCATGCCCGGAACTACTAACACACCAGATAATGAATCATACAAGGCAGAAGACTTGTACGTTCGTGGGATAACAACGTCTAGAATGCAAAGGCTCCTGCCATTCTATTATCGTGCAATTTTTGATTACGAAGAATACGATTAGTCATAAATATCAGCTGGCGGTTATTGTTATTAGCTTAACTCTAGAATAAATTAATCTGGTCGCCCACTGAGAAACTACAGAAGCTGAGTACGGAGTACTCTACGTGCAACACTAATGAATTTTCCTTTGCAGGAATTGTCCTCTAGTCTAACGTTAATCAGTCTGTCCGACTGACCTAGGACATCTAGAAGTGTACTGTTGCTCGACTAGCTCGCACACCAAACAAAGAGCGCAAATGAACTTGATGAAGATTGGTTGAGAGAGCCTTCTTGGCAGCAAACGAAGGCGTATTCCTCACATCTGGTGCGCTGCCAATGCTTTCCTAATGAGCACTTACGACCGTTAGTGGCAGTTTTTTTCCAACTCGATAAGGTAATGCTCTTTAGTCGATTGCCATGGCTGTGAATGATTGAATGTAATCGATCCAGTGCAATTGATCTCTCAGAATGATTTATATTTAGTTGCCTGTTGTGACGAATTCGACGCTCATGCAGGAATGCACCGACCCTTTGGATGACGTCTCCCTCACTACTGGGCGCCAGAGAAGCTACTGGATATCAATGAATTCGTTTGCTGTCGTCTTCTTATTATCGGGTGCCAGTACCCCTCCCACAACAACTGATTACTCTTCTGGACGTCTTCACCCACTATCATCGGTACATCCTCTAAAAAACGATGTTTCATAGAGGATGGTTTATTTGATGTGTAACAGAAATGATCTCACAAAAGAGGCCTGAAAGAAAAATCTGATGGAATCCTTTCATATATGTAGTTATTGATGTAGAATTACTGAGCAAAGCGACACATAGCAGAATGGTGAAACAGCACTGGTTGCGAGGTTTTTGCTCTGAGAAACGAAGGGAAATTGAAACACAAAAATGACATTTTCATTGTACGACGTAATCAACTCGATGTAGTGAAACAGAATACAAAAAGCACATCATAATGAAGAAACGCCATCAATAGTAGTCTACGGGAGAACAACTCCATACTCTTACATGCAAAATGCATTATTTCTTCTTTGAGATACACATGCCGCATGGAGGCTGTACTACGACATTGGCTACCATGACGTAACTGTTGCACTGCTCTTCCCAGATTGGAACTTTTTAGTATAGACGGCGAATCTCGTCTTTAGTGACATTTCTTTAACTGGTATGATGTTCGTCTGTGCAGTTCTTCTTTGAAGGAAACCCGATATCGACCATCTGATCAGAAATCCGGTTAGAGCTGGCATCCATAACATGATCAGATTCATGACCTGAACTCATTACACAATAAGTATCAGAGTGGTGAGAAGGTCCTGAGCCAATTTTTTAAGAGTTCCAGAACTTTCGTCCATTTCTACGAGAGCATCCTAGAGCCACAATCAGTTTTCCTTCTTTGCAAGCAACAAGAGGAATTTCTCGAAGACCTGATCACTGGAAATAAGATTAGGTCCTCGACGATTCTAACACGCACCGTGACATGCAGCTCCTTGGAGCAGAAGACCTGCCAGATCGACAAATCTCCACCCTGCACATTAACCGGCATCAATCCTTGCATGAACATGCATCTTCTCAGCACCACTGAGCGATACAGGTCAGATAGGGATTGCAATGTTGAATGGATACATGGGTATTTGAAATGGAATAAAATGGCAAGGTGTTGATTGAGAGAAGCGTATGAGCCAGATGAGATGGAAAATCAGGGATGAGGAGTACATAAGCCAGGAAAAGATGCTAAGGAACAGGCTCACTGCTGGGTGCCTAAAATAGGCAGACCTGGTGAAGTTTTTTTCACAGCAGCCCCGAGATTGTACAGCTGGCTTGATAACTGCCTCAGTTTTCCCAACTGCTCCGCTTAATGCAGTGGAGCTGGAAGAGGTCGCTACAGCTCTAGGGAATTCGCTCACTGTACAGATCCCCCCCCCCGTTCCCCACCTTCCGACAATATTTACAAGATCTCCGGTGTAAGTACAATGCAGTGAACGACATCCGCCGCTAGAAGCTGTTTTCCATTGTTCATGTGAGAAGCAGGAAATATAAAGAGGACTCTAGAAAAAAAGAACGAAATCGAGACCGTTCTTGTCTTTAGCAAGGTAAGTATAAATTACAAACTCTACATGAAAATTTGTCTACACAATGGGATAATCTGAACAATAAAGTAAATTGACTAGAATGAGAGGCTCAATAAATCTGAAATAACATCAAGTCCACATAACTGAAATTTATCTTGAAGCGAAGCTAATGCTGCCCTTGATTTATTCCTTCTTTTTTTGCCAAGATCAAAAAATTGCGTCATTCATCGCCAAGAAAAAATGTCGTACGAATACGTCGCCCCTACAGGCCTGTCATGTGGATACAATGTTGTAAAATTGGCGACCAGCACCTCTACGGATAGTATAGGTAGCAAGAACGCTGAGTACTCAAGCGAGAGGAGTTAAATGAATTTAACCAGCTGGATTTTGCCGTATTAAGGATAGGCTTCATAACTGCTTCCTCATCTTCCAAGCAATATGTACACAGCAAAAATTTTAAAGAGTAGAATTTTAGGAGATTCGAAGAGAGACTAATGTGACCCGACTATGTATAAATCCACTGTGGAAACAGATATAATAAGTGAAATATCATTAGATATTATGAGAAACTACATGTACACCAGAGAGAAATACAAATATGGAATACAAAAACAACAATTGAAATACAATAAGATTAGGGAACAGGTCAGACCGCTTTGCTACAGAAACCTCAAAAATTTCGAGGTGCAGGCATGACCTATCTTAAACGGCACTGCAGTTTTTAATTTCATTAAGATCGGTTTCTACTTATCACACAGAAGTTATTTCGCATTCTGATTTGCTGCAACCAATTGAACTGATCTAGTAAGTAGACTCGAGTGCGCCACTGGGTTTAAAGCAGATGCGATGTATGCACGTTGAGAATTCAGAGGTTTCTGGTGCAAAACGACTTGACTTATCCTTCAGTTTACGAAAATGATAAGTATTTCCAGCATTTTTTGTATTTGTACGCGTAGCATCCCCTCTTTCCAGGAAAGCATTTTCTTGATGGCTAGCATTTGCATAGAGTTAGTAGAATCTCTCTTCTATACGAATTGTAGCAGAAACGACAATTAATCGCGCGCTGGAATCGATATCTTGCGCTTCTGCTATGGCAATGCGCCATTCCAAATAGTTTTCTTCGTATTTGATGGTGTTGTTACGATTAGCTATCAGGGTAGCACAAAATAGCAATTGCCGTGGATGAAGTACAAATACTAATGTGCGCCCTCGAGTCTGCATGTACGAGTGTGCTATACTACATCTGAGCGGAAAGAAATAGGTGTAACTCACTATACAATACAGCGCAAGAAATCTGGAGTACAGATTTGAGATCAGCGTTAAAAGTGGTGTGGTAGTACCACTCCTTGTAAGATGGGTACCAATTGTGAATCACCTTATCCTTACCTTGTGCGTTGGCCGACTCCTCTGCAATCAGGTGTTGCTCTTCCTGCAGATGAATTTTGACTGTAGGTGCACACTGTCAACAAATATCTCCGGAATGGCACCTCTTTCGTTAAACCGCTTCCACTTTGGCGAAAGGCCTCAAAACCGGTCAAGAAGTGGTCAACTAGTTTGTGACTGACTTGGCTAGTTTGTGATCAGTTTCAAGGTTTGCTAACAAAGACGAAAAGAATGACGTATTTTGCCACTCTGGGGAAGACTTGGTTAGCCACGCGTTTTGGACTTGACGGTACAATAGCACATTACTATGAACTTGAGAAATTTGCGGAAAATGTTTCCAGATTGAGGAAGTAAACATGTTCCAATAACATTTTATTGATTCTAGCAGCTGGTCTAACAAATTCTAACAAGTTCTGGCGAGATTTAACAGTCACGTGCTGTGATAAGTTTTTCAAGGGTCTTAACTTGGATTTGAGATAAATAGAATTATTTCCTTACGAATTGTACGCATTCCCAGCTGAAACATCATTTTTAAACTCAATTCATTAGGATCTGCTTATCCCATTCTTGGGACCTCCTCTTTTTCCAGAGAAAGATAGACTCTGATATGTAACTTATTTCTGAAACTGACATGGCTTAGTATTCACCATCCTCTAGTGACCACCATATGCTGTGCCCTGAGAGTTTCAAAACTTACATTCTTTTTTCATCAAGTTCAGCAACGACACTGAGACAAAAAATCGAAGTAAATCTCTGGCCTCACCGTAGTATAAATGCTAACAATTGTCGCAATTGTTTCATCATTGTCATAGAAGAAAGAAGCGTTCTCGTTGAAAAGGAAATACGACCAGTGTATGACATGATTTGTCAACTGCATCACCATCTGAGAGTGTACTATACTTTGGACCGAATAAAAATCGAATAATTTTGTTTCTTTAATAACAATCTAGGAAACAGTTCGAACATCTAGATATTCGAGAGTGAGGAGGCCCTAGTGCTCTTCTTCTCATTCGCGCAGCACTGTATTGGTCTCCCATGTTGGGACATCCCAATTTTCGATTTATTCGAAATCGAATATTTTTGCTTTCGAATATCGAATATTTCGAATAAATGGAAAATTCTAATTTTCTAACATTAGAGACCACTGTGATGCTGTAGGAAAGACAAGAAAAGCTTTGGGGCTTTCTCATTTTCAAATATCTGGAAGTTTAAATTGTTTCCTGAAATGTTATTAGAGTTATAAAAATTATTCGATTTTTATTCGGTCCAAAGTATAGAGTGTACATTACAGATTTCCAATTGTGCATTAGAGTGCAGTGCGTTGCTTTTTAATAGGCTAAGCTTACAACCCACTACCAATCCGGCAACAAACATCAAAGATATAATTCTTCCTATGGAGCATCAGGTTTGAACCTTAGGTGAATTTCAGATATTTAACAGTGTTCACTCAGGTACCTCAGATTATGCCCAGAGATCGAGGTCGAAGTTTTCCATGGGTGCTACATTTAAAGGTGAAGAGAAGACGTACCTGCATCAACATCCCGATGGATAGTTTCGTCTGCATCTTTTTGACTCGATCTGAGCTAGAGATACTTTTAAAGTGTCGACGAATAACTACATAACAAATAATACTTGACAGAACATCAAATGCAAAGCACATCATTGATAAGTAGTACAAGTTTGCCTATGCGGTGCAGTAACTATGTTTCGAGGTAGGCAACATATCTAGAGCAACGTATGCTCACCTCCTGCATATATGTCAATGAAATACCGAAGGCAGCTATAGATGTGATAACAACGATTGCGTAGAAGAGTTTTGCAAATCTAAGTCTAAACAGAAGGAAGTGCCAGAAAAGCATCGTGCAATAAGTTTCTTACCTTACGATGCTGTCGGTTCTATATATGTTGAAAATGGATAACAGAGCGACTTCTACACGCACGATCACGTCCAAGACCCTAAGCAGCACTAATGTAGTTTGGAGCGATAGTGGTAGGAATGGTAAGCCAAAGCTGGCGTTTTCTTCGCCATACACCTAGAAGATTTTCATTTTATTCCAAAAGATTAGAGAAATGTCGAAGAGGACTCTAAACTCACATAGTTTAGAAGTAGAACTGTGACTGAATCTAGAACAAAAACAAGTGATTGTGCTACTACAAATCTTTTGTAGTGAGACATCTTGTCCAAATTTGTGACAAGACGAATAACAAGGTACATGTGAATGCTGAAGCTACATGTTGAAGCAAGAACATTTGAGACAAATTGTGCCACTTCTGCAGGCGTCTCGTATGTCCACATGAGAGATTATGAATCCTAAAACAGTGCTTTTTGTATACTAGTATGTGGCAATTTTCTTACGCATAAAAAGAAGAGAGAAGAAATCTGTAGAAATACAGATAAGAAGAGGTATACCAGGATGTCAAGAAAATGTGCAGCTGTAAGCGGTTCAACCTCGGTGTTTTATTTGCGGCTGCGGAGAAAGATCTACAATTACAGGTTTAAACTTATTGTTAGGTACGATTTCCCAGCCCTTTACCTTATTCTGGTCTCATCGCTGACGGCTAAACATTTTCACACTTGTCCACAAAAATAATTACGAAGGAGACCTTGGCTTCAACGAGTTACACTAACACCACAGTCTTCTGCGTCTTCTTTTTCTTTTCCATTTATCCTCTAGAGTCTCAGCTGAGCTCCCTTTTGAACTTCTCCTGGTGGAGGAAGTACCGAAAGTAGCCGTTCTCAGCCTTCTATGAAGATACTTTTCTCATAGAGGAAGTAATTAAATAGGAAAAGTTAAAACAGGAATAAAGCAGTACACCGGGAAGAAATGCATAGATCCTTCACCACATATAAGAAATAAAATCAAACAACTTGGGGTATAATAAGCACTCTCATTAGTTGATTACCAAGCAAGATCGGACAAAAAATACGGTAATTTACAATAGAACTCAATCTTGCCTTTCTCAACCAACTTCATTGCACTATTCTAGGAAACTTAGACGATTCAATAAAAGAGGTTCTGCGTAAGGTATGATCGCATTTTCCTTTATAAAACGATTGTCTCACCACTGTCTTGCTGCACATTGCATACATAAAACACGAAGAACTTTTAACTTGGTAAACAGTGATAAATATAAGTATAATGTGTATTAGTGCCCGATAATAGCAAAATCTAGTTGCATCATTTATTTTTGGAGCAGTACAGGCCAGACATACCTGATAGTCCTGCAAACCATAAAGGAAACTCATTGTGGAAACCAACTTTACATGCCACGTCGAAGGTTTGTAGATCTAATATATGTACTGTTCCCAAAGCGGCGAAAATCATTCGTTTGCGGCGACATCAATTCTTTCCTTGATTAATCTTCTCTCTGACCACTCTTTATTATGATTATTACACTACTACCATAGTTACGCCAATAAGCTACTGCATGCTACTTCATGGGGCCCCTGTTGTTAGTAAGGCTAGTCTCTTGTTGATCTAATGGACTGGGCAGATGAAGAAGATAGGAGATAAGTCATTTTCTACTGCAATAGGGTTATCTAAACGTATTCCCATTGTCTCCTGTAAGTAGGTTTCTTCTTAGAGATGCCACTTTATCATGGGTAAACTGTTCCACAACCCAGGAAGTAGTGTTGTTCCGAACAGGTTTCGTGCAAGTTATCGCACCGCCAGCAAACTGATCTTGAAAAACACATGGAGTATGAGGTTCTTGTGGGAGTTAGGGAAAGAAATCTATCATAATATTTCATCTCTAAGGAGACCCTACTTGTAAACGGACACGCGATGAATGTGATTACAATCTCGACGTGAGATGACGAATCAGAAAAGATATCAGAGCGCGAGTAATTCTGAGAATGCTGAAAAAACCTAGCGATAGTACGGCTGGCCGTGGAAACAATGTGGTTCCCCTGTACCCACCCATTATGCTTCTACAGATTCTCATCTCTTCTCTTTCTAGCTTGATTTCCTCGATCACGGTAATTTGCATTAGCGAAACATAGATATACAACAAATATAATAAGTACAGATTTATCAAAGCTATTTAAGATAGCCGTGATAGCATAATTCAAACAAATGGTAATGTCCATCGAATTCGAATAATGTTCTCAACTATTGTTATAGCTATGTCAACAATGTTTGAAAAAATATATATATATATATATAAAATTAGGTGTAATATTTTGAAAAGTCCTAGAATTTTCGAAAATTCATTAGGTTTTTTGAAAGCTCTCCTGAGACAGAATGAAAGAGATCCAATTCTTTCTCTGTGAGGTGATGACCCTATCGTGGGGTTCCTGGCTGAGGTATGGGGTCTTTCTCTCATTGTCAGCTTTTTCAATGCTTCACTTCCAGAATACCTAACATTTGCTGCAATATACATAGTTGGTAGGGATGAAATTCATTCATGGTTATGAGTAATCTTTTTATCCTTTTCTCTTTCCCATAATGCTAAGACTAGTCGTCCGCGGTTCCCAGAAAGCCAGCTTAATTCTGACTGTTGTAGCGCTCGATTGTGTTCCGTTAAAAATTTCGGACATATTCTGTTCCGAATAAGAAGAGTGACTGGAGGTGTGGTGAACTCTGAGTTTTTGAGATTTTCCTTTAACGTTTTCCGCATTGCCAAAATTTTGTTGGCATGCGTCGCTGAGTAGTCCAGTTCATTATCGTCTAATACTAGCAAATCGTCAAAAAGTGAAGACATTAAACTATGCTGGATTATCGACGTTCCTAGATTTCCGAACTACCATTCTGTGATGACATCAATAATTTGACACTTAATTGGCTTCAGGGCTTAAACAAGACCGTCAGTGTAACTTTCTTGCCGCCCCGATACTACTCGCTCTTTCATTATCAATTCATAAGAAAGTTTTCAAAAGTTCTGTGCGAAAGTTAACTTACTCAAATGATAATTAGTACAGTAATTAGTGCAGTGCACACATAAAGGAAGGACGAGGCGTAGGGTAGTAAATAATAAGGAATTATAATAATAATAAGGAATTATATCTGTGGTTTAAGTAATAAGTGTCGGAATTCATAAGATATCTATTTGACAGCCGCTATCTTTAGAGTTTAACTAGTTCTACCCTCATTTTTCTTTTCATTAATTTGAGGAATGTCTTCTTGGTGATATAAGCATGCGGAGTGAGGCTTGTTATGAACCTGGATAACGATGAGCGAGTTGCTGTGGCCGGAACAGTTGAATATCAAACTTGGGCCCATGGTAAAGTGTCCGGTGCGATAATCGCACATAACCTTCGAGGCGATGATCGCACTTCGCGTGGGCGAGGGGTATGGCGATCTGCGCCATGGCGAATCAAACGGACCGTGCATGAAATTTACCGAGAAATGAGTACCCCAACAAGCTAGAGCGTGCATTACTTGTCAGAAGCACCTCTGAGCTCCTTATAGGTTGCACACGTTCAAGCGTGTCCTGTGCGGTGGGACGAGAGTCGTAATGTCTGCACCCGCCAGCTCAGAGTGCGATTGGCGCACCTGACCTCACGTAGCTTCACACCAACGCCATATTCTGAAGGAAGGTGCCCCTAGTAATTCAATCGGCGTCTCTCCGCACCGCACACTATTTAGACGTCAAGACATGGCGATCATTGTACTCCAGGGCGTGGAGATCAGCACCCCGCATATACATGCGCCGAGCCCTGCCGTGGGTGGTGACAATCTCCCATCTCACAGTGCTGACGGATCGTCGCACGTGCGATCATCGCCCCAAATGTGGTGACGAGGTGTGCAGGCGATTGATCTAACCGCCATAACACTTTACCTTGGCCTGCACAAACAGCAAGGTTAATATGTTGAAATACTGAGAAAGAATCAAAATAGTAGGCGATACACGTCTCAATAAAGATAAAGATGAAGGAGGAAAGAGACACATAATTTCGGTTTCGTACTGGTCTCTTATACGGAAGTTTAGCAGGAAGCACGAGACTTCTTCCTCTACTCTTCAGTAAGGAGGTGGAGTTCTGAGCTAAACCTAACACGTATAAGAAAAAGAAAAAATTGAAAAATTCACCAGTGGCATTCTATCATGGGAGGGGGACTTATAAAGAATAATATAGGATCATAGACTTTAGCAATGATATGGAAGAAATTTCTCGAATTTGCGTAATTGAACCCCTCCACCGCCTTCCCCCCCCCCACCCTC
>JARK01001338.1:939151-959705 GCA_000688135.1 Ancylostoma ceylanicum | reverse complement strand
CCACCCTCCCCCCTCCCGCTCCACCGAAGTGCCATTGCTAGGGTTGCTCTGAAAAAAAAAACGGAAATTTTATCGCATTGCTTCACCAAAAGCAGGGCGTCATGCTTGGCCAAGTGACGATCGCATTCAAATGATGCTCGCGTTGTTCGGATTACGAGGCCACAGGGTATGGCTCAGTTGGGCCCTGGGCCAAGGAAATAATGCGAATCGGAAAACCACTCAAAAATCCCCATAGTGTTGATATACCAAATCTATTTACCTAGCACCCATTAGCATCTTTGGTCACACATGACGTCATCTGCATATGCCCAATTGCTACCTATGGTAATAATACGCATGGTATGAGATTACCTATCCCTGCTACGATGCATCTAGGCCACGCGATCGGATGAGAAGCGGTCTTGACTTTCTCCAACACATTCATTGCTGCATCTTTAACTTTTTATGGACTTCTACTACATTTGCGATAATGTGCTCAACCGGTTAACACGCGTGGTACGACGTGTGACACTGCAGACGCAACCGATAATGTCGCCAAATACTCCACCTGCCTCGACACATAGTATGGAATGCATAGTGAGTTCAAGAGGCATAGAGGAACCCAACTTGTCAAGAGTCTTTTTGCGGCGAGTTAATGATTTTGCAAGGCCTTTGTCGCAAACCAGAAAAGTCATTGGTCTGACTGTTGTTCTTCCTTCTGCAACATTTAACAACATGATAGGAGTACTAAACTGCTTAGCCGCAAACTATTGCGAAAATAATGGCCATACTGCGTATTCAAGAGGGATCAAAGGTGCCTAACACTTTTAAGGAGCTGAAATTTTCCAGCAGCACCGAAAGCGCTTTTTGAAATAGGAGGTCATACCTAGTTGAGGTGCAACAGGTGTAGTCGAATTGCACGAGCAATATGATGAGGACCGACATGAAAAGACCCATGAATCCGCTTTTTTCACTTGCTGGATTTTTGCGCAGTCAGCTGATGCGGAAAGGCTGCAGTTCGTTCTGAACTGCAGCCTTTCCGCATCTGACCAAGATAAATAATCATTGAAAATGTGTTTAATCAACAAAGACGTACCTTAAAAATCAAAGCATCATGGTCTTTCCTCATGGAGGAGGAATAGTTGAAAATTGATGTTTTGACAAGATCTAGGTGCAATAGTGACCAAACAGCTGCGCATTCCATCGAATGCTATTGAGAAAGGATCACAGCTCACAAAAACAACAACAAGAAAGAAATTATACCAATGGTGCCTGCAGTGGAAATAAAGACGTTATGAATTTTATGATGAATACAGCGAAACAGCTGAGCCCACAACGCCTAATGCAACAGAAGAAACTCACCGCGTTTCGCACGAAGGGTAACTCTTAGAAAGTGAACCCTGCCACGCTGTAGTACTTGTCACTATGCTGAACTCAAGGGATTTCCGCTGCTTTTGTTGTACGGGAACTGTCCAGACTTTGCTGAAGCTCCTGGAACAGTGAAAATCTGAGGGATGAAAGTTTCCGTGGGTGCTGCTCTGAACGCGACATGTTCTTCTCATACGACGCCAAGTAACATGAGTATTAAAAAGCAGTCACCAAGAAGAACTGTAAGGTACCCCCAGAACCCTGATGAAGTTCCACGATAAGAGGTAGTGTCAGTCGGTCACGAGGGCTGCAAGCATATCTCAGATTGTTGCAAGAAAAACTGCTGCGTCCTCGTAACTTCGGCATCGAATTTGGTCAATGACTCCGCAATTGGACGTTGACTCACACACGAGGTAATTCCTTAGATCACTCGGACCCTGGTTCAGATACGAGGTAGTTTCCTACTTGATAAGGTTTATGTCAAAACGACATTATAACACTGACCGTAGAAATTCATGCACCATCCCAGAGCCGATAGTACCTATCAGAAGCCGCATGCATATTGATATTATCCAGGGTGAACGTATTGTTGTCAGATAAATTAGTTAACGCTGAGTGACTTTTCGTTTTGCTACAACGTTTACCCCGGGTAATCTTGATGATGCACGAAGCCTCAGGGCGGTGCGTTTTTAGCGTAACGAATTCACGCATTAACGCGTCGCGCCCCCTTGTGAATTAACGGATTAACGAGCAAAAAGCGTAACAACCCTCAAAACTCTTTCCGTACATAGCCAGAAATTGTTTTATGATGCTGCCGTCTCGAAGCCTCATTTGATGATTACTTGTATTCAGTGCACTACGAAAGCCTTCTCGACCGCTTACTTGGTAAGCTTTCGGCGCCTAGCTCCTTCGTCAGATCTTAACAAAACTTCTACAATACATGCAACACGTCGAACAATGTAACTAGCGGTTGATTTTACCCACCGGTAGTAGTGAAGAAAAGCGATCGTTTCAGGACCACTGTGGGTATTTGAAGGCCCATGATACTTTTAAATACCCACTGTGGTCCTGAGGTGGTCCCTCCTTTTCCCTCTTGTCGGCGAGTCCGGTGGGTAAAATCAACCTCCACTTACTTTGTTCAACATGTTTCATTCATTGTAGAAGTTTTGTTAAGATCTGACGGAGGCGCTAGGCGCCTAAAGCTCATCAAGTCAACGGTTAAGGAGGCTCCCGTACTGCACTGAACACAAGTAGCCGGAAATTGGCTGAAATTTAAGATTCCTGTAACGCACGGCCCTGGCGTCTACATGCATGTCAGATGGCGCAGCAGAATGACCTGACGAACGAATCAAGCAAATGAAAGCGTAACGAAATGAAATAGGAAAAAATTATTCTGACAAAGTTAACGGCGTAGCTTCGAGGCGGTCCTTACGGGAACTCTTCGACAGAACGTTTAGGCCTTTCATCCGTTTTTGTTACATCGATCGAGAGTAAATCAAACTTCCATAATACGGCACTACATATTCCACCTGCTCCATAATCCCAAAATTGCTGGTTTAGTTGTTCAATTGGAAGCTCTTCAATGATTTTATTCATAAGCTTTCGGCATTTAGTGCCTTCTTCAGACAGACCTTAATGTTAACAATCCATTGCTATCTCATCACAAGCTTACAAATAGGTACAACTAAAAACTACCTAGAGGCAGGTGGTTAATAAGTCTTTTCGACTTTGGTTGCTCTCAGGCAATTGCTGACCTACATATACATCGATAACTTAGATTAGTGTTCAACAGAATTTACATGTTAAGGAAACAACACCCTAAGATGTTGGTTACAGAATGAAACTACCACGTCACGACAAGAGAGTGGAGAGGCATTTATACTTATAGTTATGTAACCTATCTCAACACTTCAAGTAATTTCTCTTTGTTGTTTATCTCTGGACTGTGCCTCCTTATTTCCACGGCCTCCATAATTTTTCGTTCCATAGTATTGGCAAGATGACGGTGGAGGACTGTAACTTTCAACATCGGTGCACGGTCGTACGTGTGTTTCAGAGTGCGAGGTTTTGAAAAGCTTTCTGACGCGTAAGAGGAAGGATTTGTAAGTGCCCTGCGGTGCTCGTCCAGTCGTCTTCCTAATTTCGTAAGTATAATACAATGCCGAAATTTTTGCGCTGAAACTTTATTTGTCCGCCTTCACTCCTATCAATAGGAATGGGTCTCCGAATTTATTTAGAGCAGAACAGTGGAATATTGTCAATAGTCCTATTAGGGAGAAAGCAAAATTTTAAAAAGGGGAGGGGGAAATGGGACCCTAGCCCATTAGTACGTACAGGTTCAGCTGAGTAATCCCTACCAATAATCCTTCCTTATGTTGTCTAACGTTTGATGTATGTTACGGAAATTAGGGGATCACGCACTTCCCTTCCGTTTTCACAACCCTCTAGGATCATTAAAATCGACTGATTAGTGTAATAGCCACAGTTCTGTGCCCGCTCTTCAGGATTATCCAGAATTTGTCCTGTTTTCGTCGTTGAAGTTTGTCTAGGAAGGCGAAAGTTGTCGAGAGATATACATTTCGTATGAAAACCGATGGGGGCGTTGATAACAAGGCGACGACAATTACGATTACCTTGAAAACGCGACCCGACCACCAAGCTCCCCCCGTTTCGAGTGATTCAAAACCAGCACAGCCGCTCTCTACTGCTCTTTTGCGCCGCTCATTTCTCGCAGTAAACCACTTTGTTCCACAAAATGTCGTATTTTTTCAGTTTTTCCCAACGACCTGGAACCAGCCCAAGTCGAGTTCAGGTGTATAATAACGTGTCGCTTGTGGCACTTGAATTTTTTCACCATTCTCATTACGTGTCAGGGCCACGGGGCGGGGCAGCAGGCGTTGGGTTGGGCTGTTACTATTCCAGGGTAGTTACGGCATGTGTCGTGCTCCATTGCTCCTTTCTCTCTTGTCCCTCTGCTACAAAACTTGTTCCACGTTCATCAGGGTGCCTCATGCTGCCCTAGGATCCTCCTGGGTTTCACACCTGCTGATTACTTCTATGTATTGCCTCCTGCGCCTTATACAAAGGGAATTCAACTTCCAATGGGTCGAATAGGGGTAATTTGGGACAACTGCCACAAGTGGCATGGATGTCTTAAATATCATGATGTGTTGTAGAATCTGTAGAGTAGTGAATCAATAGACTAATAGTCATTGAGACACCCCTGGCTATAGATTAATGCTGTGCTCTCACAAAAAGTTCTGCACAATATTTCAGCATAATTTTTCCTTGAAAAGTCACAGGAATACGCCTGAACATTCTCACATATCTGTTAGTGCAAAAAGATTAGCAATTTTACCTATTTACGACTAGCTAGACCACTCTTCCGCTATATGGTATAAATAGGCTATGACACCCTCATCCCTGATTTTCTCGTCCACTCATATTTCCTTGGATATTAATCATGGTAAAGGGCGTGTTTCGGCAAGGTTCTAATGATAGTATGGCAGTAGTCCTCAAAACAGCTAAGGAGAGAGAAAAAACAAAAATTAGATAGTTAGGAGGAAGTGCGGTATAATTCGCATAACTTTTGGATCATACTTAAATAAAGGAATATTTTTTAGACTTAAGACCTTATGTTAAGAGGTGGTCGCCGGTCTTTACAGCTGATACCTGGTTTCGATGTTGTCGCGTGCTATCAGTGGCTTTTTTGTGGAGCGCACTTTCGCTGTACAGTGACCACCAAGCGCCACTGTGTGTATAAGAACGAGGAACCGAACGAAATGAACTCAGACGACGATCTGGCTCATGCATCTGCCAAAAATGTGTATCTAGCTACATAGCAAATTCCGACATTTTCATAGTCAAACATTAGAAAGCAGATGAAGAACACTTGGTTCGCCATTCCTTCCTGTGTCTACAGCATAATGCTGCATCTTTTTTGATTAAACACAACCATTCCTATTGATATTTGCTGTAATATAGAAATTTTGGCAATATTTCATTTTTTTTCATTATTCCTATGGACAAATATTGTAAGGCAGTGATCATAATACAGTGAAACAT
Source organism: Ancylostoma ceylanicum (assembly GCA_000688135.1). Classification (NCBI taxonomy): domain Eukaryota; kingdom Metazoa; phylum Nematoda; class Chromadorea; order Rhabditida; family Ancylostomatidae; genus Ancylostoma; species Ancylostoma ceylanicum. Next base: position 954,293 of record JARK01001338.1, on the reverse strand, counting down.
AGTGATATATAGTAGCATATAATGACGTGAAGACAGTACTTTTTTTCAAAAAAAAAAAAACAGAAAAAGAGATTTGAAAGAGATTTGTCTCAGTCCTGTTTCCGAAAATGGAGATCAGACTTCCTTCCAAACTTCGCGGAGCAAAATGTAGGTATTAAACCAACAGTTCCGAATGGAAATTGTTTAGAACAAGCTCGCAAGGATATCTTTTGCAACCTTCTCTTCTCCTCTTATTCTGGAAAGAAAGCTAAAACACAGTTAGGATTTAGGAAACAACATTTGAAAGTAGTGAAAAAGTTGAAAATGAACCATTTCCCTCCTTTGGGACGTGTTCTATAATGATGAATGGCCTTGGTGCACAAATTTTCTTAGGGATAAATTACTGTGTTATTATGAGTGTCTCTAACTTACTTTCAAGTAGACCTATGTACACTAAGTTACGCTGAAGAGCCGTCATTTTGGTTGCACAGCTGCATAGTACGTGCAGCCAGTGGACGACCACTATACACCGGACCACACAAAAGGAGTTGCCAAGGCAGATGCAGAGTTGCAATGAGAGGTGCCGCACCACCTGTGTCGCTGTATCAGTGGATGCCGGATCACCGATGTCGTTGCGTAAGCCACTACAGCAACACCTTGTCGCTGTATGAAGGATCGTTACGTCACGTGTTGCTGTGTCGGAAGAGAGTGGCGGTGGCAACACTATCCACATCAAATCTCCAGATACCGTCACCCTGGGGCATCTTTCTTCGAAAGTCTGGATTGACTTTGAGAAGCACTATGAAATTCGGGTGACGTGATGCACTGGACTGGGTTATATCAAAAGGCGACCCAAAGGCCCTACACCGAAAATTTTGATCTGGTCTTGCCTTAATGCATGATTTCGTTTCACATACATAGGCATGGAACGCCAGCTCTGGCTCTCCAGAAACCCGCTCTCTCCTTGTAAAATCGTTCGCGGAGTTCTGACGAAGTAATTACGCTACATACCCAACAGCTCTAGCTTCACATTTAATTTTGAGAGATTTACATCCTTAGAATTTCACTTCCATTTATAGCCTACATTGTTTTTATCGTCCTGACTTCTTTATTCTCCCCACTCCCATCCCTGTTCTCCGCCAGCAACTTCCACACAGCAGGAATAAAATTACCCAGGATGAACGTGTTGCCGCTTGTGCTAACGATGGCCAAAGTTGTGGAGTGCCAACACGCTTACCTTGGGTAAGCCAACAGAGGCTGAGAATAAAGGGGAAAATGGAAGCTGTGGTTAGCCATCTTTCGATTACTACGAGATTTTAGCGAATTCCGAGTACAGGGGCGTGGAACCAGGGATGAGCGGAAGTATCGTATAAGAACGGGAAAAAGAATTTGAGAAATGTTCGAAATATGGACAACTCAGAAAGATAATGGCAGAATTCAGGATTCCCTGAGCATTCAGGATAAGAATTCCTACAATCTCCGCTTGGAACACATGTTTTCAACTAATTTCCAGACTGAGAAAGTGCTATTCTATTCCTTAACATGGATTCTCTCTAGGTTTATTCCTTAGTACACACGGTTCGAAATCCTTCGCCTTGTGGTTGTACTCCTTAAAAGAACTTCTTTCCCATTCTTTTCAGAATCTTCAGGTGTTGCTTAACACGCATTTTTTCGCCTTTTTCCCCCTCAGGATCCAGAAATAAGTGAGCCATCTTAGGCCCCGAGAAAAACAATGCCCTCTAAAGTGAAAGGTGTCTATTAGTCGCCCCGCCCCCCGGGGAGCGCCGGTAATGATCGAACGGGATTGCGGCCCGCATGACTAGACGAGCGCTTGCAATTATGTCATCGACGAACTCGTCTCGAACACCCACTTATCGCCGGGGCGAATATTTTTGTCCTTCGGGCAAGAAAATTTCGAGCGCTAGAAACAAAGCCGCACATACGTCTTCCGTGTTTCCCCGCTATCGCAGCCACCTGTGCCTGGAATTCCATCAAAGGAGGCGAGGCCAGCAGTGGCCGCTCGTCCCTCTTAACATTCCAGCTGGACGACGGTCTGTCCTCGCCCCGTAGCCGCTTCGTTCCAGCTTCTTCGGCGCGGATATCCCCTCGAGGAAAAAGTCACATGCATTGCTAGCCGCAAGTGCACGCTAGCGCTAGCGCTCTGCGTGTTTATGTTACCTAGCCCGTTTGAGGTTTTTTTTGTTCTGGATATAGGCTCCTAGATCTGTGCCCGCTTGGCAGTGGTCTATGGCATGTTTTCCCTATCGTTGTCTAACGGAACAAACCTAAAGAAATGATTTTCTCTATTATGTGGTCCTTCTTCCTTATTGAATATCCAGCAGGTAATTTCTTGGGTTATTCGTCATCCTGCCCTCACCTTCTTCTTCCTGGCAAAGGCAGTAGCATCCTAATTGCCCTTTTTCAAATAATTGGAAAGCAAATGAATCACCGAGCAATACATCGTTGCGTTGAATCACTGCTCGACCTATATGCAGCACTCAGATTACCCAGGGTAAGCGCGTAGACGTCAGTGCTCGTGATGAGTAACTTATTGTGGTGCTGACTCGTTTACCCTGGGCAATTTCAATGGTACATGCGACCTCTGGATTGCTTCACTGGACTTACTCAGGGTAAATTGGGGGCATCGACAAGTTTACCCCGGGTAATCCCGATGATGCATGCCTGCCCGGATATTGGATGAGGTTATGATACTAAGTAAGGTTACTAGATAGGGTTCCTCAGAGAGGAAAGTGTGAAACCGAGTGGAATTCCAAGGAATTGCTCAACTTGGCCTATCCTTCTCGTGCCACTTTACCCTATGTGTGCCCTGGAGTTTAGATAATTTTACCCCGGCGTGCATCATTGAGATCACCCAGGGTGAACGGGCTAACGTTCCTGTTAACGATGGATAAACTCAAGTGGATTGATACCTTTACCTTGGATAACCTTACGGATGCATGCTCGAACTGAATCTCGCCATCCGGTGTGTTTCAAAACGTGTGAAATTCCAGAAGCCGCACTCATCACTAGGATTACCCAGGGTAAACGTGTTAACAGTCCTCAAATTTAGTCGCCATTGGCATGCGCGCCACCACGTTTAACATGGGTAATCTCAATTATGCATCCAGACCTAGGGTATAATACTGATGTAATGCCATTGTCTTAACATTGGAGCTTGAAGCATGGATAATTTTTCCTTGCTCGAGGCTTGAAACTCCACGTCAGCCTTAACTGTAAAACCTCGCTATCTCCGACCCCTGTCCTTTTGCTCCACTCCTGTGCGCTTGAATTTGAACATCACACACAACGGATTACTGACTAAATTTTTGAAAACTATGGAAAATTTCAGGACAAGTTGTAGGTTGCCTGTGAGTTGTCATTAGGTTGTCTCAAAAAATACAAAGAAGAGCGGGAAAAAGCGCAGATCTTGAGTTTTTGAATGTTTTCACAATTGTCTACCTTCCTTCTGAATCGGTTGACCTATGAGTTGTCGAAAAATCACTACCAGGCTGCGATCATTGCTTCTGGGACGACCTAAAATTCTCATACCTTGGACTAACCACCACCCCTGAACTCGCCATTACTCTCATTTTCTGCGTAATATGAATTCTTCCCCGTCCCCTCACTCCTTGTTCAATGAGTGCTAGTACACACAGCTAGTTTGTGAGTGCAAAACTTCGTAAGCACCTCTACACTCCGCTATTGTCCTTATGTCTACTAACTTTTTGGCTTCTTTACTATTCGTTGAAGAGCTTCTCTTTAGCCTCGTTCTTTGGCAAGTGGAACTCGTCCAGAGAAGGAGAACTCGTCCCACTCTGTGTCTCTAATTGCTAAGCAAGCCAAAATACGGCTTATCACTCTCGTCCATTTTCAAGTTTACAATGCATTCTGACACTTGGCGTGCAGGCGGTTCTTGGGCAAATGACCATGGATGATTTTAGAAGGGAGAAAGAGAGAGAGAGAGAGAGAGAGAGAGAGAGAGAGAAAGAAAGAGAGACAGAGAGAGAGAATGAGAAAGGCATGAGTAACCAGAGACAAGAAAGTGAAGAGTAGTGAGTTTCAGAAAATTTCAAGAAAAAAAAACTTTAAAAATTTGGAGAAACTAAATAGTAACTTTTTTTTTCAAAATTAGAGATTGAGTTCAAAATTCATGCTGTGGCAAACCATGGTTAGCAAATGGCCAGCAGGAATTGACCTTATCGTACGATCGATATCCGTATTTTGTACGGAGGTCGGTTCGAGATCGGAAATGCTGTGATGTCACGAGAAAAAAGACCTTGAGGAGGTAGTGGGTGCGACACTTGAGGGCAACATCGAACGCTGACATTCTGGAACGCTCACACGTAAAAAATTAAAAAAAAAAACTTAATTAAAACTTGAACTCCTAGAATTTTCTTCCCAAGAAACTTCACCAGGGTCGAGAAGTCAGGTTCTGGGGTTGCATGTATTAGTGAGATTACCCGCGGTTGGGGTCTCAACATCCATCAACCTGCCCTCAACGTGGGAGTTGACGACCTTACCTTGGGTGACATTTTGGTATGCTTACTCGTGTGGTAGTCAGCAATTGGCACCTGAAACTAGAAGTCCTTAGATTTTATCGAAGGAAACTTCACCAGGATCGGGAAGTCAGGTTCTGGGGCCGCATGTATCATTGAGGTTACACAGGGTTAGGGTGTGGACGACCCTTAAATTTATCTGTCTTCAACAGGGGGTTGAGAAGTTAACCCTGGGCAACGATGCATATAGGCCCTGGGGAATAAGTTGAACTCGGTGTTTTTCGAGAAGTTCCTCTATGGCTCCATGTCCACCCATTTTTCATGGCCCAGATGCAGTTATATGAGTGAGGTTACTCAGGGTAACCGAGTTGACGCTCGGGCTAACGATGGGTAAATTTGAGGGCGGTGTGGTGAGTGTTTACCCTGGGTGAAATTAATGAGGCTCAGGTATTCACAGTGATGCTATGGAAAATACAGACGTTCCTCTATGGCTCGATGTCCACCCATTTCTACCAGGGATTGATGCATCGGCGAGATCATTCTGGGTAACTGAGTTTACACCCACGTTAACGATGGGTAAATTTTGGGAATCCTGGAACGGATGATGAGTGTTTATCTTAGGTAAAATTGATGGGGTGTGGGTAATCTCAACGACGCACATACGCCTTGGAAAATATGTGGGACTTGAGGTTTAATGAGAAGTTCCCCTATGGTTCCAGGCCCGCTCGTTTATCCTGGGCATGAGCGCGTCCGTGAAATTACTCAGGGTAGACGTGTTGACGCCAGTGTTGGGTGGGCAATTTAGGTATGGGTAATTTTGGGAAAGGAGTTTTAGATGTCTGCTCTGGGTAATATTAGTGATGTACCCTGGCCCTGGACAACATGTGGGTTTCACTGCTCTTGAAAAGTTCCTTTATAGCTCCATATCGGCTCATTTCTCCTGGGGCTAGACACGTCATTGAGATTACTCAGGGTAGACGTGCTGACGCCTGTGTTGAGTATGGATAAATTCGGGAGGGAAGTTTTATGTGTTTACCCTGGGTAACTGCCCTGTTACCCAACATCTCAATGGGCGTCGCCGCGGGCCGAAAGACCTCGCGCGGTCAAAGCGAACCCCGGTCGGCGGCGGGCGCAATGGCGTTAATATGCGCATTGTTTCTCGCTCGTCGACGTAACGGCGGAGTGCGGTTGAGGTCGTCGTCGTCCTTGGTTTGGGGCTTGTCGTGGCTGGTGATTATTGCGCGCGCACGCGAACGACCCGCGCGTGTGCCAGCCGCCAGCTTTCTCTCACCGCCGGTCCGCGTTTTCACTCTGAGGCTGAGGAGGGAGGAGGCGACGGAGGTGGAGGAGGAGGTGAACGCGGCGGAGACACCCGGGAGCCTGTTCCTCTTAACACTTTAAGCGCTAAGCGCCTGTGAACTGCCATCATTGTGATGACGTAGCGCCAGCCATCGTAGTAGTGTGGAGAGGGGAGTACAACTCGTACGCAGCCATCCACTTCATCTGTGCTGGTTATCACACACGTACTACACTTCACTTTTGGCACTTTCACTTCCCTCCCACCTCCTCAGCCGCCACTCCTCAGCATTAAATCGTGCACATAAAAGTCGCTTTCCGAGTGATCAGCGTTCTCAGTTCCCGTCGACGTTCCTTCTCGTTCCTCGATCACTGCCATCTATCACAAATTCATTTTTAAAGCCCTGCATTCCTAGGTCTCGACTATTAATGCGCGCCGAACTCTTGTTTGACCATTCCAGACTGCTGCTCACCCTACTTGGGAAAAATTTCCCACCAGAATTTCCAACTTCCTAACCACAACTGCCATTTGAAACCAACACCTTCCAAAATTGCACTTCCTGCTCGGACGAGTTCTCCTTATTGCTGTTTTTACCAGTAGACCTCTCTTTATGAGTTCTCGTAGCGAATTGAGTGTCAATGAACCGCGAAAATGTAGCAGAAGCCATTATGGATTACGACACATTCTCCACCTTTCACTAAGTTCACTAAGCACATGCTGTACGACCTTCACATATTGATCTGTGGCTCTGTGGCAGTTATCCTATTAGGGCGGGTTTTACTAACTGGATCGGAGGTGCTTATGAGATTATTTATTTGCTTGGTCGTTGTTCTATACGGCTCTTTACTTCTGTTTATTTATTAAGAATACAGAATAAACATGTTCTCAATGAACCTATGGCGTACTGCCCTAGCTGACATAGCTTGGATATTAGGGATAGAGCGATGAAGTATGGAAAAAACTAGTTTTCCTTACTTTTTTTGAGTTACTTTTCTTCCTCTGTTTTGCTTCTTTCTTGAATTTTCTATTACTGAATCACTTATTTGCCCTCTACCCTCTTTAGAACACTTTCTATGTTCTCCACTAATGTGTTATCTTTGACTGAATATGTTTAAATCCAGAAACGTGCAGCATTGAGTGTTTTGCTCAAAATAGTCCATATTCACTTCAACGAATATAAAAGTCCCACTTCTCAAAAATCTGTCAAGGATATTTTTTGAAAGAAAAAACTGTATCATGGAGTAAATAATTGGCACGGAACGAGGTAACCGGAAAACTTTCCCATCATTTACTGTTTTGCTATCATGGTTAATATTATACAATTCTCAATCATTTTGTGGAGATATTTCACTAATGAGACAATAAGAATTCGCTCGTTTCGTTCCCTCGTTCAGATACCAGTAAATGATCTTTGAAGGCCATAAGTATTAGTTTACGAGAAAGTGAATGAAGGATTAAAAATTAGTTGATACTGAAAGAATGGGATGGTCCACCCCAACATTCCTATCGTTTTCGAGAATTCTACCTCAGCAAAAAAGGTTCAAGAACGCCGTAAAGCCTGTCGTTGAGCTTGTTTTTTTTTTCTTCTGGAGTTAAATTGGGTGGAGCCAAGGGGGAAGTGTGAGATCTCCGGCGATAACTAAAGGCTCCTCACTATTGTTGAAGAAATCTGTTTCATGCTTATTTGGAATGACCTCTAATGTTTAAAAAAGCAGTTTTGCTACAAGTTTGCAAATCTTTTAAACTGAAGAGAAATTAAGTGAATTATCTTGCTTCGTAGTCTTTTTTTTTTCATGAAGTTTCCAAATTGTTGCTTATTAGTGGTTGTGCAGTAGGGGTTCACCCATTTTGATCAGGCGAAAGTCCTAGAATGGTCCTCACGCTCAATTACCGTTTGATTTCGGCGCTTTTACATTTTCTTTTGCATTTCTGTGTTGCGCGATATCCTAAACTGGTAAAATTTCCAAAATAGCCATGTAGCCGGTATAACTGGAAAGGGCACTGCCACCAAGCTCTGTGATTAACCGGTTGCGTTAACTGACCAATCGAGAATCTTTGCCGCATCGCTCTCCCCAGATATAACCTCACTCCTCCGGAATATAAGAAAAAATGAAGAAATCGCCAGATGTTGTTCAGAGCAAGGCCTAGAACGGCTCTTTGAACAATTATAAATTAACTCTACTGCTCCACTATGACATGAGTGATTCTGGTTTTGTTTATTCATCGTCAAAGTGTCATCGAGCACTGAGAAGCACATGATTCTTTACTAAATAAGAAACTAGATAAACGATGAAGTTAAGTGTCAAGAAACTCGAAATTGGAAAAAAGTTATAGCGGCGAAATCCATGAGTACTCTCGAATAAATTCTAAGCATGCTGCTATCTATTGTGGACGGGTTCTCCAAGCAAATTTCAATGAGTTTCGCAGCCAATGTCTCTACTAGGCATCGTGTGTGATAGACTATTACCAGTCTATCACACACAATGTCTGCTTTTGAATGGAAAACTCGTCCGCATTAATAACACAGAAAGACATCGATGTTCCTGGGAACGTGCATGAATCCTGCTGCAGGATTCTTACTGCATTATTGGACGGTAGTACTGCCGAAAAACTCACCATCAGCTGCTTTCCCCCTTTCCTACTTGCCTATGGCCCTATGATGGAACCTTCATCACCTGCTTCATGCATAAATCCTTGTCTGCCATGGCATCTATGGAATTTCACACCTCTTAAGGGGAAACGGTGGAGATCAATGCTTGAACCGGGATGAAGAGAAAGTCCTCCTCTCGAAGCTGCCATGCTGTGCACGTGCACTTATCACAGAACGTGCTTGAAGTGGCAAGCACCAATCAGCGGCGGCAGCCAACCGGCGCCGCCGGTGCTTCAAACCGGCGTTCTTCATTTTCAATTCACAACCGCTCATACAGAGACAAAAGCAGTGCTTAAACACAGCCCTGCTAGCTGTTACTCTTCAGTCGACAGCTAGCACTTTCTCTGATCGCCTGTTTTGACTGGCGCTCTCATGGCTGCCTCGCTCTTACCTCATTTCAGGTTCCTGGGAGGTTCTCAAATTCCCATCTGTTCAGAATGGACGAGTTCCCCAACAAAACTTGGTTTGCATTGGTGCCACTACTGATACTTGCCGAAGCTTTGACTGAGATGAGCCATTCGGACAAACTACAACCATTCTCGTCTGGGTTACCCGTCCATTTCATATTGACGGGTGGGAAACTCCCTTTCAAGAACGTTCATGAATCTCACCACATATCTCATCTGCGTTATCAATTGCGCTACTTCCTGAACCTGAATGCGTCACTGAGATTACCCAGTGTAGACTCATTGAGTTTTATTGATGCTCGGATTAACGATGGGTGGATTTGTGTGGTGTTACATTGTTTACCCAGGGTAATCCCAGCGATGCATGAGTCCTCTGAAGATTTGTTTTAGCCTTTTCCGTGTAAAATGCAAGAAATCCACTTTGCTTTTCACGTTTTCTCACATCCTCCATCCTTTCTCCTTTATGCCTACAGGCGCCATTATGGAATCGTGTATATTTTCTCAGGGAAAATTTACCGAATTTATTTATTTATTTATTTATTTATTTATTTATTTATTAAAGACACTGGAATGTGAATAAACATGAGAACAATGGTGGAAGTTCCTTTTTCTGAAACACCGTGAATATTTTTGCATGTGGTCTTATCCATGATGGAGAAACAAGCCTTTCCCCTTCTGGGATAGATAAAGTAGTCCCTACGTGATTTTTTCCTCATATCGAACCCAAAAATAGACAATTGTTACCAGGGCGGCAGGCTCGGATGACCAACTTAACCCATTGTGGTTCTAAGTTGGTGAAAATTTCAGTTTAGAGGAAATTTTCAAAAATTTCCTCTGGTGGAACGGTTCACCCTGGGTAATGTCAGTGATGCATCCAGGCCCAGAAGTCATCTCAATGGTCGTTGTTATTGAATGACATCTAACTGGTACTAGTAAATACACCTGCTTGTATAAAGAACTTTACTCAACTCATTACTCCATTAGTGCCATTAGTTCTTGATTCCATTGTGAATTATCAATCATTAACAAAATAAACTCATGACTTTTTCACATCACTACATATTTCCTCACTTGACCATCGCTTTGTTTACCGAACAAATTGTTCCTTTTTTCTCTTCTTCCATTAACTTTTCATTAATTGTAAAGTTGTAGAAGCATGATAGAGTAACCTACGAACTAATCAAGGTAGAAGGGTATTTTCTAGGGAACTAAAAGTGAAATGGCTCATTAAGGGGTTTTTGTAACTTTACGCAAAGTGGGCGTTGCTATTACTGTTTATAACAGAGTACTTGGGGCAGTATTGAGCAGATTTTAACGCTCTTCCCTTCTTGACAAGCGCAATGCATACTGATGGGTTATTTTTTCGGATGAGGTGAGACGTGGAGGGTAACCTCTACAGCTTTCCAAATCCCTGGGCTCTCAATGGGTTACCTCATAGAAAATTTTTAGAAACTGTTTAACCCTGAACCTATCTGAGATTTGACTTTGCACAGCCATATCTTGACTGCACTGCCGTTCTGTAACAAGGACTGTATTTATTGGTGTGGAATTCAAACCGGGTTCAATTTTAAGGCTTTGCTCATTGTAACCTACCTAATTATCCATCAAAGATGAGTATTAAATGTCTTGGATGTCCTTATAATGCAAATCATGTGATCTTCTTTTCATCAATGACTTATGATCCTTTTCATTCCCTTTGTATGAATTGCTACTTGTTTCTTGTACATGTTCTAATGGACACCATCCGGGAATGGCCAATGCAACGCCCAACCGCTACCCGTTATCCGTAGGTTAACTGAAACGGATTGGAGCGCGACATGCGTCATCATCACCGCATTGTTATGCTGTTGTTGTGGTGGTGGTGTTCTCCGCGCGTGCCTTACGGATGAACTGCGTTCTTCTGCGGGCGCAACTGCGCAGTTTTGCGAGTTTTTTCGCGTGTTCAGCCACGGCGGCTCCTCCTCCCATCCCCTCTCGCTCATGTGTGTGTATTTACACAGTGACACTTTCCATTATAGCACATGCCTTTCAACGTTAAACACCTTGTGTTTTCATGCGGCTTTCATTTGTCTCGGATACTCTCATGAATGAGCTGGTTATTGCCTTGCTCTCGTGGAGGATTCAGGATCAAGAGGGTGCTATCAGTCGCTGGAGTGCCCATTTTTCAAGGGGAGGGGAGTACGTCTTTGGAAAAATCACTCTGCACTTGGGTAACGATGCCTGAAAACAACAATTTCACAATCCATAGTTAGAAATGAGCTCCCTGTCTTCCAGAGACAGTTTCTCCCTCCCTCACCTCCTCCCCCCTTACTCCATGTCTGGGACTATAAACTCACGCATCGTTGTTACTGTGAACTGTACATACAATGATCACGAGAGTAATCCAAGGAGCCATCCTTCACCACCCCTTAGAGGATCTAAAATGTCTTATGAAATATCCTATGCGTTCCTCACCAAAAACTTGTAACAACCAGGGACCAGGTCCATCTGGACAAATTTGTCCAGTTTCCTCATATTTTTTTTGTAACTTGAAATTTATAGACGCGCTCGGGAAGTTTCCCGATTCTTGCTCTACCAGAGGAGACGAAATCTCCGAGAGGCTCGAGAAAATCCTATGAAATACCCTATATGTTCCTTAGCAAGACAATTTGTAACAACTCAGGAACAAGTTCATCTGGATAAATTTAACCAATAGCCACATGCTTCATTGAGATTACCCAGGGTTAATGCGTCAGAGCCACACGAACTTGTCCATCGCCAACCGTGGGGTCAACTCGTTTACTCTGGGTAATCTCAATGGTGCATGCAGGCCCAGGCTCTGGAGTGTCGGAGACAATGGACGCTCTCGTTAAGGTTATCAGTTCCCGCTCTTGTTGAGTGGACAAGTTTTTCCAGTAAATTTTGATATATGCTTTTACATATGTCATTGCTTGGATAATCGCTGGCTGAGACGAATCCCTCGGATAAACCATACCCATTTCTCCATGAATAATTTGTCCACTTTCTCGACTTTCTCGAGGAAGTCCTTGAATCTCGTCATAGACAGATGAGCGAGGACTTGTTCCAGAACCACCCCTCTTGCTCTTTGCTCAGTCACTGTCAATTAATTGGTAATGTTAATGGAAAGTTGATGCTGGCAGTGCTCCAGAACTTCCAGGAAAAAATCCAGGAAAAGTGGAAATGTTGAGAAATTTCCCAAAATTTGCCTATGTTTCATATCTTGAATGTTACTGTTAGATATCCTGAATTTCATTATCAGTGCTGAGTTCTGCTTTCTTTGGAGCACCAGCAATAATAAATACCAACAAATCCCGCACCTCCCCTCCTCCCTCGGAACGAAGACCAAAGCGTTCTTGAGAGTGTTTTTAACCTCTGACTTCTTTTTAGTCCAGAATAGACGAATTTTCCTGCGGGAAACTCCAAAAATTTCATTTCAATACATGGATTTTATGGTCATTCATTGTAGTATTCATGGATTGGTTGAAATTTATGAATTGAAAGTTACTTCAGTGATTTTACCTATTATACCTTGGCAGGGCTCAGTCGCTTTGGAAATCTCCTCGGAACATTCCTGTATCTCTTTCTGGACATTTCTGTTCCCATCCAGCCACAATCAGCTGTTGCGCTACCATCCGTTGAAGAGTTTCCACCTTCTTGTGTTGTTTCGTTGCCGCGTCGCCGCACGTTCTTTCATATTCTTCCTCAGCTAGCGCTGGTATAGCCGGCTTTGATCACAGATTGATCCTTGAAACATTCCAAACATAGGCTCTTCCTTCGTTTCCTCATTCCTCAAGTGTTTCTGTCCGTATTGGCCGTATTTTACGTACGTTTTCAGGATGTACCTGATCTATTCACTGCCATTGCTGTTGCTCTTCTTTTCAACCGAATCAACAGGTATCTCCCGTTTTTTTTTCTCTTTTGTCCACAAAACGACATTGATCTGTTTCCCGCTCTGGTTTCATTCTGTCAAACTTGAAATGTGGCTGGTATCGCGCGCATTTCAATCGTTTTTTAGCGTGCGTGTTGCACGTGCTACGAGACATTCGTGGAATGGGTCGCGTGGAATTTTTGGAAGCACTCCCTGACCCACCCACATAAGGTTTATAAATCCGAGGTGATTACCAATGTAGGGTTACGGTACAGAATTCCGGTACAAACAGCTTACGAGGAAATTACAGTCCATTTTTGACGAAAAAAACTGTAATAACCTCTCTGGAAACCATAGATTATAGCTGCCATTTACGTATAAATGCTTAAGCACCAGCTTTTAATGGCTTTAACTACCAGCTTTTAGACAGTTAAGAATACTCTTTATGGAAACTTTTGTCCTACCGTAGTCATCCTGCTGACTTTTCAATCCATTAAAGTGTACTGTAAGTACTACGGTGCCTTAGTTGGGCCTGAAAGGCTTTAGCGATGAAACTTTTGTCAACCTTTAAGGGAATGGAAAATAATAAAAGAAGCTAAATGAGCATTTTCAGGCACTCGAGCCAAGACAGCATGAAAAGTAGAAAAATTGGTAGAAAAACATTAGTCGCGACACTGGCGAGAACTGGTCCCCGCTATGAAAACCCTGCTTCAATCCAACCTTACGAGAAAATTTGCCAGGACAAAATTGATTGGGAAAGAGGCGAGAACTGGTCCTCGCTACGAAAAAACCTGCTTCATACTAAACTTTATGATATTTAGGATAATAAGGACCAGACGAGTGAGTAAATAATACTTATAATATAGCAAGCTGTGAACGAACGAATAACTAATCGAACGTTCGGATTGAGAAGAAATCAGAGACTATGGACCCAGTTTATGCTACCAGAATTGTTCAGTTTTTAACTTTTATATTTTATAGTTTTTTTTCTTTTCATTGATGAGCCCTAGGCAGGAATAGTTCCAACGAATGTTCAAATAGTCCCATATCCTTATATTTCGAGTATCCACATCGTTCGAGAGGCCAAAAACTTCTGTAATATAGCCATTCAATCACTCATTTCCTTCGAAGTCTCGCAAAATTTCGAAAAATCGAGCAATCGAATAACTCTAAGCATGCGGGCAATCCACCCTACAAGGACACCACCGCTTTATTAGGTCCTATTAGCTCCGAAAGTGTTCCACACACACTGATTTTTGATCCACTCCTGGTCTTAGACTGAAATTCTTTGGCTATAGAAGGGCGTAGAATGTTGTACTGTTTCTCAACTATAGAAATTCGCAAAGAAGGTTCCATCCATGAACATTGTGATAGTTGGAGGAAAAAGTGTAAAAATTGGTGCGAGACTTTTGGGCCAACCCTCTCTGTTTGAATGAATTGCTTAGGCCTAGTAAATGGGTAAATTATTCGAAGAATCCCGTTATGGCAATCGAATATTTTCTGGGCCAATGAAGTGAAAATCGAGTCTTCCTGACGATCAAGAAGAAGAGAAAATGAAAAGTGAACCTCGGTAGAAAAACTTTATGATATTCAGGATATTCAAGACTTTACGATATTTGGAAATCAGTTTTAAGCGAATATTTTCTATTTTTTTTTCTCAATTTTCGTCGTTCTTCTGTTTTTTATTGTGGCATAAGGCATCTCGATCTTCTTCGTTGCTGAGGAAACTTTCAGGAATCTGCAAACCACCTATTTTTCCAGGATTTTTGCGATGAGACAGCTTATACTAAACCATCCCTCACCCCTTGTCTAATCGTAGACGATGTTTTTCACAAATTTGCGAAAGTTCCGCAAATGAACCGATAATTTCCCGCATCTTTACGCTATGCATGAAATGCTTCTGAAGCAAATTTGCATCATAATGGATCACCTCGTCTCGACTATATAATGTTGTTTGCATTGTTCTTGATCCATGCACGAGATGTTCGATTACCAACGTTCGCGCGACGATCAGATTCGATGGAATCAAACCAAGGTTATACAGCCGAATTACTCGACTAGTAGAGATAACACCATTGTGAAGTGGCCTACTTAGCTGTAGTGGCGGAAAGAATTGGGATCATGTTCCATATCAGTGTGTCTCGATAATCACTAATCTGTGGAATTTGGGGGGAGATTCCTGGAGCGCTCGGGGAACAGAGCCAGATCCAGCGATAATCCGCCACCCGGAAGACCTTCCTTGTTACTCGGCAATTATATTTAATCGGCGTCCGCATGCATCGTTGAGATTACCCAGGGTAAACGAGTTAATGCCCCGCAGATCTATCCATCGTTAACACAGACATCAACACGTCTACCCTAGGTAATCTCAATGATGCATGCAGATCCGGAAATGCTGGCTGACTTCCTTGCTCCACCCCGAGGCGGGAAGCCGGGGGGGGGGGG
>JARK01001338.1:909588-938992 GCA_000688135.1 Ancylostoma ceylanicum | reverse complement strand
GGGGGGGGGGGGGCTGTTAACCATGCGTTGACGACCTTGGCAGCCGAGGTGTCAAGCACATTCAAAACGGCACCAGGCATTACTTTTACGATATGAAAACGACAAAACAGCGAGCCAATAAAATCACTCTCGGTTGCCCATCGAAACGGGAATTTTTCCCCGTGTCAGGGATCACAGCTGAGCCTAGCAGTTCTCATTTCAGAAGCGGCAGACGACAATCCGATCACGACGAGGTTCCACTGTCGAGGCAGCTGCTGTGATCATCATGAATGGTGTCGATTTTGGGCGTCTGTAGGAGAGTGCAAGGTATGTTTGTGGTCTTCTTGAATCCTACCGTACTCTTACCGTAATCAGTGGGTCCTGAACAGAATAAGAAGAAGTGATTTATAGGTTACCAATTATTACGCTTTATGTATAGTAAAAACCCGTATATAATAATAAGGTCTGTAACTGCACGTTTGTCCTTTGAGCGTCATCGAATTGCCTTTCTATAGCCGGAATCTTCACAAGAAACAGGCAATTTATTGGAATTGTAGCCAGGCCACGCCCCTTTCATCCCGCGAAAATACTGTAGTAACTCTCACAGCTGAGAAATTCATTTGATAGTGGCTAAGCAACAGAGTTCATCGAGGCTAAGCAACAGGGTTAATGCCTGTGAAACTTGAGAAGAAAATTCGGCTTACGTGACAAAATCGAGAGACGCAGAGATAAAAAGATCAAAGAGACAGGAAATCTGTGAAGAGGGTATGGAAGGCTACTTAAAACGATTATGGAGTCACCTTTAGGTACTCCTCAGACAAATTTTCGGAAAGACCGCAGCAGAAAACCGGAAGAACCGACAGGTGACCTGCGGTCCTTCCGAATCTTTTTATCTCTGTGTCTCTCGCTTCCTAACCACATGGTCGAGATCTCTTTCTGCTGCTTTCTACATTTTGTCTGAGTCTTCTCATTTCCCCCCGGTTTTTTTTTTGTGGATAACACACTTTTTCTGCCCATATTCAAGCAAGGCATCCAGGAACGTTCTGGTCAAAAAACGGGTCTCGAATGTTCAAATTATTCGTACTATTCGAAAATTCATGTATTTTTTATCATGCACAGTTCTGCTATGATCTTTTCGGGAAAAAGTCATTCTACGCAGTCATTTTCCACGAATTTGCAATGAATTATCCAATAAAATCTCTCGTGGTTCAGGTACTGGTAGAGGTTAAAAGGTTATTCCGGAAAAAATTAACCTTCCCGTTTCAGTCCAAGGAAATATAATGGAATCACCACCATCCCTCTATGGTCGAGCCTGTAATCCATGAAATTCCTCCCCACATCGTGAAAATTCCAAAAATTCAGCGACGCCTGATTGAATTTATGGGGCGCATAGCCCTATAACTTGTGATTTACCAGTTTTCCGCAGAAAGTTTTCCATTGAAAACACCACATCAACATTTATCTGAACAAAGGACGTGTTTAGGTGTTTTCTGGGGAACATGAGTATGTCCCGGTCCAATCGATATCTATGAAACACGTGTCATATAAGTAATTTAAGTAGCGTGATCATGGCCGTGCGTCAATGTTCATGTCCTTGAACCAGCGGTCACAGCGTGTCGCGTTTTTCTTGGAATTACCAAAACAATCGCGTTTTTCCACTGGAATTCGTTGTATGACCCAGCAAAACCGGCAAGCAACGGGAAAATGTCGTTTTTTCTGGAGAAAACTCGTTGCTCAGTGTAAAAAGTGGAAATGTGACCGTGATTGCAGACGCGACGCTATTTGACGCAAAGAAAGCGAAGCGCCGAAAAACCCGCACTAAAAAATGGTGATTTCAGTCAAATCGAGAATGGATGTCGGACAACTGTCAGCTGGCTTGTGGAACCTGTAGACGAGGTCAGTGTTCTGGCGTTGTTCACGTTGTTTGAACGAACTTTCCGTTTTTACCCTGGTTTTCACCCCCGTAGGTCTCGCCGAACGTGTACGTGCACATGTCTTCGTGCGATATTTTTGGAATTGACCTTCTTTATGCAGTTTTTCTTCCGCTACGTTACTTACTTTGCAGAGAAAACCGTTTCGGACGTATAGCCCCGGCGTTATCTGGCCGAAGCATCTGACATTTTGCGTCGGTTCCGTAAAACTCTGACATACCTCCACGGGGGTAGATAGCGGCATTGCATAAACGTCCACATCAATTCAACCGTGCGACATTGCGCACGCAGCTGATCGCGCGTGCGTGCGATCACAACTAGCTCGCGAAACTACGAAGAAACTGTTTTGGTAGGGGTTCTCCTGTGCAGCAAGAAGATTTTATCGTTCAGGTGCCACCCGAACGTCACGACCGGGGGTCGCCCCGTCCGTGCGGCCACCGAGACCAGGACGGGGACGGAAGCCGCTCTCGTCACCGCGAGGCGCTCAACGAAGCCGGCGCCCGAACAGGAAGCTGGCCAGGCCAACGCGACCATCCAAGGTCTCGTTCAGGACCACGCCGTTCGCTAGGGCCACGAGGCCAAGGGGACGGCCAACGCCAAGGTATGTCCGAGTGACTTTCACGGAGGGATGGTGTAGGGATTGTTGGTGGGGACGGTCGAGAAGAAGCGTGTTCGAGAAGAGGACCCTTTCATCCGCATCCAGGAAAATAAGGTTTTGGTTAACTGTCATGGAACCTGTAGGGTATTCTGGAAATCCCAGGCATATTTTAATATTGAAGGAGAAATTTCTCATCATATTTCCCAACGAATTTACACCACTTGAAATGCATTTCTCTAATTTATAGTGTCCAAAATTTTTTCGCTTAATTTCAACCTAACCAGGTCTCCCCAATTCTCTAAAAATACCCACCAAAAAACCACTGGACACTAATCCATGTTTTATATCACCATCGAAACATAACGATTATACGGGGAACCCCAAACGGCCAGTTGGATGAGGAACCTGCTGCGGCGCAGGCGGAATTGTGTAGAGAGTACTAGAGAGCATGTCTGTCGAGGAGTGCACCAGACAGCTAGAGTGCCACTTCGCGCCGCGGCACTGGTCCGCATCCAACTGGCCGTTTGTGGTTTCTTGTACCTCTTTTTGCTTTTTATGACCCGTAGCTCAGAGTAGGGTCATACTAGGCTATGGAACTAGTGTGGTAATTCTATACCAGCGATTTTGATCAGATTCCAGATGACAGTGTGAGAAATATGGCGGGAAATTTAGCCTGGAAATCATGCCGAAGCCACGAAATATACTTGAAATTTAAGATGAGCTTCAGAACTTTTCGGAAATGAGCGAATGGCTCGAACGCTTCAGCCAAAAATCCCATGGAAAACGGAGAAATTTCCGGACTTATTCGACTATGATGGGTGTGGCTCATGATGAGACGAATTGGGGCGGATCATTTTGCTGCAATTGGTCGATTCACAGGAGAGGCCAATCATAGAGACTTGACCCGCCCCGTTTTGCCTCATAATGCCCAACACCCGATTATGATTTATCTGGATATTCTCTGGAATTTGTCAGGCAACCGGCGGTATAGTACAATCTGATTTTGGTGTGTTATTATTTCTAGAAGTAAAAATGCATTAAATATGGGGTGTGGAGCGTAGTACCTGGAATAGCGGTTCAGCAGAGCTCTGTGATTGGCCAGTTAGATGGATCGACCAATAGTAAGGCTCGTCTGCACCGCCTTTCCCAGGTTGAACGCAAGGCATATAGATATCCTCCAGAATTTATTCAGGAATAAATTAAATTTATTATGCACCTAAAAATCCACGAACTCGCTGATTTTATGTCCAGAGTTCTGCAAGTTTTTCCCATCTTCAACCCCTCGCAACCACTTCTTCTCGATCTCTTCACCTTACTAGTTAATAAGTTAAGTTAATCACAGAGATTTAAGTTGGTGATGGGAGTAGAATCATAGTCACATAGTTGTTTATTTTGTTATAATATTATTTTGTTAGATGATTATGTTCTGGGAAATTGGTGTTGGATAGAGAAATGACACTGCAAGTTTAGTGATACGAGAATGTTTTTGCGTCACAAGGGCAGCTCATCTGCACTTGGTCCAGAGCTAGTGGTCGCTGTAGACGTGCCGCCAGCTCGTCCTGACATGCTGATGCCACCACCAGCACGTGAACACCTCATTCTGCACGATATTCGCTTTTCACCACCACGACGTCATGAGAGCACTCCGCAGCAGGGCAATCGGCCTGACATGCTGCCACCGCGTCAGGACATGATGCCACCTCGTCAGGACATGATGCCACCGCGTCAGGACATGTTGCCACCTCGTCAGGACATGATGCCACCTCGTTTTGACATGGTGCAGCCTCGTCCAGACGTGATGCAGCCTCGTCAGGACATGATGCCACCTCGTTTTGACGTGGTGCAGCCTCGTTCAGACGTGATGCCACCTCGCCAGGACATGATGCCACCTCGTTTTGACGTGGTGCAGCCTCGTCCTGACATGATGCAGCCACGTCCGGACGTGTTGCCACCTCGTCAGGACATGATGCCACCTCGTTTTGACATGGCGCAGCCACGTCCTGACATGATGCAACCACGTCCAGACACGATGCAACCACGTCCTGACGTGTTGCCACCTAGTCCTAATATGTTGCCACCCCGTCCTGACGTGCTGCCACCCAGTCCTGACGTGCTGCCACCTCGCCTTGACGTACTGCCACCATCTCGCCAACAACTCTTACTGCATGAACGTCCTCAGTTTTCACCACCAGAACAGCACATGCCCACGGATCTGCAGGACATCCGGACAGACGTCATGACGACGTCGATGATTCAGCAGTCACGACAGGGGATGCTTCAGGAGCAAGTGGGCCCTGTTGCCCCACCTGGTGGTCCAGTGATCGGTGCCCCAACGTTCCCAGAAGGTCGTGGCGCTACTGCGGCCGAGATGTTCATGAGCCCTGGCAGTACAACGCCGACAGGACCATTCGAGCCGTTCGCACAGGAGACGATGATGTTGGATTTGTAAGAATTCTTAGGATTCTGCTCATTTGCACCGTGCACACACATACAAAAGCACACACGCACATCTTTTTGCTGCACATGCCGATGGTTTATTTATGGCTTCGTCCACAGCTTATCCATACTAACGCCACTAACGCCTTACCTGCTTGTGCAAGCTAGTGTTAAGTTCACAGCTTCATCCTCTGTGCCATACAGAATGCCATTCAGAATCTTTAGACCACGAACTCGCACTCGCCCCACTCGCCCCACTCGCCCAAAGCTTCAACAGCGCACATCTGCACGACCACGACCCACTCCTCGACCGGCGTTCAAGCGACAACCCATCACGTCAGTCAAGCACTCCTCTCATTCTTGTATGTATGCATGTCAACCACTGCGGCGACGCCAGAGCCAGCCAGCCATCTGGCTGACGTAATGGGATCCTGCGAAACGGTACAAGGTCCTTTGACGTGAATAGCATTGCACCTTGGGACGCTGTACCCATAGACATACACGCATGGAAAAGGTCATTGGCTGCGAGGACGTCAACTCGACGAGCAAATTTCCCAGAGAAAAACTGCCTGAATAGCCATTTAGCAAAAGTTTACACAAGAGCGTGAACCTTGAGGATTAGCCAAATTTTCTGAATTTACGTAATTATGGGAAAAACACCGCGCGGCACTCTTGGTAGCTTCGAAATTTCACACTCCGAGGAAGAAGGGACTATGCGTAGCGACTTGTTGCGGTGGTGTTTTTAACGGCGCATTTTCGTGCCGTTTGGCGCCATGCCAATTTATTCGCTTATAAATGGGGTCGTGACGTAGAAACTCGTCCACATAACCATTTCCCGAAGAGGTGAAACTCGTGCTCGTAATGTCTGGCATTAGTTTTTTGCGCGGGGTGACAATAGGCTGTTGCGTTTAGCAACTACGACATCTGCTTTAATGGTCGAGAGCGACTAGTTCTTTGCATCTCTAGAGGAGCTCTGGGATTAAATTTGAGCAAAATACGGAATCTCGGCGAAACTTCGCGTTATTGAGGGCTAGATTATCCGTGTTGATGAATGCTTATCTACACAGCCTTGGCACAAATAAAGTGTCCTATGTATGTACATACAGTGAGCGTCGATGGCGGTGACCCGTTTGCGGCCTCGAAAAGCACGCGGCGCGACCGCACCGCTTGAGCAGGAATCCTTTCCGGGGCATCAAATCATGGGGTTTTCATGGTAGTCAGTTAGTTTTCTTATTACTTACCATCAAATGTGATGAACAACTATCAAGAAAACCAGATTCGCCACC
The DNA here is from genome assembly GCA_000688135.1 of Ancylostoma ceylanicum. Taxonomy (NCBI): domain Eukaryota; kingdom Metazoa; phylum Nematoda; class Chromadorea; order Rhabditida; family Ancylostomatidae; genus Ancylostoma; species Ancylostoma ceylanicum. Next base: position 932,762 of record JARK01001338.1, on the reverse strand, counting down.
GCGGCGACGATTCTATCGTGAGCGGCGCGTTGGCCCTGCGTGCTTTTCGAGGCCGCAGACGGGTCACCGCCATCGACGCCCAGTGTAGGTCAGAATTCCATCATTTTAGAAGAAAATATTTCTCACGGCTAAAGGGCACATTATACAATTCATATGTCCGTCTGACGCTTGTGTGTCTAAATGATAACGGATCGGAACAGTCAAAATCCTGACGCGGCTCAGACGCACGTATCACGCACGCGTTGACGGCATCGCAGTAGTTGCGCGGTACTATTATTAAAGGCAACACCCACAGAAATTTCTGACTTCAAGATCTTGGCATATTTAGAAGGTAAGGATGGCGCTCAACACTTTCCTAACACATTCGCGACCTTACACTCTCGGCATGCTGCACCGCGTGGGACACGGGCGGTCGATTAAACACTCATTGGTGCTCAACCGGTTGGGCACGCGGTCCCACGCGTCACACATCGTGTGTCAACCGGTTGAGCACATTGTCGCAAATCTGTTAAAGACAAAACTTCCGTTAACATTAAGAAATACTCCTTTTAAACGTTCATAATGGCGTTACACCCAACAGGCGTGCTCTAATTGCGCGAGCCATAGGATAAAGACCGTTAACAAAAAATCGATAAGGCGTTCTTTTTCACCAGGCGGCTCTTTACGGAATCAGATATTTTTTCCCAACTGCAGCATTTCCACACGATAGGAAAAGAAATAGCCATTGGGAAATTAATATCAGTTAAAAAAGACACTGCTTGAAAATCAAAGCATCATGGGATTCGCTAAGCGCGAAGAAATGGGACAATATTAAAGCTTTGGCGGGAACTAGCTTTCATAATAGTTAAACAGCTATGATCATCCGAGAATGCTAATAAAAAAGAGTCGCAGTTACCAAAATCAAAGAAGTTGAGAGAAGAAATGAGGAAGATTGATGTAATTCTGAAAGCATACTGGGGGAAGAATCTTTACCGTTCGATTAGCCACATTTTCGAGTTAATGTAGTGTTTGCTCTATTGATTAGATTACCTGTGTATTACTTGCAAAATTCTGGACTATTCATGTGGTGCTCTTTATGTTTTGTTGGCGCACATTGCTGGTGTACAAACAAATAAACAAACAAGTAAATAAATAAATGAATAAATAGATAAATAAATAAATAAAGAAGTCACTTTAGAGGGGTGGCTGTTTGACAAATAGATCAACTGACAATCGATACTTCCCGCGCGCGAAAAACATTTCGGTGTTCTACCTAATGCAATCGAATGCGTACAAACTCATCTAAGAAACAAGTCCGTCTCATCTTAAGCGAGCATATTATAAGTGGGTGAAAGGACACTTCCAGTACAGCTTGTACGGCAAAAGTATCCCTCAGGTCCAGGGTTTTTCAAAACTTGCGAACCGTACGCAACGAAGATTCCCGAGAATGTTGCCTTTAAGAGTGTACATGGCGCGTTGACAGGTCTCCATGGAAAATCCTTCGCAAGCGCATGCGTGCGTCTGACGCGCGACTGACGGGTTGTCTGAGAGGGACTTATCTTATCTAAGAACACCTCCCTCCGCATTGAGCGAATCCTAGCATGATCTCGAATGAGGGTACATAGATGCGCCTAGGAAATTTTGTCCTGCGCGGAAAAGAGCGAGTAAATGAGTAAATTTATGTGAAATTTATTATACAGTCCAATCACCATGGAAAAGAAGCGAAACTTATCCTCGAAATCGAACTAAAACTACAGTATTTTCAGTATTTTACTAGCAAGTATTTTTCACTCCTCTCCACTTAAGAGTTTCACAGGGAAACAAGTGATGGTTTCTAAGGATCACTTCGCACTTAAATTTATCATTAGCGTAAATTATCGAGCTCTTCGGAACCGCCCGCGCTTCTATTTCCCGCTGCTACAACCGCTAACTATCAGACATCTATCGCTTTTTCCCTGACTCATCACGAAATCATTTTTTGCGTTCTGAAACACGGCGAATTAGACGCTTCCAATGTTGGCCGTCTCGTAAAGCGACAATTGAAACGTTGGTGCCAGTTCTTCGTTGGCAGTTTCAAAGTTCAATGCGAGCATCCCCCGCTGTGCCGAACGATTGTGGGGTAGTTGTAGATGTGTTGGGGCTGTGACGGGGCACTCCCATGTGTCTTGTCCATCCTTCTCGGGAGTAGCAAGAGGGAGCAGGCTCCGTATTCATGGACGTGCCCGGGAAAATCGTGACTTCTCCGTTCTTCCATAGTAGCTGAGGTTCCAGGATGAAAATGAGGATACTATGCTGGAGCGACTTGTCTTAGTCAGTGATTACCTCTGGCAGCTATGTTACATTTTGGTTGAGAAGATCGTTTATTCTGGAAGAACGGGAAGCTCAGGACCCTCCTGGAAATGTTCATGAATACAGGCACCGGAGAGGTAGGGGTTTTATAGGTGTGAAAAGATCGCTGCTTTTTTTCTATGGGCTTCTTATCGCAAAAAGTAGAGTTTAAAAAGTTTCCGAAGAAGGTGAGGATTCTAGAATGGTATGGCAAAATGTGCGAAAACTGCAAAATGTCCCAGATAAGGATTCCATGATGTTCTTTCCAGCCCAGGTCCAATTTTGGACCAGTGGGGAACATTTGGGATAAGGCTGAAGGACTGGAGGTAAATTTAGTTCTGGGACAATTTTTTTTTCAATTTGAAAACATCCAAAGGTGCTCCAAACAAGAGAAAACTATAACAGGTGTGGTGAAAGTCCATAAAAATATCATATTTTCGTACCGAAAAAATGAATAGTTTAATGATGACGATCCTCACTCATATCCTAGATCTTTCCCTGTGGGTCATGTCTATTCATCTAAGGTTCTTTATGAAAGCAGTCGTGGTTCTGTCTACGTAAATAAATAGGTTCAAGAGACTCAGGAGAAAAAATGCCTATCAGGCCTACGCCATCGGAAATTCCCGTCCATAGTACAGTACAGGTATTGAAAAGGATGTCTTACTCGTAGAAAACCCATTCCAGAAACATGACGTTACAATTTCCCCAAATCTCCCCATATTTTCCCTATTTCAAGCTATCCATCCTGACTCTTCCAGCACTAGCCGACCGACCTCACCCCGTACAGCAGCTCCACGAAACAATCGCAACGCTGGCAGATGTCAGGAAATCCTTCGCGATCCGCTCCTTGCCGCCGAACAAATGTGGAGAGAACACCTTGTCGTCTCCACAGAAGGTAAGCCCCTCAGAATTCTAGGTACCAGAAGTAATTGTGCAATTGCAGACAACTCCAATCGAAGGACAGTGGATCTGGATGGGGTTATCCGTTCGAATCTGGCCAGTGCTTGTGTTCCACGTATGGATGAGACAAGTTGCGAGAGAAATACTTGCTATAATGCTTACTTTAGGTGGGTAAAAACTAGCAGTTAGGTTATTTTGCCTAGCTTTCCTGGTTATTTCTTACCAGAAAGGTTCAAAACTCATAAATAACCTCAGATTTGGCAGTTCCCTGATCTTTCAGGATAACCCAGGGAAAAAAACCGAATATGACCAGTGCGTCTACCCTTTTATTTCCCTCAAACTCTCCACCCCAACATCCAATTTCCCGTCCAAATGCCTTCGCATGCTTCATAAACTCCCCGTACGCGGACAATACCGCGTTTAGCCACAACGACTTTACGTTCAAGGAAAGTATGGACGGGAAAAAAACTGCTGGAAACGTTGATGTTCACCATTTATAGCCTTGTTGTGCTAAAGGTACTCAATTTGCATGAACGAGTTTTGCATAATGACAGGCTTGGAAACTGTCCAAGTCGGGGGAGCGGGCGATTGGGTTTGGGTAAAAGATTGTCAAGAAAATTTTTGGAGAGGAAGGAGTGCTTCCTCAAGTGGAGCACGTTCAAAACAAAGCAAAAAAAATGCGAAAACCAGGAAATATGACAGTTCCCAAGAGAGCTCTAGGATTTTCCTTAACAGCAACGGGATCTATGAACGTTCCCGAAAAGGTTACGACATACCCGGAATGGATGATTTATCCGGGTAAAAATCCTCTGCTCGAGAAATTTGTCCCAGTCTACTATAAACAGGATATTTCGGATATAGAAAACCGCTATTTCCGGACTTTTCCCGCGACGGACAATTCAGCTTTGATCTAAGACGATCAATAAGGTGCTAAAATGAGTGACAGCTCTTCAGAACCATGTTTGGCTTTTTACCCAGCCCAGCCTTTTTCCCATATTTGGTAACTGTAAACCTTCCTGGGAATCAGGATTCCCGTCACAGATCTAAGCGATCGCTGAACGGCAATGAGAGGAAAAGCCCAGATTTTTCCGCTTTTTTCCAAAATTTCCAAAATCCATCATCCTCATAGATCCCCTATCCAGCCATAAATCCACAATTCTTCCAGAACTATGGACGGTACGTGCAATAACCTCCAGAATCCGCTGCGAGGAGCTGCTTATCGCCCTTATACTCGACTTCTGCCCACTGTTTACGACAATGAGTTGTCCGAGCCAGTAGGTGAGGAATAGCCCATTTGAGAAGAGCACGTTGTTATCTATTCCAGAAAATTCGTCCTCAACCTCTTCAAAATTCTTTTTTTCTCCTTTTCGTGCCTGCCATGGATAGCACTTTTCTGGATAACATGTGTTCAGCGTCGATGTTCCCACATCTTCGCCCGTCTCCTCGTGAAATCACTCGACGTCTCACCTCATCTCACGCATCTGTTGTCTCCGACGACTACAACGCATTGATCATGCAATTCGGACAGTTTATTTCCCATGACATGGCTAAGGTAAATGTATTTCCTGGAAAAATCCACGATACGGATCCAATGGCTCCTTTACAGACCACTCTGATCCCGTCGGCTAAGTGTAATGTCTGCCAGAATATCACAAGTCGTTGCATGGCTGTACCTATTGCTAAGGATGACCCAAATTTGGGGTAAGCCTTTTTCCAAGGGAAAAACTGTCCAGAAAATGGTTGATTGGTGGAAAATGCAGATTCCGTAAGAATACGTGCGTACGAGTGTCGAGATCGTCACCGATTTGTGGATCAGGAAATCAAAAGCCGCGACAACAACTCAACGAGAATACTGGTAATGTTTTGAGCCTTTCGAATTTAGAAAAGAAGGTAAATATAGAAGAGTATAGAATAGTTTACCATACTACGTTGAAATCGAAAATTTCTTGGGTCTGAATGAGCAGTTGGGATTACCCAGGGTAAACGTTTCAGAGCCGATAATTCCGAGAGAGAACTATCCCATGAACTTTGCTGGACCTGACCCTGAATGCATAAATGAGTGAATGAATAAATGAGTTGATGCCCGCATTAATTATTGGTAAAATTGGGTGGTGTTAACACTTTACCCTGGGTTATCTCATTGCGGTCTCAGGCTTCAGTATACCTTACGTTGTTACTTAACTTTGAGCTTATAAAACTGTAGGAACACTGAATGGCTGTCTTTTCCAGGCTACATCGACGCCTCCCCCATCTACGGCTCATCCGTTCATGACTCCGAGAAATTCCGCCAAGGAAAGACCGGCTTCCTTAAACTTCCCGCTTTCAATGGAATGCAAAGTGAGTGCTTTAGTATCCTTGAACTATAGGTCAAATAAATCAATATTAGGATATTTTCCGGTATTCGCATGGTATCCTAGGCTTTTTTATTTGAATTTAGTTGCTTAATATTCACAGGTACATATACAGAGAAAGGCGCTCATATTCGTCGTTAGGTAGAAACCCAGATGGGTATTATAGTATAGTAGAAACCCAGATTGGTCCAGGTGGTAATCAGAACCGAATTCTGGGTGGGAAAAACCTGTCCACGGCTGTAAGCGGGAGACATGAGCTAACTTCAGATTTTCAATACAGAACTCTAAATTGTTCCAAACGTCTACATCCCTTTTCGGGAGTACTGCGAAGATTCTGTATTCTTGACGATTTTTCTGGATTTTGTTTCCACATCCCCATTGAGTCATCAGGAGCTCTTGGGCTAAGAGTTCAGGCAAGAAATTACTTCTGCGCCAGGAAAACAGGATCTCAGGGTTTTTTCTGCTCCTTCATTCAAATAAAACACTTCAAACATTTTTAGTTCCATCTGGTGCTTTGATGGCCAATTGAATAGAAGGATATTCTCTTAGGTTGTCCTGAAAATAATGGACCGACGTACATAGTATTGGTAGGGTTTTGTAGCTAACAACTTTAGCAACTCTACCAACTTAGAAGCTAAGTATTATAGAAAGTTTGAGAGGGAAGGAAGAAGAACAGCTCTTCTGTGGTGATGTGCCTATTCTCACGGCTCCGCATCCAACCAAGAAGAATTGCGTGGATTGAAGCACTGTATCTCTCCTCGGAACATTGCGTTGGATAGACCTTTGTCCAACCTAATACCCCCTTGGACAAGAGGCGAAAACGCTTTTGATCCAGAAAACCCACGTGTATCAAGTAGAGTGGACATTGCCCTACCCCAATGCTTGTTGACTCCAGCAGCCCCGCTTTCCTCTTTCTATAGATTCTTTGAAACAGCAAAAATTGACTTGAAGAGAATAATATTATCCCGAAGAAATATTTCAAGTTTGAGCTGCGTCAAACAACTTGGAGTGCGCGGCTTGAGAGCGACCATTATTTTTGGGACAATCTCTTGAAATCTATAAGGATTAAGAGAAAATATAGCTCAAAATGGTAAAGGTGGAATCATAGGAATAAATGTGAAAGAAGTGATGAATTGGCTTTTGGAAATCACTACAGGAAACTTTATCCTGGAAATTCTTGGATCTCTTCAGAAGGCGATGTGATGCTACTTTCGTAGGATTGCTTGGACTATTGCTGCCTCTTTCTACGCTTCAAGTTGCAAAAACACAAATAAATTTGTTTAAATACAAATATATTAAAGAAATATATAGAACATAAGAAGGCTGCATACTACAGTTGTGGCGAAAAGTTTTTGAGACAGCAGGTAGGCATTGATCAAGTTTCCGGAAATCTCTTGTACAATTCGAGGAAAACTACTATGAAATAATAGCCTTAAACTCTTAAAAGATGCATTCTTCAGATTGCATCTGGCCTTAGCCGCTGATTCGCTCGCCTTTTATCAATTAATCAGCTCGAACGTGTTGGTGTTTACAATGTGTTTCCTCTCCAAACAACGCAAATCGAATGACCGCCAACTGGGCGGACAAGGTTATCTCGCCGGGGAAATTTCTTAACAAAACTGCTGATTGTTAAATTACATACGTCATGGGGAATAACGGGAATAGCATTCGCTGCACAGTGAAACCTGATATCTATCATAGGTCTTTTCCCGAAATCGTAGCTAAGAGGGAAAAGAACTTGGATGGGTGATGGAAAAGACAAAAAAGTTGCAATTCCCATAAGGTGGTGGAATACGAGCTCTGCTGTTGCAATTTTCTCGGATTGGAAAGCTGAAAAGCTCGAGAATAGGCCAGGTTCTTTGGATAGCGATACCACTGACAAGGATATTTGCATTTTTACAGTTTTCTCAAGCTTTTTTAAAGGGAGAGCAGCCTCATTTGCCTATTGTACAGCTGAATACCTTGATATAATGTTTTGAGAATTTTTTTACTCGAAAAAAATTCGTTTCGAATAGGATTACAGGTAGAAGAACCTTATTAAAGATAAGGCTATAGTTTTCCTCCTACTCAAACAAAAAAATCTGGATTTGCGTTAAGGATGACATCCCAGGGGTTGTGCATAACTTCAATCCAGGATACTAACACCCCTTGATGGCTTCTTCTCTGGATTTTTCTAATCATTAAACAAGCAGTTTTCTCAAAAATCTCGAAACCCTTTAGGGAAAATAAGTCTGCTCTCCTGTTTCTTCACAAAAAATCTGGATTTACACCATGAGACATCCAGAAAGGCATCCAATCTTATTCCAGAAAAGTATGTGGCCATCCAGAAAACTCATTTCAGTGCTTCCATTCGACCAATCCAAGTGCAAGAGCAAGAAATCTTGCACCGTAATCTTCACTGCCGGTGATAGTCGTGTGAATCTGTTCGTTGGCCTATCAGCATGGCACACTATATTCACTAAGGAGCATAATCGGTTGGTTTTGACCTGTTGTAGACTTTTCTGATCAATATGCATCTTACGAACACTTGGTGACATTCAGGATAGTATCGGCAATGATTCGGATGAATCCACACTGGGACGGTGAGCGGCTCTATCATGAGGCTAGAAAAATTGTAGGAGCAGAAGTGCAAGCGATTGTCTATCGGTGAGTGAAGCGCTTAAAAACAAATTCTGGATTTCCCCGTAGGGAATGACTGCCTTGAAAATACGGGGAAATTAAAAAATTCCCTCTCCAGAGAATGGCTACCGAAAATCCTTGGAGCTGCGTTCTCATCAGTCGTGGGTGACTACCGAGGCTACGACCCGTCAATTGACGCCACCGTAGCAAATGAGTTCACCTCAGCAGCGTTCCGATTTGGTCATGGAATGATCCAGGTTGGATTTTAGCCATAATTCCCTATTGTAGACACGACTTGGGAGTTGATACATGTTTTATAGTAGTCAGAGAACAACTTTATGTCAAAAAATTGGCGTTGGAGCGCGTTTCACAACGTTGGCGTTAGGGCGTACTCCACAACAAAATTTATTGGCGTTAGAGCGCGTTTCACAGCAAAATTGATCGGCATTAGAGCGCGTTTCACAACGGAATGGATTAACTTTAGAGCAACTTCAAGGCGAAAAAAATGCGTCAGAGCTCGTTTCACAAAAGAACGGATTGGCATTAGAGCGCGCTTACAATAAAGTTGGCATTAGAGCGCGTTTCATTGTGAAAATACAATAATTCGAGTTATAAAACTGATAAATCGCAGTGCCACCCCGAAAATTCAAAGAACAATCGACCCATGATCCTTCCTTCATCTTCTTAGGGATAATGTTGCTTTATTTTCTTCAAAAATCCAAAATTCCGACTTTTTCGAAGCCGACTGTTTCAATTCGATAGTATCTGGCAAACTTCTCTGTTCCAAAGGTTGAAAGCGGGCTTCTCGGGTAGGGAGCCCTATACCTGAAGGGGCGGCGCGATCAAGTTTCGTGATTGGTCGATTCATGCAAACGTCCAATCGCAGAGTCGGGTTGCACCGCTTTTCCAGGTAAAACGCTCCACATCCGGGCTTACCTCCTATTATGTATTTATAATACAATTTCGAAGTTTTGGAAAGTGAGGAATATTTACAGACATTGGAAGTAAAAAATTACATGTTGGAATTTTCCTAAAATCAAATTCCAGAGTCGGTGTGAAGATTTCAAGTACTTCATTGCTAGTTTTTATTGATTTTTTCGAATGCCTGCACAAAAATATCTAATTTTCACCTTGAACTCTCCTCCAGAATCCCAGCCAACTAGACATCTCCAATTAAGAAAAAAATGACAATTTTCTTACGCAGACTGATCTTGACCTGTCTGCACGTCTCTGCAGGAAAAAAGCACTAGTGCTGAAGTGATGTTTTTACTAACAAGTACGCTAATCTCTCCACTACATCTTCAGTGCAACAACATTTTTCTTGCCCTCTCGACCTTGTTACGTTTTTACGGGGCAAAAGTACTAAAATCACGCTTTGGAGATTGAAAGCCGGTTGGTAGACACGTTTTTAGGAGGTAGTAGCGTAGTGAGATGGAACCGAGTCTTTATGTAAAACAAATAAATTCGTAGGACACTTTTTCAAAAATATGGGCAACGCGCGTGGGCGCCAAATTCAAACGGTGTGGGGGAAGTACTAGAGTAGAGTGAAGGAGGGAGTAAGGATTGCGGATCACAAACATAAAACTGAACCCAGGGGCCGCATGCATCAACGAGATTACCCAGGGTAAACGTGTAAACCCCACTGATTTACCCATAGTTAATACGAACATCAACACATTTACCTTAGGTAATCTCGGTTATGCGTTCAGGCCCAGAGCTCTTATGGTACTTCTCGCCGGAAATTATCGATCTGAATATCGAATTATTGATCGATTTCATCGATTTTTCACACTTTTGCTCCAACCTAGCTCGAAAAATGCCTGCTTGGGTTTTCCAGCGCGCTGATCTAGAATCTGACAAGCATTTTGCACCACCATCATGAATTTATTGATATCACTACTAAGAAAAATCCTCGAAACATTCTTCATGCATATAAATAAAAAATAAATAAATGAAGATACGGATAAATATATAGTAAATAAAAAAATATGTCTATTCAGGAATTCTACCAAAGACTCGACCCCAACTTTGGAAACTCTTCGTTCGGCGCTCTTCCGTTCCAGAAGGGCACATTGCATTCGGATGTTCTTGTAAATGAGGTAAGCTGTGGTTACCTCCAGAAGGACGTGGGAACCCTCTAAGAAATGGTCAATTTTTACCTTATAGTATTACCTGCCATGGAATCCCTATTGTTATACGTTAGTGTTGATCAAAAAGGACACCTCCTTCAGATTTTCTTCCACTAAACTTGAGTATTAATCCGGAAAGAACTAAAATTTTCCCTCACAAGTTTCCAGGTGAACGTCTTGAGGCATCGAATCCTTATTCTTTAGAACGTTTTTTCTATAATTTTTGGCAATTTCATATTACCCCATTTCAGGGAGGACCCGATCCACTATTGCGAGGAATGTTCTCGCAAAACGTCAAAAGACCTCAACGGGTAACGACAACAGTAACGGAGAACATGTTCGGTTCAACTGATCTCAGTTCTATTAATATACAGGTAACTACTGGCGCAATTTCTTTGATTTGGCTCCAAAAGGTCAGTTGGCGCGAAGAGGCGTGGTCTCCTCCCTTCTCTTATTGGTTGGAAACTCTAGTGGACATTTCAATCAGCCAAAACGTATTTATTATATATTTTGTGGCTCTAACAGAATCATACCTTCTATTAATATACAGTTAACTAATAGCGCAATTTCTCTGACTTGATTTCACGAGGTCCGTTGGCGCGCGGGGGCGTGGCCTCTTCCTTTTCTTATTGGCTGGAAGCTCTAGTGGACGTTTTAATCAGCCAAAAAATATTTATGTTTTGTGGCTTTAGCATGGTCGTAGCTCTTCCATTGATATACAGGTATACAGGTAACAATGAGCGCGATTCCTCTGATTTGGCTGTGAAAGGTCCGTTGGCGCGTGGGGGCGTAGTCTGCTCTTTCTCTCGTTGGCTACAGGCTCTAGTGGACATTTCAATCAGCCAAAACGTATTTATTATATATTTTGTGGCTCTAACAGAATCGTACCTTCTATTAAAATACAGTTAACTAATAGCGCATTTTCTCTAATATGGCTTCATGAGCTCTGTTGGCGCGGATGGGCGTGATCTTCCTCTCCCCTTATTGGCTGGAAGCTCTAGTGTGCAGTTTCACCACCCGGAACAAATTTATAATTCGTTACTCTAGAACAATCGTAGCTTCCATTAATATACAGGTACGTACTAGCGTAACTACTCTGATTTGGCTTCATTAGGTCCGTTGGTGCGTGGAAGGGGGGGGGGGCGTGGCCTACCCATCCTCTTATTGGATCGGAACTCTAGTGGACATTTTGACAGCCGAAAACTATATTGTTTGACTCAGAAAAATCGTAGTTTCTCGCAAAATAACTGGAGAACTCACCAGCTCTACAAATTTCTATGTTCGGATAAAATTTTGATGACCCATGCGGTTCCAGCAGTGACCTGGCTTATTGGTGAAGCAGAGGTCTAAGCAGGGCCTAATTTAGTGGATCCACACAAAGCCACGTTTCTGCCCGTTAAACATAAGTTCCACTCCAGAAATATTTTCAGAAAAAAAAAGGAAATTCTCATTTTTCTTCTATCCCATCCTAAAATTCTTTTCTTTTTCAGCGAGGTCGTGATCACGGACATCCAAGCTACACAAAATATCGCGAACTCTGCGGAATGGGCGTGGCCACCAGCTTCGATCATGTGAGTACAGCCCTTAGCTCCTTTCATTCCCTTCCAAAATGGAAAATTTCTCCAGTTATCCCGAGAAATCCTCAACACCGGCACTCGCGATAAGCTGCAAAAAGTCTACGGCTCCGTGGATCGAATAGATCTATGGGTAGGAGCGCTGCTGGAAGATCCTGTAGTACGTGGTCTGGTAGGACCTACCGTGGCCTGCATTGTGGGGCCACAGTTCAAGCGAACAAGGGATGGAGACAGGTATGTGCTATTCCATGCTCTATTTCATGTACTAAAAGTGACACTAAAACGAGTTTTCAGATTCTACTATGAAAACCCCGGAGTGTTTACACGAGCGCAGTTGTCAGAAATTCGAAAAAGCTCGCTCAGTCGAATCATATGCGACAATTCAAATACAATTTCGGTAGCTAAATTGCTATTACTTTTTAGTACGAGGGCTTTAAATTGCTAAAGATGGAAAAACAAATGGCTTCGTTCCAGATGGTTCCTCGGGAAGCGTTCCGAATCGGTCATCTGACGCCATGCAGTCAGATACCGCAAATGGATCTCAGCAAGTGGAAAGAATAACACGGCTCATTCATTTTAGGTGAGAAAAACGATAAATAAACAAAACATAAAAAGTGGTAATAAATTCCTTGCTCTGAAAACCTGAGATTTGTAGTTACGCAGGTTTCAACGGAAATTTTCAAAAAGAAAGTATTGGCAAGTTGGTGAAAATTCCCAGGAAATTCCCAGCTTTTACGAAGTTTCACCAAAATTCCTGTGATTCAAGTCTTAAGCTATGTCTTTTTTTCAAAGCTAAGCTTCTAATCTAATAATGATAAGGTAATTAACAAGAATTTATCCACATAAGGCTCAGATGGAACTGCATCCACGCGCCGCGCCCGTCGCTCGCGTCTTGGCACTCTTGCTGCCTGCGTGTCCTCACATCTCATTGATATCACCGCTTTTGGTTTTACCACCACTTTTTGATCCATGTCTTTAGCGACTTTTTTCTCTTCACTACGCTTTTAATTTGTAAAGGAGACTCAGGTGGGTCCAGGTTCACACGAGCCGCGCCGCACCGCCCCACTCTAGCTGTCTGCGTATCCTCATATTTCAGTGGTATCACTGCTCTTAGTTTTACCGCCACTTGTTTGATTCAAGACTTTAACAACGGTTTTTTTCCTCAATTACGCTTATCATTTGTGAAGGACAAGGATCCACCTACATGAGACGTGAGCTTAGAAGCACGCCCTGCGCACCGTCATTCGCGCTTCCTCACTCTAACTATCTGCGCATCCTCACACGTCACTGATATCACCATTCCCATTATCGATCGATAATGTGTTGTAGGACGGTATACTGAGTCCAAACATTGAAGTCTCCTATATGTCCGTTGACCATGGGCCACATCACAGACATTACCCAGGGTAAATGTGTTTACAATACCCAAATCCACCCATCGTTCAAAAGGGGGTCTACAGGTTTACCCTTGGTAATCTCAGAAATGTATCCAGGTCCATACTGTAGGGAAATCACCAAATCCAGTCAATGTTTTGGAATCCAGTAGAAATTTTTTTTCTGGAAAAGTACGCTTCTATGGAAGAATGGCAGCCAGACAATGGTGCTAAGCTTCCCAGATTTATGAAAAATTATGGGCAATAAATTCAATTTCATGGAAACCTTCAAGATTCCAGGGAAAATGCCCTGATTCAATAGACTTTAGCCTTTTAACAATTTCTTTCAGGTTTCTCTGCTCATTTCTCTTTACCACACTTACCATACCCACGATGACGTCACATACTTTTCAGGCTGTTTGGAAAACGGTTGATGCGGGCTCAACAATAGCCATGTTATTCATAATTTGTTTGAGATATAAGATCTTCAATATCTCTCCTCTAATTTTTACCTCAACGCAATGTCCTACGGATCCGCATGCATGTGGAACGAGGGGCACTAGAGCTTTCCATGGAACGATATTGAAGATCGTGATGCTTATTGTCCTCTTTAAGTGGAATAAATCTATAAAACATGTTTCTTACACCACACAAGGATATGATTTCACTTCCGCATCCAGAAATAACCAAGGAGTGGACAATCCTTGACCTTTAGTTAGAAGTTACAGCACCTCTGGACGACGCATTTCTTTCGTAAACCTTATACAGATGACATATATTCTAATGACCAGACACATCAGCGGCTACGCAATAAACACAGGACAGCGTCTGTGACGTCATCAGTGAATAAGACATCAAAATCCGTGGAAATCACATTTATTTGAATTTTCCAAACGGTGCTTCAAATTTCGAGAGATTATCGATTGGATCGCGAAGTGGAGGAGACTCGGACTTCCGACCCACTATCCTCACGTAGTTGATAGGGACGAGTCCAACACGATCGCCTTCTTGTGAACTGGAAGAGAGGGAAATTTGAAATTACATTAATAAAATTAAGTAATTTTTAATGAAATTAAAGCTAGCTTGGTGGCCTAGACCCACATGGTTCAGGTTGCTCTTTGAATTTTTCTATCCTGCCAGATTTTTACTGTAGATGGGTGAACAAATTGAATAAAAAGAGGTAAATTGGTGCGCCTAAGCACTAATCTCTGTCTCATTTGATAATTCACAATGCTCCAGCTGACGGCCTTCAATCTGAGCTTCCGCCCTCTTTCAAGGCTCTCAATGTTTTTTATCCACGATATGGAGATGAAGGAGCACTACGGCCTTTATTATATACATAGTATTTGCTCAAGGATTATGCTCACCTACACCTACAATTATTTGGAATATAGACATTTTTAAGCAAGTTGTAACTATCTCATCCCAGGAGAACAATTTACAAGCCACTGCTTTCTAGCTAATGATGTGCGAATAACGTTCAAAATCACACGAAGTCCAGGTTTGTAGAACCCACTCCCCCAGAACAAACTGTCCTGCGCCTGAATGCATCAGGGAGGTTACCCAGGGTAAACGTGTTGGATGACTCGTCCCACTTTAGAGGAGCGGGTGTGCAACAATCCTCTCGGGAATCTCCATGAATCTCGCCACAGATCTCACACTCGCCATCTACTGGGTTATTTCTCCGAACTGGATACATCATCGAGATTACCCAGGGTAAATGTGCCGATGTTCCGACGCTCGTGTTGATGATGAGTAAATTTGTGGTGTTATCCCGTTTATCCTAGGTAATCTCAATGATGCATGTGGCCCCGGAAGATTTGGCAGCCAGAAAGAATGGAGGAGGCAATCACAGCGTGCGTCAAAATTGGGTTTCCAGCGAAATATCCTTGGATCAAACCGATTATCGAATGAAGTCGCCTAACAACAAATAAATGATAAACCTATGGTATTAAAAAAAAAGAAAACAAAGCTCCGATTGTTAACTCCATCATGCTAAATTGAACACTCGTGAAATTTTTCCAATATTATTTTGGTGATTTGGTGTGACCAGTTCAATCTTACATGGATTTATTGGGTTTACAGGGGTATCAGAACGATTCTGACCTAGAACACTTCCAGAAAAGCTACTTAATGCAGTGAAATTTTTTTTTTGATTGTTAGGGAGAAAGTCAAGAAAGCCTAAAACGACTTCCAATCGACGAACCTGGCAAGAAGCCATCCTCGTACTCGTGGCTGCTCCTCCTTTGGTGCAACTCGAAGAATTTCGCCATTCATGAATGAGAGCTCTTGGTCGTTGGCAGCTTGAAAGTCATACAATGCCTGAGGAAATAACGAAATTCAGTGGGAAAAAACATGGAAAACGAACGGGGAAAGGCAAAAGTCGTGAAGAAAAGGGTACCCACCTGTGCAGTATAATGAGCACCAGTGCCAGTTGCCCACTTCCTCCTCTCCTCGACGGATCGAACCATTTGTGAAATGGCTTTATATATCAGCCATGGTCCTCCGAGCGCCACCACCCAAAACATAACAGCTGGCCAGTTTATTATCGGTGGGCTTGAGCCGCCAAGGACGTCAGAGCCTTAAAAACCAGGCATCCTTAGAATCCCTGGACGATAAAACTAAGAATCATGGAAAAACCAACCAAAAGGCTCCTTGACTTCACCCCAAGCCAATTCTGCTGCACTGGCATAATTGGCTGGTTTCAGACGAAGAAGCACCAGGAAATACCGCCACAACTTCTGCAGGAATTTGAACAGTGACAGGGACAAGACGATTGATGTTAACTGAAGAGAAAACCTGAATTCGTGTAGGAAAAGCAAATTCGTGCCTATTTCTCACTTGCAATTTCAATCTGGACAACTGCTCCACGACCCCGATTACTGCCCTGAACGAGCTGTAAACGGCATTATGAGTTGAACTGAGCATGTTAGCCACGGAGGAGACTGCGTTCACGACAGCTTCAATTGACTGGAAGGCACCTCGAGACGATTCTGGAATTTGGACAAGGATATTGCTATCACCGGTAAAACGAAAAAATACAATGTCGGTCAATCATTCTCGCATCGCAGAATAGCGCCCATCTGCCCTGCCGCGCTACACCACCTATGCGGTGCGGCAGAGCAGCACAGTGCTATGGCTGTCACTATAGATGTTTTGATTGTGCTTTCCATCCTTTCTGGACTAGAAACAAATGTACAAGAAAAAACGGTGGAAAACTTGGGCACAACATAAACGTCGAGAAATACAGCGCCCATCTGCTCTGCCGCGTCGCATAGATGGTGCGGCGCGGCAGAGCTGATCGACAATGTTCTGTGATGCAAGGATTGGTCGGCACTACAAATTCAGTCAACTCTGAGGCTGTGTTTATACTTGGCATCGCGGCGACGGCCATAACTTCCGCGAAATAGCTAGCAAAGATAATTTGTAGGCGAAAACAGATGAAAGAAGAAGGAGACAACCGAAACTTCTTGCCCACAACGTTGAAGTGGTCGCGTCGGGCTTGGTTTCGGACGCGACGCGAATCCGACCAATCGCGTGCTTTTAGGTGGAGAAAAGTATAAACAGCATGCGACGGAGATCTGCTATAGGGCTTTGCGGACGTAACTGTCAGTTGCTACAAGTCGGCCGTGGCACGCGCACGATTCCACGCAGGACCACCTGCACTCGAACATTTTGCGTGTGCGCGATGATTGCTTTGTGATGAAGTATAAACACAGCTTGAGACCGGCTACACCGACGCACCTTCGGCTAATCTAGCAAAACTGCTATCTGTGCCGGTATGTCCATACTGTCCTCCGTACATGCTACCTCCATACATTCCACCATACCTAAAACGAACCCTCGAGTTGTTTTTGTCGACTCTACGGAATTTGTGCCTAACTATCGTCGCTTTTGAAACGGACTATAAACACTTCAGCGTCGTCTAGAAATGGACCTCCTCTAATAAATTTCATGGTCCAACTAAGGTTGAATTCAGTGTTTACGTAGCCAAAATTTCATTACTTAATCAAAATACGAGCAAAAGAGCAAATTTGAAAAAAGATCTCACATTCCAACGCCGTAACTGTGTGGTCCAAGTCCATAACCAGCACCTCCGTAACCCATTCCACCTCCATACATTCCATAGTTGGGCATCATGTTAGGCACGGTGTTCATCTCTGTTGGTCGTGGTGGCAGTGGAGGTGGAGCTCCTGGACCACTCGAAGAGCTAGGCCCGCCACCGGGATTCATGGCCTATACAAGGATCTTTATTATTAGATTCGCGGCTATGTATAGTTCGTTTCGCCTGGGACGATACTCGGGTGGCAACAGAGAGGGAAAGAACGCTGAAAGTGTGCAGCAATAGGAGAGGAACGAGAGAAGAGCAGGGTTGTCCGCACGGATACTCAATATTGTCGCGTTTGAAACAAACTATACACACAACGATGTCGAGAATTCATATTTCATGAGCAAGTTCTCCTGATTAGGAGAAAAGTAGATATTGGAAGACTTATCACGGTTTCTAGTTTATTGAACCGTGAAGTTTCGAAAGTGACAAAGCCCTGGGGATTTGAAAAAAAAATTCGAGAAAACTGACTAACAGATTGCAAGTTTTCTGAAGAAGTTTCACAATCATGCAGTGAACCCCAAACGGCCGTGATTAAGTGGCGGGACCGCGGCGCGGGTACTCTGGTTGTCTGCAGCGGCGAGACAGCGGGCCTGCCCTGTAGAGACGCAGAGGAAACCGATAAGTCGTGACTTCCCGCTGCCTCGGGAGGTGCGGCAGACAACCAGAGTGTCCGCGCCGCGGTCCCGCCTCTGTCTACAGCCGTTTGGAGTTCACTGCATGTGGTAAACTTCCTTTGAAAGACAACAATCGTTCGTTATTTTTGCGATTATCACCTACTGGTGTATCGTTCGTGACTACGCATGGGGGTAGTACAGTAGGAAGGGAACTAATTGTGTAGTGATAGAGCATCAGTGAAGTGATGTGAAGTGACAGCCACACGTTACTGGGACATTTCGATTTGATTCTACAGACCATTTTAAGATAACGCTTATTCAGTAAAGCAATACTTCCACCCCCCCCCCCCCCTGGCCTAAAACCTACTTCACACACAATGAAGTATGATCGGCCTTTTTGTTCGACTTAATCTTCCTTAAGTTAAATCTTCCTTAAGTTACCTCCTTTTCTGTCCTTAAAATGCCAACCGAAAGCACTAGTAAGCACGTTTGTTGAAGATCACATGGGATATAAAAAATGTTGAGTAAAACGAGACAAACACAAAATCCAAACAAACGCTACAAGAAAATCAATAAGGACCAACGGCCGGCGCCAGATCGACGCATTGATTTGATAAGAGAACACAGACTACACTGTAGCGAGTGTGACCGAGATGGTGAAGGCGTTCCGAGTTATGGGATAGTAATGAGGTCAAAACTGTACAACGTCTGCCAAGAAAACCCAACCTGTGAAGAGGTAACTCTATAGAAATTGCTAGTAGGTTCGTGTGTAACCTGAAAAATCAATGCGTCACAGGCTGAAAAATCTCTCCAATCGCACTGATCTACGAGGTCACAATCAACCAGTGACCTAGCCAATATCTAGGAGCTGTTACGGACACAGCCCTTCTTGCTCTGCGCTATGGACCTTTTCTATTTCAACATTACTCATAGAAGGTAGGTCACTAGGAAATTATGTTCCAAGTGTCCTGCTGCCATTTGTATGGTAATAGACTTTTTTGTCGGACTTTCTCCACATACATGCAGTGAACGTCGATGGCGGTGGCCCTTTCGCGGCTTCGAAAAGCACGCAGCGCGACCGCGCCACTCTCTACTGAATCGTCGCCGCAGTGGTGAATCTGGATTTTCTTGGGCGTCGTTCATCACATTTGATGTCAGCTGGTAAGAAGACTAACTAACTATCAAGGAAAACGCATTATTTTGTCGTCGCGAAGAGGAGTCCTGCTCGAGCGGCGCGGTCACGCCGCGTGCTTTTCGAGGCCGCGGAAAGACCATCGCTATCGCCGCCCACTGTAAACGATACCCGATGAGACTCTCTGAATTGCGTATCCTGTTAGAGTAGGACAATCTGATACGGTAAATCGGCAAACAGCGATACCATTGTCCGTTGATTCGTATTTGTTGATGTTGACCTACTCACAGTTGCACGCATACAGTCGCTCCAAAAAACACTTGCCTTCGGCATCCACCGCCCGTCTGCTAAGCCGCGCCGCGCCTCCTATGCATTATCATACGTGCTGCGACGTGGCTCAGTCGACGCGCAATGTAGCGGGAGGTAAGTATTTTTTGGAAAGACTATATGTATAGTAAATAAACATAAAGTCACTTGCGAAAATGAAAATGAGAGACTAAGAAAAGACGTCCGCTGCTATGCCTTCATTCTGACCCTATTGATGCTTAACAGCTCCATACGTACTCTGTCCCGCTCTTGGACTAGCATGTGGTCAGTTCTTTTACAAAGATATTATGGCCTATTCTAGGTCAGTTAATGACAATATTTGTCATAACAATCTTGATACTCCGCCAAAAGAAAGTGTTTTCAAGCAAGTCCAGTTTCAGCTATAACAAACAATCAATTCCTCGAGTTCATGTTTCAAGGTCGACGATGACTCTGTCAGCTTTTTACTGCCACATATGAGAAGTGTGAAAAAATATGACAAAATTACGAAAATTTCATGCACATATCAATGCAGGGTAAGTACAATCACTGTACATCAGAGAAGCTACGAACCGTTCAACATTCACAAATGAGATACCAGAACAATCATCAAATGCAACGATCCTCCGATTCCTACTTCCCCCTTCCTCGATGTCCTCCCCTTCCACCACGAGCAGCAGCACCGCCACGTTGTCCCAACTGTTTGCGAGCTCGTTGTAGGTCTTTTTGCTGTCGTCGTACTTCGTTCACTTCGTTTTTCACAAGATCGACAACCTAGGTGGGCGATATTGAATGGAAAACTTCAGAAACAGAGCTATATCACTGCTTATTTCAGGGGAATAAAGTTTCTCACCGTCTCTGGTATACGGAGATACTTTACCGTTGATCCACGAATGTAAACTTCTGGCATTTTGAAGAATTTATCTCCATCCTGAAAATGAGCACTGTATGAAGACAAATAGTGGAGAGATTATTAAAAACATTAACCATGGAGGAACAAGTGGGTTTTGCTTGCAATAAAGAGTAATGTGCTCAAGTAAGAGTTCAAATATAGGGGCAGCAAACTGTTATACTACAAATTAGGACAATAAGAACTATATGCTTCTCGCTGCTCCCGGTACACAACACAGATTTTCGGGAAAAGTATGACTCCAACGGGATATAAAAACAGTTGCTACAAAGAAAGATAGGTCCTAAACGATTCTCCATCGTTTTCTGCCTAGACTCAGGAAAAAAGGCAAAAGAGAACAAATTGTCGTGGTTAGCTGTTTGAAGAGTGGGCTATTTTATCATTTTTTTTTCGACCACAAGAAAATCGTGAAAAAACTGCTAGGAAAAGGGGCATTTCAACAGCTCACGAATTAAAAAAAGATGAGCAAAAGACCACTTTACACACCTTCGACGTAAAGATGACATCCCTCAGATGAATATTCATCCATGAGTCGCACGATTGTAGATGTCCGTTGTATGTTTCACCATTCTTCAACTCAATAAGCATAGGATGATTCTGAGCGGTCCTCAGCAAAGACAAAGGTAGCTAAAAATATACATATGCAACGAGCGAGTGTATTGTAATAAATAAACAAAAGAAGTGCTTCATTGATGAAACACTATCTCCGCTATAATAAGAATCTAGCCTTTTACCACCAAAAGAACTAAACTTTATGGGGACTAAAAAGCCTTTGAGAACTCGAAGTGAAGTTATTTTTCAGATGTGAGAAAGGCTTTCACTTGATGATGTCTGGAATCTATCTAGGCCTGGATTCACGAACGCACCGAAACCTGGTCTTTGGAGTACCACACACATTCTTACATTGTGGGGTGTTGTGCGTAGCCAACCGTGTCGCCCATTCTTTTCTATATGTATGCACATCTTGTGCAGTTAAAAAATCGACGGATTCTAGCCCCGAAGAAAGAAAGATAAAAAAAATTGATGAAGTGCATCTGCGCCAAGGTTTAATCAGGACAAAAATTGAGGAATAAAAAAAACGTATGGATGTTTAAAAAGGTTACAAACTAGAGAAAACTTACCACCATGGTGGAAAACTAGGGATCGGCAACTTGCTCGAAGCAAAACCTCAGAACAAGTACTGACAATCTGAAATAGAAAATGAAGAAAATCTTAAAGCTATAAAAAAGAACGAAATGATGAATATAAAACATCCCCTTGACATAAAGGAGATTTTGAAAACTAGAATAAAAGCATGAGAAGACTATAACAGAGAATCAGAAGTAAACTAACGAAATACAGCGTCGAGAACGGCTAAAATGTAATGCTCGAAGTTTTCAGATAGGCAGCCGTTAATTAAACGTCAGCACGTGAAACTACGGTCAATGCAACGTATTGCACGGCGCAATCTGCAAACCGTTCTCCATGATCAAGCGAAAAATGGATAAATGAGATGCGGTGCCTGTGAATTTCCAGATATTTTCTGCCTTCTAGGTGCAAAAGACAGACGCTAAATTTATAGCGAAGAAGAGCAGAATTTGCTCTATATATAGTGGGCGTCAATGGCGGTGCCCTTTCCGCAGTCTCAAAAAGTACGCGACGCGACCGCACCGCTCGAGCGTGAAACCTCTCTGGAACAGCACCCTCAAAAACCCCTCCATGCAATGTTTCAGCGAGATTGTGAGAGGTGAGTCAAGTTCGGTAAAAATCGATAAAATCAATAAAGTCGATACTATCATGCGAAATGACCATGATATTCGTGATCAGCACCTCGAATTACCTTTGTATGCAAGTTTTCAGAGAAATCCATGATTCTGACTTTGGGGTCGGTAGTGGGGCCGATGAAGTACAATGTACCCAACAAATTATGGGTTTTCCTGGTAGTTAGTTAGTTTTCTTGTTGGTTAGCATTAAGTGTGATGAACAATTGTCAGGAAAACCCGGATTCGCCACTGCGGCGACGATTCCATCGTCAGCGGCGCGACTGCACCGCGTGCTTTTTGAGGTGCTGAAAAGGTCACCGCCCACTGTACAAGTCCATCAATACATATAGTTGTCACCCGACATCAAATCTATAGAACTGTGGAAGAAAAAAAACGACAAAACTTTTGCACTGACCTCATACTTTCATCAATTCTCAGAAACAGCTATGATTTTGAAGATTTCAAATTAGCAGGTGTAAAATATGAAAACGTAAGAACTACACTTCACCCCTCTACCACACTATTGCAATCAATTGCCAATTTTGAAAACCAATTACAGTCAGATATGGATTCTTAAAAAGCAGGTGAAAAATTGTGAAAAATTCAATGTTAGACGCACTGCGTCTCTTTCATCACAATCACGTCCTTTTCACGGATTCTGATTGCGTCTATTGTGCTTATTTTTCAATAGAACATAACGTTTTCTTGGTTAAAATATTGTTTACTCCTAATGCCATGGCTTTTGATCTATGCAAAGCCCGAAACATTGAAACAGAGGCAGCAGCTGTACAGCTAACTACGGAAGTTCATTTTCCCACACTTTCGGTTTGTATTTTTTTGCTACGCATGATAATCCTAGTATGAATTACTTTATTGCAGTGACTCTACCAGATGGCAGAAAGAGTGGGCATAGCGAAATCCCTTTATGGTAATGGGCCTGTAATTTCCAAGAGGGTGCCATTAAATTTTAGTTCTGGGTTTGGAAAATGAATATAGGTAGTTTGAAGTAGTGTGATACAAAGTTTTATCTATATTATGAACTGACTTCAAAGATTTTGTATCCTCCCCTTTCTAGCCCCCCCCCTCCCCCCCCCACCCCCCCCCCC
>JARK01001338.1:867003-909270 GCA_000688135.1 Ancylostoma ceylanicum | reverse complement strand
CCCCCATCCACCCCGCCCACTGCCAACACGGCTACAGCTTTCGTTTCTCCACAAAGAATTGTCATAGTAGCTAGAAGATCATTGACTGGCGGATTTTCCAAAACTTCTCGAATCACACAAATTTTTACTAGGCACCTGAATATAATCACAATCACGATCATAGACATTCCATCTTTTTCAGAATATATTTTATGAGATATAGTTTGGTCACGTAGGCAGTGCGTCTGTGACGTTGTCTGCAATTGCGGCCGATGCGTGGTATCGGCCTGCTGATCAGGTGGTTCCGCGCCGCCGGTTGAGATCGCTGAGGACCGCTATGTAAAAATCTGCTGAAACCAGCCAAATGCGACTTGAAGCTGTCATTTAAACCACTGGTGACTTTAAGGGATCTGGAATATCAACTATCTGTGTCTAGCTAATGACGGTGTGTATCATCGTGAGGGGAAAGGGGCGTAGCCAGGCGACTCTGATTGGCGCACTCGGACTGTCGGTCACGCCCATCTGTTTGAACTCGAACGGTGTCAATCCCACATTACATGGCGTCTGGTTACGCCCCTTCTTCCCTCAAGAGGATACACGCCCAGCTAATGAATTCCTAAGGAGCTGTACTTGGAACAGTAAGGAAATAGGTTCCACGGAATGGACTAACCAGTGAAAAGCGGGAAATCTCAAATTTAAAATGGAATAGGTTTGCACTAACTCTTTGTTAGGCATTTATATTGCCTGTCACCACTTGTTCTGCGGTAATAACTTGAGTCTACTCATGAGGAATAGGTTAATATCCACTAAATTCCGCAATGAGTTCGCTTTCAGTACTCCTTATAATAGGTTCTTTTACTCCCCACTCCTGCAGGTCCATTAGATTCCGCAATATATTCATTAGCAGTAGGAACAAACTGTGTGTTTTGTCGCGCAGTCCCTGAGTCTCTCGTTCCTGATGCTATTACTGATTTTGATGTCTCTGTTTTTTCCATACTCTCATTGGGAGATGTAGCCTTTTATGATTGATTATGTCTTGCAAACAAACACCGCTACATTTGGAACATCACCAACCTTTGTTATTCGTTTTGATCGCTAACATGTAATCCTGTTTCAAAAATATAATACTTCAATTCTTTTGCAGTGGAATTTTCTTCCAAAACATTGGATAGGTTATGGTGGAGGCTCAACTATGCAGGCCAACATTACAGTAGAAGAGGTGAGCCTGCGTTTGGCACATGTGTCACAACACTATTATATTTTGGCGGCGCTTTCCCCACGAGTTTGGACACTGACCGGAACAACTATGTACGTAGTCCTTCGATGAAGTATGGAGGACCCTATGAGATCAAGCCAATAAACCAGCTAAATATAGTGACCGACAGCTTGCCTCCCTATTCATTCCGTCTGAAGTCCACGTCTGCAAGGTCACGCCATTTTTACTCTTACCTCTCCTGACCCGGAAGAATCATGTCACCATCGACAGTAGCTATGCAAAAAAGATGCATTCATTGGGAGCAACGTTCACAAAGTTCGAAAAAGGGAACTTCCTGTAGATGTGGCAGTAGGACAATTAATATCGCAGTTCGCAGGCGATTCTAGTATCAGGTAAAGAAGTCAGCTTTCGGCCAGTTGAGGGGTAAAAAGAGCGCTAGAGGAACAGTCATCGCAGAAAAGAAGTGCGCGCAGCTGGTCATCGTCGCATAAATAGAAGCCGGCTGACCCGTTCTCGAGGTCCTCCACTTGCGCATCATTGGGAGGCGGCCGTTACTTGTGACTGTCAATTGCTAAGATGCCTTAGTTGACCGCTAACTGTCAGTAAGACGTCTTATGTGCCTCGTAATGAGCGGAGAACTCGTCCACCAAAACTTCGATTGAGATATGACTTAGTACAACGGCTATCAAACTGGATCAGGCTCTGGTTGTGTTTCTAAGAAAGAAAGGGTTAGAGCGATGCTCTAGACCATAATTATTACCATTACGTCAACATCAAAGTTATATCTATGTGCATTAGGAACAAGACAAGTGCTTTGACCATTCTGATGATGTTTTAACAACTTTCGAGGTGGGTCCATTTACCCCGCAAAGTAAGACCCGCCTCTAGATGGGCCGAGTTGCTCCGCCGCGCTAATTAGGGTCTGAGTGTGCTCGCAATTGACAGTCACAAGTAAAGGTATACACCCCGCATCATTGCGCCTTCAACCTCTGAAGCACCTCTTCTGATGTTTAGTTATTAAGTACCTATCTTTCTTGTACTCACTTATATCTTTCTTGTACTCACTTAGCTTTTAATTCACTATATTATTTCGCCTTATTTCGTAACTCATTTTCGCTTGTATTGTATTGTTTTGTCTCGTACTGTATTATTTGAATTATTGTACTGTTTTAACCTAAGTTGATTGAGTTAAGTTAATTTCCCAAGTTTGCGGTGAACGGTTCGCTTGGTGAAGTGGTGTGTTGCGATGCCTAAAGGTGACGTCCGCGTGGCAGGTGTCTGTATTGCGAGCACGCCTCATTTTAATAAAGTTGGATATAGACACGCGACGAAACCACGTGGAAGCGAGTTCGTACTCGAGCACAAGCGATTCGTCGATTAGAATTAGCTTACCGCAGTCAGCTGTGGATTGTGAATTGAGGCTTTTTTTTTTCAAAAACTCACTAGATAGATAACGCACACGAAGAGCCAGTATGACATCGATCACATGTACATGGCCAACGTAGCTCTTTCTCTCCTAACTCTGAAATGGATCGGTATTTTGAAAACCTAATCAATGTGAATGAGAAATTGATACTTTGCTCTAGCATTCGCCGCCTTCCCAAGTGTATCGGTAATATGGAAGAGCAGAAGACGTCTCCGAACAACACTCCGAGTAGGAATGTGTAGTAGTAGGAATGTGTCTTTGGTGGAGAGTTCGTGGAGTAAAATAATGGGAGCTTTTGGATCATGGTATGACAGTGATGGTCGATACATGCAATGCTCAGCTATGAAAGATGGATACCCATCTCAATAGGGCAACGAGCCAGAGTGTCCTTCCGTAATGGCATCGTTAAACCATAGTTAACCATACATATATTCTCCAGACTTCATTCCTTCCGATTAGTGCCTCTTTTGGGACACACACCAATAGTTGAACTGCCGAGACTTCAAAATCTGCGACGACACCGGAAGACACTCGAGCCGTTCTTCAAATCCTAGCATGCTACGTTTTGTGGGAACGACGATATGCCTACATCGACGACATGCCTCCATGTTGGCAGGGGGCTACTATTATTCAAGGACGTATTTCAAATGTATCGCTGTTGCTTCTGTTCAAATATAGAGATCCTTGTGAAGTTGCTGTTTCCCGCAAGTTATGTCGACATGGTTATCGTCAGGTTCCAAAGTTCTCACTATAGAGAGGAATTATGGGCGGGCGTAGAATACCCACTTTGCTTTTCCGGATAATAAACAGGTGTCGAGAAACAAACGTAATCAGGAAAGCTGGAAATCACAAATGTTTGTTGGATCGGTACTCCCGGATTCTCATGTGTGCGGGTTGTGTCGTAATAGAATTCTCACGCATTGAGGAAAGCGGCTTGGAAAACTGAATATCATGAAAACAGTCTTGTATTTGTCAGTGCCAGCCTCCGCATGGTGATGAACCTTATGAGCCAAGGAATCACTACAGTTGTACCGCCGGTAACGAAACCGGTTCGTTTGCACTTCCATTTTCTAATCCCGGAAAACGCCAACGATTTTTTACATTCATGGTTATTATGATTTTGTTTCTCACTATCTTTGTTATCGAATATCGTGCAAAAGCTCGGAAAAGCGATGAGCTCGTTTATGTCTCTTGACCTGGGGTATCTCATTCTCTTCTGTCAAATATCATATTTCACAGTAGAAAACTTACTACCTCCCTTTAAAAATCAATCAAATAACAAAACTATTGGAGGATCTTTTGAAAACATCAGTGACTAATATTAAACTGTTTCTGCTAGTTGTCAAATGTTTCAAGCATTAAACGAAATAATTTCAGTATGTCGACGAGGATCTGGAAATACGATTCGCCCTTTATACAGGTTTTGGAATACCAGTGTGCATTTCAAGCACCATTTCAATCCTCGTCTTCTCTTCAAAAGACTTTAGGAAGAAGTACATAATGTTTTTTGCCTTATCTTTTGGCGACCTGGTGAGTGGTGCGCGTGGAAATTCCACACCTCCTTGCTTACTGTACTTCTTATTTTCTTTCATTTCAGATAAATGGGTTGTCTTTCGTAGCCGCAGGAGTGTTTCGAAATTTGTTCATGTTCCAAGGTCACTATTTTATCAAAGTTAGCGATATGGAATGCCTCTTCCAAACACCTTGGGCTATCCTTATGATATTTGCAGGTACAGGCTTCTGTGCTCTCATTCGCATGAGCAGTTCTTGATCTACCTGTAAATTCCCGGGAGATGGGTACACCTTCCGATAACTCCTTTTCATCGTTATGTCATCTTCAGGTCAATTTCCTGCTCTCATTAACTTATGCATAGCCATGGAAAGAGTAGTAGCTCTAGAGTATGCTGGATGGTATCGAAGAGTATGGAGAAATCGTCATAAAATCTATCTCGTCATGTTATCAGTAATTCTTACAATTGTAAGTGAAAATTTATGCGTTCATTCTATTATACATTTTGAAATCTCAAGTAGAGCGAAGGACTGTTTTTAGGTATTCTTTTTACTCGCTGTATTATTTAATATATTTCGAGACACGGTATCTTCTTCGCGGATATGTGCTGTAATGAACTCGACAGGAATCTTATACGGAACCGTACACTACGCTGTTATTGCTCTCATTTACGTGTTGTGTTTCATTGTTTTGGCAGTGATCTTCAACAAAACCAACAGAAGTCGAGTGCGTTTTCTTAGTTACATACATACATTAATGGCAGTGTCCAATATTAGAATCGTTCTTGAGATGTTTGTAAGCAAAAAATCCTAAGGAGATGTTGATCAAAACAGTGCACAAGATTTCAAACAAAAAATGCAGGAAAACTCATTTTTGAGGCCTAGAGCAGATAATATTCGGCAACACTCTAGAATGGCCCAGCACCAGAACAGCGACTCCATGCTGACCCTGAATATAAAATTGTGTGTGACGAACGTCTAGCAAGCATTGGTTGACGCGACATTTCCCATGTCTTGCGAATGAGAAATACAGTGAACTCCAAACGGTAGTAGACAAGGCCCGCGACCGCGGCGATGGCACTCTGGTTGTCTGCTGCACCAAGGAAGCGGACCTGCTGGGCAGAGACACTGAGGAAAGCCGCGTCGCGGTCCCGGTCGTTGTCTACGACCGTTTGGAGTTCACTGTACTCCTGTAACTCCTTTTACATTCACTAACAATTTCTGCAATTTTTTTTTGCAGAAAGAAATCCCGCTAAGATTCAGGGTTCGACTTTTGAATGCGACCTCCGTTGAGACCATCGTACAGCAACAATACTCTAATCGTTATCGCTGACCCCTGTTGTCGTTTCTCGTAGAATTCCCTGGTGTGCGAAAAGAAGTGGAAGGCAAAAATTAATTAAAGTGTAGGAAGTTGGGTAAAGTTGCTACGAACGTCACCGAAAAACGACAGCAGCCTAGTTCATGTACTGGTGTCAATAGCATGACATCTCTGTCTGGGACCATTGACCCTGAAATCTTCCAAAATTTCTACTATTAACATGACTTCAGACACCTACTAAAGATGAGGTTCGTCGACAACGTATGATGCTCACAATCACTGGTATCTCTGTCATTCTGGTTTCGATTCCAAACCTCGTTTTGATATTGAATGAATGGAAGGCGCCGTCAATTAACGCTCTAGTTGTAGGTGAGTTACAAGAATAGTTTGCTGTTGTGTGTTTCTAGCAATGATTTATACCGAACCGAACTGATCAGAGATCGCTGAGATAACGTCGCATACAATCTCACATTTGTGTAAACAGCTTGCAAGCATACTCCGCCGTCTGGTGATGATTAGAATTACTGTCCCTATAATCACCTACTCTCTCTCTTATTTTGAAAAGCGTATGTATAGGTAGTCGTGGCTGCCCAACCAAGGAGTACCCTACCTCAAGTCATATGGTCCACCTCGCTTCTCTCGATCTGGATAAGGCTTTCGATCGTGTTCCACATGGAGTCAACTTGTACATGCTTCACTGGCGCACCCCCCCCCCCGGGAAGCTTACCGAGAGGGTCAGGATTCCCTATGACGGTCCAAGGAGTTGAGTGCAGACGTTCCCGCAAACGCCTGCACTGCATAGACATGCATCAAGACCGGCCCTCTCAGAGCTCCTATTCCCCATCGTCATGGACGCTGCTTACGAGAAATCTGCAGAGGTCGGCGCCACCAACTTCGCTTTAAGCAAACGACATCATGCTCGCGTCAGAACACAATAGCGACCTCGAGCGACAGATGCAGGCCTGGGAGCGAGCGTCAAGCGTGGTTCATTCTCCCACTCAACGTCAGAAAGTGTGAACGAGCTCACCACCATTCAAGTTCGGAACAACGAAGAGAATAGGGTACTTCAAGTTCCTCAGCGAAACGCTCTCAGTTGATGACAAGCTAGCCCACGAGATCGCTCGCGTCAACGCTGCATGGTCCAAACGGAGCTCGACGACGGAGTGCTGTGTGACAGGAAGATACCGAGTCGCTTCAAGTCGAAGGTGTACCAAGCAAATGTTCGATCCGTCGCGTTTCATGGTACATATTGCTGGCCAACCACCATGAAAGTAGAACTCCGCCTCAGCTAGGAGGAGATATTAACGAGTTTAAGTAACCCCTACGAATACTCGTGGCTAAAACAAAGTATTTCCAGCGGCAGTGGCTTGGAATCATCTCACTCCTCATGGTCAAACACCTCAATTAAGAAGTCGAGCACACCATAGAGAAACTGCCTAGGAGCCTGTTTTTGCAAAATGCGACATCTGGAGCAGATCCTTTGTAGAAGTTGTAGTGCGTGGAGATTTCTGAGAAGTGATCATTCGAATTGCGAAGAACCTGTGATCACTAGAAAAATGAAAACTGTCTCTTTAAGGTATTGCGTACTGCCTATATGCAACCCACTCGGCTCTATCGTTAGGCATCTACATCGCATTTCGGCCAGACTTTCGTTTTCGTCTATTCTCTATGTTCGGACTCCACAGGATTTCTTCAGTTGTTGGTGAACCGTCGCGTGTTCAGCTCAATACGATTAAATCTGCTGTTTCGAACCACATGTCGGCAGTGGAGTGATTGCATAATTGATCTCATCAATAAAGATTTTTTGTTCGTAACAGTTTCGAATAGATAGTGAACAGCATTGCCATGCCATATGTGACTATTCTAAAGTTTGCTGGTATGTAGCATAGGCTTTTGCGGGTGCACTCCCTGTATCATCTGCGTCTTGGTGCCTAGACTTTCTACGAATCCTCACACTAACGTCTCTTAAAATGCTTCACATTGAGAAGGTTTGCTCTTCTAGTGGGGCTTGAAATGAAGTCTCAACCATTTCAATTTTTTGTGATGAAGCGTCTGGGCCATCGGTTCAATTGTTTTATTCTGAGAAACAGTGCAATGTACAGGCATCATGACAAGTTTCTATAAGGTAGGAAGATTTACGCGTCCGTCCTTCATGGGTAGATGATAAGCAGGTTCGAAATTGAATAAAACCCGAAAAACAAAAACAACTGAATAGGCACGAAGGGGCGAATATCGAACAGAGAACTCTCATTCAAATTGCTGCTCAAACTCCCCAGCCCATAGATAACCTTTGAGAACTGCAGATTTACAAAGACGATTAGTGTTGGAATCCGTACGGCAGCGGAAGTTTCCGGATGTGATTGCATTTCAACTTCTTTTCTGGCTTGGGATATCTAGACCAACACTGCACCACAGCCGCATCGCATGCACATAGCGCTGTCTTGCAAGCGGTCTGTTTTTCTGGAACCATGGATGCTTGTCCTGGAGAAATCATCGGATCAAGATTAAGAAGACAAATAGTGTACTGACCTGCACAGACGGCAGTTCCATTGCTACACATCCACTTGTACCCGTCGATGT
Organism: Ancylostoma ceylanicum; assembly: GCA_000688135.1. Taxonomy (NCBI): domain Eukaryota; kingdom Metazoa; phylum Nematoda; class Chromadorea; order Rhabditida; family Ancylostomatidae; genus Ancylostoma; species Ancylostoma ceylanicum. The sequence goes on along the minus strand of JARK01001338.1, from coordinate 901,242 downwards.
ACTCCCATGCCACATCGAAGCATATTTTTGCATCTACGGCGGCATCGTAACATTTGTCGTGGTGCATGCAGCATCTGGAAAATACAAGAAATCAGAAATTGAGTACCACCAAAAAAACTAGGCGGTTGAACTAACTCATCAATTTCGTCTACAGGTTCGTGCGATCCTCCCACTCCACACCAGCAACCGTAGTTGTTGTAGATCTAAAAAAAAAGACATATTAGCCGATGTTCGACGAACGTAGTGGTATTATTCACAGAATCTTTCCTCCAAAATATGCAATGCAATAGTTATGAAAGCATATTCAAGCAGTTTCGTGGTGATTCTTGTGCTAAGTAAGAGATTCCAGACCGCAATTTTTCTATGATCATCAGTGGCGTGCCATTCATTCATTTCCGAATTCCTCATGCGTTCAACTTTTCTAGGAATTCCCACCGTCCACCTACAGAGCTTTGAAAATGGACAGCTCTGCTTGAGCTCTGAGTGATTCTATGGGACCATGAGAACGGATGGGTCTCACTTCTTTATTCCTTTTTCGGTGTTACGCTTTTAAGGGATGCTCATGGGTCTTCTTCATACGTTCGAGGTATCCTTGCCGGTTAGTTGCGAGCCTTCTTTGCCCGTGCTCAGGTAGCGGATAGAGGGCTAATCAGAGACGAAACGCGACCTTGTGCCTCCCTGAGACAATGGTCGCTTGAGGAGATTCGCATTCTGCCTCTGTCATCCGGAGCGATGCTCCTTCTGTCATAGCTGTCGTCCCTGCCAGCTGTATTTTCAGCCAGATTTCTTTCCAAAATCATTCAGATTTTTTTAGAATCCCAGAAGTTCGACTGCTTTTCCGATTCTACCCGATCATTCGCAATTTTTGCCCAGTTTTCCTCTCAGAATCTCGCAAATCCACATACGTGTAATACCACTAATAAGCTTGCTGCTTTTCATCGGATGTCGTATTGCACATGCTTTATGGAAGCTAAACAACTCGGTAAAAACAGTTCTATGGAGGCTAAACAACTCGTTGAAGGCACCTACCAATGGACTATAGTGCAGGACACATTCACTTATTTCCTCCAGATTCCACAAAGCGTTCACAGCAGGTCTTGGTCGAATCGTTTGCGCAAATGCCAACGAGGAAAAGATTGCAAGTGAACCGATGATCAGCATGTGGCAGGGCCGATAAAAAGTGATGTTGGGCATTGCAGAGATGCTTATATAAAAGGACAAGTGCAAACCGACTGATGTCTGCTCTTCTGACCGATACAAAGAGTAAACTTTGGCTCATAAAGAACGTGATAAAGAACGAATTTAGGACACTGAATGAGGAGACAATGGATAGAAGGGTATAGAAGGGAATGTAATATATGGAGTTATGTGTTTATTAATGCAAATTCGGAAATATATTAGGTCGTGAAGTATGAAATGTCGGATTTTTCAAGCGATCAGTTTTACAGTTGGTGTCTTCGGAGTTTAATTAGGGCCATTAATATATTTCGTTTCATTATTAAGGTACATCCTCCCTCTTTCAAAATCATTCATTTGATTTTGATGAACTTTAAAATTTTCGTTTGAGAGAGACTTTTGTGGAGCCAATGACCAAAAGTCGTATCACTTAGGAATATGGGTTCCATCTCGGAGCCTGTAAAGCGAGAACAATTCAAAATATCCAAGAACTGTTTGGGGAGGGGTGGCTAATAAAAGAACGGGACGCCAATGGTTTGAGAAATTTCTTTCCAGTGATATAATCCTGCAAAGTGGGCGTTGTGACGAACTTAGATGATGATGAGCTGGAAGCTGTAGCTTTAGCGGATAGGAGTCAAACTAGGCCAACGTGAGCAGCAAGTTTTGCAATCGTAATCGTTTATTGTTAAGGGCAATACGACAGGGTAAATAAGCTCGATGATTTTTCGAATTTTTCACAGTTAATGTTCGAAAATTGTTGCCACTCTTCGACCGTTTTTCGTAATTCCAGGCTGTTCAAACGAGGAGAACAAGGAGGAAACCCACCTGCTATACAGTGTATTAAATTTTTGCTCTACATGATCACATCTTCTTCCACGGATTAGTCCACATCTTGGTGGAAAAAACTCTGATTTTCAGTATAATGTTGAAAACGCCCTTCGCCAAGTTATCACCACTTGCTTTCCAGGATATTTCGATTGCTTGTATCGCATCTCGTCTGAGAAACAATACTCAGAACCTTCTCCTCAAAAATCAGTCATTTCATACTTGACCTAAACCTAATAAATCAGCTGATTCAGAGCAACAAGCTCAACGTGGCAGTGATGTGTTATATCATGGGCGATGACAATAAAGTTTACATGAAGGGGAAAGCGATAATGGAGTGTACTTTGAGGAATTTGGTAATCTCTTGCTATCAGATTCTGCAGTTTAACAAAGTGCGTTTTCTCAGAGTATCCGCAACACATCAATGCTCAGCTCGATAATTTGTCAGGGACAGCGGCTTGCCTCGAAAACCAGACAGAAATAACAGAAAGGGATATAAGCAGTGAAAATATCCGGTGCTCAACAGTGCCGAACATAGGGTTTCACTATTTGCCATGTCTTGGAGTAGAAACAATGCGATGCGTTCTGCAATACAAGGCCATCTCGAAATTTACGCTTTTCACTTTCTGGTGGTTTTCGCGTAATTACAAATAAAACAAATGCAACAAACCACTGAGAAAATCTCTTTTTGTAAAATAGTAAATAGCAGTAAAAAAAGAAAATGAGTGTAACAAGAAATAAGTACAATGTAAGTGAGCTGAATTAGTTAATAAGCGTCAATAATAGGATGTATTGTGAGTGACCGGATCATAACTAATCGTAATCGAAGTTTGCCCAGAGCACGAGATAGGTGTGCTGTGATCGCGCGAAAACAGTCATTAATTGTGTGACGCCGGGTGGGAGATACTGTGTCAGTGATATACATTGCCCGCGGTTTCATGTTACCAGTACTGGCACAGCTGTTTTAAAGCGCCTTTCTCATTGCTGAGATGTCTCGCTGAGTCATCCGACTGTAGAAAAGGCTGGCTTGTGATTCCGGAAGCCTGGCCTTGCTCAGACTTGCCGTCAAATTGCTTCAAACCTGCTTGAGTGGTATATCAATAGCTCAGAAGTCGGATTAGGTACTGAAGAAAATACCTAATGTCTACTTACGTTTATGTAGATCGCAATTTATGTTCCATAAGAACTGTTTAAGGATATAGCAAAAGAGTGAAATTGTAAATTGTAGTGGTTTTAATACATTTATGTATGTATTTGCACAATGCACTCCCTACTCAAATCCACCCTCCCCAGCCCAACCCTCGTTCTTTACTTGACCTTGGTTTCTCGGTGGAATATTGTTATAAAAGCCTCTAAGACGAATTTTGTCCTGGTCTGTCAACGATGTATGAATGGGAATGCCTATCAAAGCCAAATTCTCTGCAATTCCAAAAATCGCCATGTGAAGAAAGTGAACAAATAATGTGATGTGCCATCCTAAGTTGTTGTCCATATTGCTGTTATTGCAAACAAGGTACCATTCTACTGTTGGGAAGGTCAGTACTTTCTCTTTGTGCTTGTTCATGGAAAAATGCAGGTAAAAAGTTGCCTCTGCAATCGTCTTGGTCGGATGCGGATTTGACTATAACACTTGCTCGGTGGTATTTACATTTCAACTTACTGGATTTCTCTTCTATTGTCAATTTTGGAAACAGGTATAAGAAGATGTAATTAACGTCATTGAGTAGCTTCCATGTTCTCTTATCGTAAAACTTGGGCATTTCCGGAAATGGTTTCAATTTTCTTATGCCACACAGGTTGTTAACAGCACACCTTTCTTGGCCGACGTTTCGACAACAAGTCCTTCTCAAAGGCCTGAAAGCGGTATAACGATATAGCGGTATGTAACATCACTGAGTTCCTAATCTCTCTTCTTGGAATGTACGCACAGCGGTTCACTCAAATTCTGATTTGTACGGGAAAGTGTCGCTTCATGCTAAAAATTTCACTCCACTTCATTTCATTGCTTTATTCTGTTTGACAGTGCAACCAATGTACAGACATCATGACCAATCTCTGAAGCCAGGGTTTAAGCATCCTTTTTCACAACGCCAAATTGATTCAAAGAGTACAAAACGAAGCCCAATAAACTCCAAGAACAATAGAAAAGGCACGGAATGATGAACATTCCTAGCGGGCAAACTTCTCAACCCATGAGAATGCTGAATTATGTATATTCGTGGCGACGTTTAGTGCTGAAACGCGTAAGGTAGAAGTAGTCTCTGGCGGCGATTGCATCTTATCTTCTTTTGTGGCCTGGGTTGCTTTGACCAGCATTGCACCGCAGCAGAATCGCATGCGCACAGTGCAGCTTCGCAAACGCCTTGGTTCTCTGAAAATAGTACTGAAAAATTCCAGTCTGTTGAGATAAACTGAGGTTTACCAGAGCAAGGAAAAATGTATCAGAACTGGGCTTCAAACGTTCAACCAGCTACGGAAATGGGGTAAACATATGTTTATGGGGGCATGAATTATTGTACTTCGTTCGACGGAACATATAAGGTGTTCTCCTTTCACATGCTGCTGTGACTGCAACACAGAAGAGAAAGAAAATTAGGACAGACGCACAAAAGAGATATAATGGAAGCTCCATGAGCACGTAGAAGCACGAAAACAATCGAAGTTCATCAATCCATCGGGACAAAAAAAGTTAAGAAATAGCATCAAGGTTGCGGACATTATCGATTTTCAACACGCGCGGCGCGGTAGCGCGACGTGTTTTTCGAAGCTGCAGAAACGCTTTTTTATCGAGGCTTGCTGGTGGGACGAGAAATAGATTAACGGTACAAGTGAAATGGGGAGTGGGTGTAAGGTGAAGTGGTAACAAAAAAGCCAACTATTTACCTTCATAACTGCAACAAAATTTTAATTATTTTTTGAAATAGCTAGAATGCTCACCTTCGCAGACAGCAGTTCTGTTGACACACTTCCACTTATAGGAACTCAGATACTGGTATGCTACATCACGGCAGATCCCCGCATTTACCGCAGCATCGTAACAGTTGTCGTGGTGCATACAACATCTTGAAGGGTATCGAATACAGAATTCGTGCAAGACAATCTTCACGACGAAGAAGTAGCTCAACGTACTTGTCGATCTCATCCATTGGTTCATGGGAACCCCCCACTCCGCACCAGCATCCATAGTTGTTGTAGATCTGGAAAAGGTGGCAGTGAGCTCCTAACTGCTACAGTCAAAACTTGCACTTACTATTGGGCTATAGCCTAGAATGCATCTCCCGATTTGCCCAAAATTAAACAATGACCCAATCAGGGGTTTTGTAGCGGGCTTTGCATCAGGTGGTTGAGCGAAAACCAGCGACTGCGAAATGACGAGGAGACTTATGGCCAGCATGTCGTACCACTGATAAACGAAAGCACCAGACCCAACATCTACTTCTATTTATACGGGCGAAGTTACCTTGACTGATGTCTGTGGTTTGATAATCCCGTGTAATGGACAGATTCCTCAAAGTGTGTTGACGCTGCAAAGTCATCTTTGATCCTAGCCGCGAAAGAGTGACACTTGAATGTTGCACTGAAAAATCAATGTGAAAAAATAAAATAAAGATTGAAATTAATTAAATAGTGATTGACAAAAAACACTTCTAGTGTGGTGCATTCAACATTAGTGAAGAATACAAGGTATGCATTGCAAAATCTGGGAATCTTTTCCATATTAGGCAGCTTCCAGTATCCGACCAGGAAGCAGGCGACGGGAAATAAATTAGAGTTCATCATCCAATTCATCAAACTGCTATCAAATCAAATAAAATCAAAAAATAATTAGTAGGTGATGTGTAGGAAAGAGACCAGCCAGCGAACTCCAAGTGGAAAGTCTCGAAATATTGTAGGTGGCTGGTTTTTGACGGTGCTTCATTGAGTTGGTCCGCTTTTGTTTTTATTTGTTCTCTTGTCCCCGTGCTTCTCTGGGAAAGCCATCGCTAACTTCTATATTATCGAAGACCTGCCTATTGTGTTTGTTGGCTCGCTATCTGCGTGAAATTAGTCAACAGCGTGTCTACAGATTATTATCAAAACTGAGTCGAAGCACCGCTTTGCGGCGCTTTGACTCAGACCCGTGAGCCACGTTACTTCTGGAAATCCAATCATTGTCATCTCCACGAAGCGCAGCTTCGCGGATGACACTGATTTTCTGCAAATCTACTTCTAAATTACCTCTCTAGAAACATCCTTTCTTGTCAGGTATTGTAACCGCAGAGTAGCAAGCATGTTTCATTAGTTCTTATTTGGGTGATCTACTCTATTCAAGAAGAGACCTTTTCAGTGGGAGAAAATGCCGCATTTGAACCAAAATCCCCTATGCGCCGGTCGCTGTTTTTGGATTATTGGCACAGAAAAGCGAATATTCCTGTCCAACTCCTCATCCTTTGGGTGGGTTATGAGCTGTTTCGCAATCACACCATCCTCATCCTTTGGGTGGGTCAGGAGCTGTTTTGCGCAACCACACCATCCTTCTCCTTCTCCCCTCGTCGCTGCCTTCAAAAACCCAAGAATTCTGCTTACCTTGGCGATTGTGCTGTAAGGCGGCACGGTTTTGACAACGCTGTTTGGAGACTGTTGTTGACCAACCGCAATGATTCCTTTTCAGTACCTTTTCCGTTGGGGTGTCATGTGCTGTATTGCGAAATCACACCGTCATCCACCTCTTCTCCACGTCATTGCCTTCAGAAACCCAAGACTTTCTCTGGTTTTGGCGGTAGTGCTGCGGGAAGGTCAAACGACACACATACAAAGTCTCCGCCCACTCACATGGGGGTCCTGCCCTCGTGACATGGGCGGTCCTGCGCTTTATGTAGAGTAAGATGCTTTACTCAGTTGCACACTTCTTCCCATCCGTGGCACACACAGATTAACTGAAGACGAGTCACGTGATACGTCAGCAGTGAGGGCAACAGCACGTGCACATGATTCCATTCATTCGGTGGACTCGAATGTCGTCGACAACGACGTTAAGTCGGATTCCTACAAAGTAAACAGTCAATGAGTGAGGCAAAAGGGTTACAGGATTACTAGTTAGAGCATGTCTAGATTTAAGGATCAGCGACGAGCGAGCGACGACGTCGATTAAAGTTCGCCTATGTTCCCTTCCATTCTATTCTTTTTACCCGTGGATTTATGCGAAGCATTCAAATAGGAATCGTCGAAATATAGTGGATTAACATTTTAATCTTCTCTCCAATAATGTTGTAGCGGAGCATATCTCTATAAACCTCTTTCAATTACTAAGAAAAACTTATCGCACTTCTCACACAGGCGGTCATCTGAGGCAATACTATTTCCGAACAAGCGAGGTACGTGCGCTTGCTAACCTCCTGCGCGATATGTTGAAGCCGTTTAGCTAAGATGTGATAACAAAAGTTTTTATAGATGACAGTTCACGACCCGACTTCAGTGCTCAATGCCAGAAAAATCCATTGTGTCACATAGAACAATCTTGCATCTCGAGGTACTTCATACATGTCACAGGAATAAAGCGTCAATTTTCACGAAAGCATCTATTCAACCATTCTACACATCGAAGTGATCTTTATTCTAGTAGTTGCAGGACTTCTAAGAACTCAACTACCTAGACACTAGGTCGCTTTGTGGTCGTCTTCCTTACTTCGTGGCAAGGCTTCTTCCTCCTTGGTTGAGGCTGTTTTGCCCAGCAATTTACCACTGCTTGGTCACATGCACATATGGCAGCTCTGCATGCATCCTGATTTGCTGAAAAAAGATGGGTTCAGTGACGTTAAGAGGGTGATCTTGGCCCCAACTAAATTCGACTCCAGTGCAAATGCAAGTTTTGGCTGTTAGATGCTTGCCCAGCAGCTTTGTCTCAGATGATATTACACCGATCACTCACGTTCACAAATAGCCGTGTGGTCGACGCATTTCCACTTGTACGACGCGACGTACTGCCACCAGGTGCCAGAGCAAATATTACTTTCTACTGCGGCGTCGTAGCATTTGTCATGGATCATACAGCACCTAGAACAAACAGGAGAAGCGGATTTATTAAGATCAGGTTGCTTAGGCTTCCGTTGCATCTATATCCATTTATTGGTGCAACTCGCCAACAAACTCATTGGCATACTTCGGGAAGCTAAATATTTCGATGATTGAGACAAACTCACCTGTCATTCTCATCGATCGGATCCCAACCGCCTCCAGAGCCACACCAGCATCCGTAGTGATTGAATATCTGCAGTTTATCCTCTCAGAATCCAGTGAATGTGTGCCAAATGCTGCTATTTTGATAAACGATTATTGACAGTTTAAATGCAGCACCCGCTCAATTCTTCATGTTTGAGAGTCCTAATGGGAACAACGACACGATCGAACATACAGGTTTGTTTCAGAGAGTGGATCTTAGGTAGGAGGAGGTCGACGTTTTCTGTTCGTTCACTGCTTATTCAATACGAGCAAGAAAAAATTGGAAATGGTACACAGTGATTTGCTCACTACGGTAAAGAAATAATGAGTATTTCGTCAACTCACGAATGGGTTGTATTTCAGCACGCATTTCCCCATTCTTCCGAAATTCCATAGGGAGAGATTATGCGGCTTCGGATTTCCCTTCGCATTTGGTGCTTGAGTGAATGCCAGCGACGGTAGTAGAAGAACCAGGAAGATCAGCAACATTTGGTAACCCGATAAGATTAGTTATCAAATTGACACACATTTATAGGAAGACGGACAATCCTTTAATTCGTGTACGCGTTTCGTTTAATCCTCTGTAGAAGACAGTTTCTGCACTCTGCACGCTTTTGCTCTACAAAGACCAAGTCGCAAACACTTTGCACTTTTTCACTCTGAAAAAACTAAGCTACAAAAAGCTGTACCGTTCCATAAATGTAAAAAACTGGGCAGTGTGGCTGCACCTAGAAAACGTGCCAGTACTACAGCAACAGCATCTCCTAAGACAAAATTCAGCACCACTGATAAAAAAATGTGCAATGATCAACCAATGCACGATTTCTATGAACAAAATTTTACCGCAAGTAATACCAATGAGAAATCGCACTAATGGGGCCGCCAAAGATGTTGAATCACATCAACATCCCTGTACGTGAACGTGAACGACGCAGTTGCATTCACTGGTCTGCTTGGGTAGCCAGCAATAATTCCGTTTTTTTTTTCAGGTGAGGGTATTGTTTAAACACAAATCAACATCACGTAAATCATCAGTAGACGCATCCGCGCAGGTGCCGGGACGTGGGAACAGTGCTCTAGATCACCCACTGGAGAAGGTCGCGAAGCTTTGAAATGAAAACGATGAGCCGAGAAAACAGAATTCTGATTTACCTGAACAAATATGAATTGCTGAAAGCAAACTATCTGAGCAAGGTATTACGTCTGTAGAAAAGAATCCTCCTTCTGCATGTACCGTCTCTTCTGATTTTCATGAATCAGAAAGGTTCTGCTCGATAGTTATAAGTGGTATTCTGAAGCTGGAATCACCTATTCTTCGTGACGAACTTCAACTTGATTTCTACAGTGTACTTAGCATACTAACTCACCTGCACGTTAAATGCTTTCCTGTAGCTGTATACCGCCTTGATAAACAATTACATCGGCCTAGATTTATAGAATATATGTATGTATCACTGCATAGTAGGATTCGGATCTCGGCAACCGTAAAATAATCCACACACTCTTGTATGGAAATAATTGGGACAGTTGGCATAGTGCAGCTCGGGATTACTATCCCTGGCAAGCGTACAGGAAAGCTCCACAACTCTCATGGATACGTATTTCGCACATATACCATCTTCTATTTTTTCATAAATATCATCTCCTATTTTTTTATAACTTTTGCGATTTCCTGTATTGTTTTTGCGACTTTTTCGAAACGTTGTTGTTAACTTACTTTTCATTGTATGAGATTGTGAATTTGGAACTTTTGATACTCTTTCGTCATCCTTTTTTGCGAATTATCAACTTTTAATAGGAGTTCGGTAGTCCCCCTTCTGAAGTCCGTGAAAATGATAAATTTCTGGACGGTTCACCTCTCCATCCTTTTTTCAAATGTTTCTGGGACATAGACGGGCGTGTCCTACGAATAATCTGCTGAGAACGGCACGCAGTACGTCGTGGAAGGATCAATTTCCACCTGACAAAGTGGTGAAGTGTTTGGATCTGGGAATATACGAGAATTAGTAATAACAAGTAAGTACTACGTTAGTATTCTCTCATGTTTTCTAAATCATTTCCGTCCAGGTATTATCTCCTTTACCTCCAGAAAAAAAAACCATCACTCCACACCCAACTATCTCCATACAACTGGTCGCGTGAGGCAACACTTTTGTCATGCGATTATGTCCAAATAAGGGCACCAAAGAACATCTGTCCTAACTTATCTTTGCTCAAAAAGGAAAAACTGCGCTGTTGTGACAAATAATCTTATTGGTGGGGAACCCAGGATCAAATGTCATCATGAGGATAGTCTGGGAAAGATGAACATACATCATAGAAAGAATTCTTTTAGAAAATATATATAATGGAAAAAGTAGGAGTAAAATGCACTGTGCATCACTATTCTACTCAGTTTTATGTTTTCGACCATAACCTCTGCTCCAGTGTTGCACCTATGTATAACAAAATCATGAGTTTTCACAAATCGCTAGAAAAAAGTCTGGTTTCTTCCCATGAGTTTTCATAAGTCATAGATTTTTTTTTCCATACTTCCATTTTTCCATGGTGAACACGCAGCTTTTGTTCATCGCATTTGTGACCTGCCGGAACGGAGTGAGGACATGCGAATTCGCATCCATCACAGAAGCTGGACATCGCATGGTTATGGATAGGAAACGAGAACGGAAAAAGGATATCTTGACATTTACAGTGATCGTGAAGCACATTTCAGAGAGTCTATGTTGCCCCTTACTACATATTTACTCGTTCCAGGAGTACATATAGAGTGAGCAGAGCGATTTCTCCAACATACGGTTGGATTAGCACCGTTTTTGCAGCACATCCATGATCATGAAGGGTTATCTCTCCTCTTTGTTAAATGTTCTGGGAACATGAGCCCCGCTTGAGGCGTTTCTGTGACTCAAAATCTTATTTCAAAGCACGACAGGCGCAACTCTCGACAACGTATAGGTTCTGAAGTTGTATACCCATGTTTAGCATGTGATGCTGTATGTATTCATATGATTTCTTTTCATTTTTGTGTGCTTGACTATTTCGTTCATCTCCACCCTGCCTCGTATGTTAACGCAGTAAGCGTTTAATTGAGTTCTCAATAGTTTATGGCAGGTTTTCTTATATTAGGTTGAGTCAAAAGTTCTCGGACAATATGGTAGTGATGACTTCTAGGGATCATAACTCAGCAAAGAGCTAAGTAAATTGAGCGCGCGAGCTACCTTTCGATAGAGTATAAAGGCTCTTCAAACCACATACTAACATACATACCGAACCAGCTCTTTGTCTGCCACTGTGCGGCACAATTTCACCCCACTTTCGCAGCTCCTCACTCTTTCTCCATCTATTTGGTCAAGGACACGCGGATATCGGAAGACGTCTGGAGGAAGTTTNAAGAGCCCTTATGGGTTCCTTCAGTAGCCTGAAATTCGGTTGACAAGGAAGCCAGTTCTGTGCCAGTTTGAATTCCTTCAAGTGGATTTTTGAAACTAGGCCTGCACCACTTTTGTCCCTTGCACATGAGCCAAGCCCTGTCAAAGTATATATATCGATTCAACTTGGGATGAGAATTGAGTCCGGTACGGAAATATTTCCAAAAGACACTGTTTCAATGAGAAACAAGAAAATGTAACTTTTTTCTGTAGTAAGACATAGATATATTTCCTTGGCAGGAACACAGTTGGATTTGCGAACAAGGACAGAATTTCATGTGCATCTTGGAGATCAAGATCTGCGCTACTTTCTTTGGGAATATCGAATTCCTAAACGGAAAACTCTTTATTATACGAAACAAAAATGGAGGAACTTCAGTTGCGGCGCATCGGCAGTAATCTCCGCTGGCGTCTTCGTGGCTGCTTCCTTGAGAACGAAGCTCACTTCAAACAAGACTGATTCCTTGTGTTCACTAAGACATGTCCTCCATTTTGGATATGGATACATAAGACTTTTTTGGATGTTATCTCATTTGCAGAATAATTCTGGTGCGTCAATATTTATGACGCACCCTGTATTTTGATCCTCCCATTTTGGATTTTTTTTTTTGAAATTTACACGGAACATGTCGATTTTTTGGTTGCCCACACCCACCTCTTTTTTGCTTCTGCCTTTCCTTGCAATTCAAAAATTTTCAAAAAAAGTCACCAATGGTAGGTAGACGTCCTTTAGAGGTGCTGATGAATTAATTCGATTTACTTTTTGGATAATGGTGGAGTCGACTGAAGACACTGAAAACTCAATGGAATTCAAAAGCTCGTGGCCCGATGCATTATTGGAAGGATGAGTAATACCACAACCACGGGTATGATAACCCACTGGTAGTACCTGCGTATAAATCACGTCAATTAAGGGTAACAGTGTCGATGGGAGCCAGATAAAGCCAGGTAAAAAGTAAATTTCTGAAGGCAGTAGGGAAAATGGTCGTAATTGTGCGTTAGAACCTTGGTTAGCCTTCTACAAATTGCCAAATGGGAGCCAGGTAAGGTAAATTTGTAAAAGCCGTCGGCAGTAACAACGGTGCATACGGGCCTCGTCTACCCATCCACAGATTCTCAAAATTCTCCTTCTTTTATTTCATTTCTCCAGCTTTCTTCGCTTTTCCACACTATAGAACCTGCTAACAAGCTTGGATTTTGTAGTGCTTCACAAAAATTGGTCCCTGGCCTTTCATTGTTGACGTTTTGCCAAAAACCCACACAAGCTTTATTTGTTTTTCTAGCCTCTCTAGGTGTCATCTCTTCGAAAATTGCTTCGTTGCCGATGAAAAATCTCGTGTACAACGTGAAATTCCGCGGATGCCACATTTCGCGCCACATCGTTTTTTACAATGCTGCCCGATTTGAACTTAAAGTAACGTTGGCTGTTGGCGTCATCATCAATCACGTCGAAATAGCGATACATTCGCTGCTGTGAGTTATGTCGCTCGGAGCGGAAAATGCGCGGAACCACGCCGAGTTCCGAGAGTTCGGGGGTCCATATTAATGGCGCCGGAAAGACGGGAATCCCAGAAAATTTCCACGTTTTCCAAAAATTGGGCCACGTCTATAATCACTCAGCTTTCAGCTATTTTCTGACACTGCCAGCTCCCACTCGTCGGGTGTTCCTCGCAGCGAAATCGAGAGTGGATCCGAGGTCAGTGGAGCGGAAACGGTGATCTTCCTGGGACCATCACCTCGAGGACTACATCGCTCAACGTCGATATATCCACCAAGTAGCCCTTCGATAAGCTCAAAGGTATGGTGTCTTCTGTTCCGGAATTATTGAAAATAGGTAGCTGAACCGGTTGATTTTCTTTGCAAGTTCTTTCATGCTAGCCATTCCAAGTGGTTTGGAAGAAGAGTTCAGTATAGTGCCAAAATTTTGTGAATCTACTCCTGACCTCAGGAAATCTAGAAACCGTGTTTCGCATGGGATAAAACCGTGTTTTGCATCGGATTGAGGGATGCAAATCCCACGAATAAGTCATACACACTCATGCAAATCCCATGCAAAACACGGTTTGAGAAGCGGGTTTTGCATGGGTTCTGCGTCGGTTCTGAACACGGTTTGAGAACCGGGTTTTGCATGAGCTGACGTGGGTTTTGCATGGATTGTGGTCTCATCTAGCTTTTCTCGTGTGGGGATGCGGGGCAGCACACCATGGGTTTGGGTCAAGAATTCTGCTCTGCCGCATGCTGTGGAGGATGCTCGGCACCCCCTTGCCGTCTCAGTTTTTGGCTGAGATTCCTCCTGCTGGAAGTCCGATTGAGGTGCTCCGTACATTCAGATGGTGAATGCCCCTCATTTTAATATGCAATATTTTTGTATTTCAGAGAAACCTACAAATTCTTGGTATAACTATGTGTATACCAATTATTAAATTTTTTACAGGCATAAATCACCTTGAATATCAAGATGCGACGGCAGTAATTAATTAAAAAAATAAAATAAGCGCTTATTTACAAATCGATGCAGAACCCATGCACACCTATGCAAATCCCGGTTTAAATCCATGCAAAACCCGGTTTTTTAAATCGATAATTCTCAGCAATGCTTAAATCCATGCAGAACCCACGCAGATCCCATGCAAAACCCATGCGCCTCCGAATCGATACAAATCCCATGCAAAACCCACGAAAAACCCACGATTTTCTCGAACCGATGCAAAATCCATGCATACCGATGCAAAACACAGTTTTTAGATTTCCTGAGTGTCAGGAAATCTAAAAACCGTGTTTTGCATCGGCATGCATGGGTTTTGCAAGACTTTGAGAAAATCGTGGGTTTTTCGCGGGTTTTGCATGGGATTTGCATCGGATTTGGAGACGCATGGGTTTTGCATGGGATCTGCGTGGGTTCTGCATGGATTTAAGCATTGCTGAGAATTATCGATTTAAAAAACCGGGTTTTGCATGGATTTAAACCGGGATTTGCATAGGTGTGCATGGGTTCTGCATCGATTTGTAAATAAGCGCTTATTTTATTTTTTTAATTAATTACTGCCGTCGCATCTTGATATTCAAGGTGATTTATGCCTGTAAAAAATTTAATAATTGGTATACACATAGTTATACCAAGAATTTGTAGGTTTCTCTGAAATACAAAAATATTGCATATTAAAATGGGGAACTTCCACTTACAGCTTATCCCATGCAAAACACGGTTTTATCCCATGCAAAACACGTTTTCTAGATTTCCTGAGGAGGAGATAAGCTGTGCTAGATGGAAGGAAACGTTATTTCCTATTTGCTCCATTCTGGCGCAAGAAAATGGAAGGAAATTGTATAAAATATGCTTACATCTCCATTTCCTTTCGCCTTTTCGCTTACATTATTCTCTAATTTTCCAAGGAAAAACTTCAAATTTGGATAAGCAGCTGCTATTTCCATGTTTGGAATTCTTTCGCAAAAAAGAAACCATAACAAAAAGTAGGGATCTCTATTCTGCATTTGCGGCTCACGACTGAACACTATTGATTCCTGAAGAATTCTGGAACCTTGTTCTCTCGCATCATTTCCTCTTCACAGTCCGAGGTTGTCAGAAATTTTGAACGCTTCCCAGAGCAGGCAGCTGTTTTTTGCCGCATCTTGCCACACTTTCAAGGTGAGCTGCCGGCCTGACGTCGGAATGTTGCCGCAATAAATCCTGCTCACATGAAAAACGACACTTCGAAGGGGGTCGTCGTAGCCACTTATCACTCGGTTCGTTTTTTGCGGTCATTGAGGTCGATCATTTGGCCGAAGGTGGCTGATTGGAGTCCATTAGGCTTTTCGACAAGCAAATCCGGCCACTGTGCGGCTAGCAAAGCAGCTTTGGTTAAATTATCAAATTCTCCATGGAAAATCCCCGAAAACCTTCCAAATTTGCCACCTTTTACGTCATTCACACATGTTCCAGCTCACTCAGACTTCTGGCAGTTCTGGCCGCACTTGTACGGGTTCCATTCCGCCGATGCTGAAGGTGAGTCGAACGAAGGAGATTGAGTTTCCAACAAATACGCTGTGGGGTCCTGAGAGCACGCCTTATAGGGACATACTCCATTCCTATCACCCTCACTGAAACTCTACGACGATCTCTGCTCACCACCTGGAACATCCGGGGACGGATCTACGACTATGGCACATGATTTGACAGTGTTCGGCGGACATTGCACCCAGGTAAATCCGGCGTTTACAGAGAGATTGAACCTTGATCCTAAAAGTTTTCTTTCAGCATCGCAGCGATTTTGGCGTCATTATAGCCAATAGTCCGAAACGGTCTAAGAGGTATGAACCTTTAAGAATGCTAAAGAATACAGTAAGATCATAATTCCGCAGTGAAAATATAATAAATGCATCAGTAAATAAATTTGGATGCAAACTGCAAAGTCAAAGTCCACAAAGTGCATGCAAAGTCCACAGAAGTACATATTGTATGTAAGCTAGGAAAATAAATACAGCTTTAGTTACGGATAAATGTTGCGAATTTTCGACAAATTATCAGAAGCGAGAGGTCGAGGACCAGTTTTCTTTCGGCAGTGAAGCGAAAAATAAACTTTCTATAATGATTTCATGGAAAGGAAAGGATTGTACGGCATGAATCTGCCTAGTGGTTTTCGTGGTAGTGAGTGTGGGCGTCGATGGCGGTGACTAAATATTAGGTTGAGTCAAAAGTTCTCGGACAATATGGTAGTGATGACTTCTAGGGATCATAACTCAGCAAAGAGCTAAGTAAATTGAGCGCGCGAGCTACCTTTCGATAGAGTATAAAAGGCTCTTCAAACCACACACTAAAATACATACCGAACCAGCTCTTTGTCTGCCACTGTGCGGCACAATTTCACCCCACTTTCGCAGCTCCTCACTCTTTCTCCATCTATTTGGTCAAGGACACGCGGATATCGGAAGACGTCTGGAGGAAGTTTACAAGGGGAACGTACCCGTTAGAGCTACAGGCTAGAAGTGGCGCTCGAAGTTCGAGTCGGGCGAATATTCCATCGAAGATAAAGACAACTCGGGGAGTCCGATGGAGTCAGATTTGGACTTGCTGTGGAGACAGGTAGAAACCGATCCGTATCAAAACATTTAAATTGGCAGTCGCTCTTGAGATGAGTTAGATCATGGTTGTTCGCCGGCTGAAGTCGATCCGCAAGGCGCGATAACTCAGTCGATGAGTACCACATGCTCTGATGCAGTATGGCATGGACCGCTGCGCTGATATGTCACATTCTGTTCACACGCTGAAGCGCAGCCACATGCGGCTTCAGTACCCATTCACCAAGGATGAGCGGTAGATTTCCTACTCCAATGTTTGCCGTCGTGCCTCCTGGATTGACAAAGGTGCGGGTGCAGGAGGCATCCCTAAACCCAACGTACACTCTGAAAAGGTTATGCTCTGCAACTGGTGGAGCGTTCACGGCGTTGACTGCTGGGAGCCGCCCGCCGAAAGATCTATAATGACCGCAGACGTCTACTTTGAGCGACTGAGGAATTTCAAGGCAAATCTCGAAAATGCGCGCCCACAGCAGCTCAAAGTCTACTTCTATCACGACAGCGTCCGACCACACATTGCAAGAACGGCCAATGCCGAACTAATGAAGTTCGGATGCACCATTCTACCACTCCTTCCGTATTCCTCAAACCTGGCTTACTCAGATTACCACCTTTTTCCCCATCTCCAACATCATCTACTTGGTCAAAAATTTCAAATGCGCGACGACATCGAAAAGGCACTGGAGCACTTCTTGAAGAAGCGGTCGCCAGCGTTCTGGAGCAGGGGCACCTACGATCTACCTAAACGTTGGCGGAAGACCAGCGATGCCTTCGGGGCATGCCTCAAATGGTTCCCACTTTTCTTTCAAAAATTGCAAAAGAAATAAAAATATTGTCAATTTGTCCGAGAACTTTCGACTCAACCTAGTACCAAGAAAACTCCATACTACAGGATGTCTTGGCTTTGTGGGCCGCAGAAAGACCACTGCCATCGACGCCCATTGTAACCCGCCTCTCGCTAAATTCTGGCCGCATTCGCTGCATTTTACCAAACCATCCCTCACATAGAAGTTTTGTTGGTGAACGTAGGAGCTCTTGTTGAGAAACTTCCTTATTGTTAGTCCATAGATTTATTAATAAACAGAAAAGAAGTAGAGATACCCAAACTCGGTTTCGTTCCCACCACTAGACGGGGACAAAGGAAAGGAGTAAGATCATTACCGGAACTCGTCAGTAGTGAATGGTGGTCTTAAATACCGGACAAAGGAAGAAAAAATAACCAACCTGTTCTGCTGGTGATTCCTATCCTCCATTGGTCATCGGTTCTGGTCCAGTTCTGAGTTGCAGCGGGCTGTCGATATTTGTCTCAAACTTGTGTAATTAAACCTGTTGCTTTACTATTAACTTCTGTTGTTTTATTACTTCTTCCTGAATCTCTAGGCTTCTTGATGAGGCGTCAGTCCATTCTCACTATTTAATGCTGTTGTTTTTCTCGGGAGAATTTTTTAATTTTTACCGACATAGCATAGCTCATGTAATAAGTGTATAATATATGCTGGCTGAGATGAGTGGGGGCTTCAGGCTGTTTTACATCACTGTTGTACATTACCCGAGTTCATAATCCACCTACGTTTTACCACGCGACAACTGTCATTTTTCGGCTGACTGTAAAGACAAGTATTTCTACTAATAGCGCTGTTTTGTTTTTTGTCGTGTCGTTCGTGGACCCAATTTATGGCAGATGATCGCTCACCAGTCACCTGTCCGCCACACAGGCGTTCATAATCCGTCATGCTGAGAAACGTGCGAATTGCTCTGCAGCGCTACCTGTAAGTTTAAAGTCGAATGAATTTCGATTAGCTGATTGTAGAATTGTTCCCCAAACTTATTGTTTATAGGTACCTGCTCTTAAGTGACTAAAATTCCACTAAATTCTTGAAAGTTTACCATTCAACAGGTTTACGTCAATAAACAAACGCGTAATTTTCTGTTTATCCCAATTTTGGTGGTAACCAAGAGAAGAAGGTAAGTGACCAGTGCTGACTGTATTTTCAAAGTAGGATTACAGTGGGTCCTTACCACCCAATTTTGAGCGCACCACCGTCAGCAGTGAGCGACTGATAAAATGAGATAGGCAGTCTTGCATGTGCGATGTCTATCAACGCGGATGTCCTCAGATACCCTCTAAGGAGCAAGAGTAGCGGACTGTATGAAATCAATGTGGTCCATAGTTGTTCGAAAAATTATCGAAATTTCTTCAATCTAATTGTGCGAGAAGTAAACTTGCTAGAACTTGAAGTTGTGTCGTGACTACGAAGTGAGCGAAAAGAGAAAAATAATGCTTTAAAAAACCAGAGTTGCTGTATTGGGCTCAAAACAAGGACACTAGGGTTACTTTAGGTGCTGATCGCAATGGTACTGAAGAAAAAATTCCACGATTGGAGGGGAAGCCGGAAGTGGGAAAGTCGGGGGGTGATTATCATGACTTATAATAACGCGCTTAGTCTGTATGTAAGTGTGTGTGTGAGTGTATATGTGTGTCAGAGCGTTGCGAAATTCNATATTATTGGGCGCTTAACTGTTGTGTTTGTTGGTACCCTTTGTTTGTCACCTCAATATCCTTACATTTCCACCGCTTCTGTACACACGCTTAGTTTTTTTTTTTTTTACTTATTATTCTATGTCATATGAACAGCTATTTTTGCCGCCTGTTCAGAATTATGCAGGGTAGTCCATATGAAGTGTGACCGGTCACAGAAAATTCATTCTCTTGGAGGATGCAGTGATCCGTTGGGAAAAAGAAAACGATGAAGACGTTGACTAAACCTTCCAACAAAGTTGAGTACCACCCTGTGTCAAAGAGAGTGTGATGGAGTGAGACACCACTCTTCCATGTTTCTAGACGAAGCATGTTCGGCCATCAAGCTCACCCCTCATTCCTTCGGGTTTTGCTAACTGGCCCACCTTGGAACAAAAATTCTGCTCTTTCAAACACAAGACACTGCAAAGAGCGTGGGACAAAAATAGTCACTAGAAGTGATTACGCGCATCCACAAAAAAAAATCTGGAAAAGGTTGGATGTCCGTAATGGAGCTGCGGGCGGTCATTCAGAATCTGACGGTAAGATCTTATGCAGAGTTTTCTCTGCCTGTTGAACCAAATTAAACATTCCTTATTCAAAGTAACTGGTGCAAAATTGTGGAGTCTGTGTCACATTTCATGTGAACCACCCTATATACATATGACGTATATACATATGTTTGCTGCTGCCATCTGTGTTTCACGTCTTATCGGTTTTTTTTTTGTTTTTTCATTCTTTTCGCATGCATTCCCTGGCAAGCCACAAATAAATAAATGAACAAATAAATAAATAAACGATTGTTCTAAGTATGTTGTGGCGTGGGACGGAAAAAGCCGATGTCTTTCTGTTTTTCCATCCTTCCTTTAATCGCCACTCCAGAAGTTCTTGTCATTCAACATATTTTTAGAGAGGATTAGCTCGCAGAACATACAAAACTTATATACTCACAGTAAGAACGAACAGATTCATGCGTATACAGTCTGTTCCCTCAAACTTACACTGTCATCATCGCCCCGATCGAACACAGCGGCGCGTGCGTGTTCGATTGGGGCGCGGTGTGAGGCTGATCGGCTGTTGCAGCAACTCGCCCCAATCGAACACGCACGCGCCGCTTTGTTCGATCGGGGCGAGGATCGCAGTGTAAGTTTGAGGGAACAGACTGTATGCATAATTGATGTATCACCATATAAATGAACATTAAACATCATAATTACAGGACGAATGAAAATGACACGATCACACGAAGATATATGCATACATTCTATTATATTATATTAGATGAGGTTTCCTTTGATTGAGGTGTTATGGTGGATGAAGTCTCATTTATTACACACAACTTCTTTTCCTTTGGTTCCGGGTACTGTGCCCAGCATTTTACCACTTCTAGATCACATGCGCATAAACCAGCTTCACATTCTTCATTTTCTGAAAATATTGGATTCTCCAATGAAGAGAGTGTAACTATTATAGTAATAGTTGAATCGTAGAACCATGCTAACCTTAGCCTAAACGCTGTTGGATTGCTGTCAGACTCCTATAGAAAAAGTGAATATCAAACCTATAGCGACCCAATAGCAGCCGAACAGCAATTCTAATGACACCCCAAACCGCCCATTTTAGCAATCCGAGCCTCAATGACATCTCAGACATTCAGGCGGTTGGAGCGCCGGCGAACCTGCCCACTCTCAGCCGATGCAGGCTTCCAGCAGATAGTGCAGGCTGGAGCAGGAATACTTGCTGAAGGTGCGGATGGAGCAGCAAAACCTCCTGTGAGTGCGCATGACGCAGGACTTCGGCAGGTATTCCTGCAGCCTGTTTTTTTCTCCATTGCCACGTGGCAGCCGAGGTGTATATAAGCCGGCAGACGGCTTTGGAAACTTAGTCTTGCTTCCGTTGCGGCGGAAAGCAGGCGAGTCCTACGGGACTTGTCTGGCCAACTGAGGCCCGGTTGAAACCGTGGCCCAGTGGAACGACTAGCCAGACGAGATGCGTGGGATGCGGTCGAGTGCCGGTGCGGTGCGGGCGGGTAGATCCGTCTTGCCGCAACCGTCCGGCTCGCCGACTGCTGGCTCTGGAAGCGCATACGTGTCCGGGAAACTCATTTTTGTAGTGTTTTTGTAGCCGTCCGTTGCTATACGGGTCAGTTGTGTTTTTGTCCTCCATGGGAAGGTTAGAAAACTGTTCCAATCGAACATAAATCTTATTTTGGATTAATACGTCTTTAGTTATGCTTGTTAGGCACCACTATCAAGGCGGATAGTACTAGCGCTGCAGGATGACCTGCCATGCTCCTGTCATCCCAACGGCAGGTTAACCTGTCCGGCTCCAGTCATGCCAGCGGCAGGTTTACGGCAGGTCTCACGCACGATAAGGCGCGAGAAACGGCGGAATAGGCGCGACAACCCCGCCCACTTTTGCGTTCGTCCCGCGGGTGTCATGCCGCTAGAAACGCTGTGGGCCGGCGCGACAAACGCCTGAATGTCTGAGATGAGGCTCCAATTCGGCGAATGTCTGAGGAGGTCGATGGTTCGACTGTCTCGCTGTCTGACTGGCTGCTGTCTCGCTTCAAAGTAACAGAGCAGCCACCTCGCTCGCGTGAGCGCGACGCGTCGCACCTGACCAACATTCCATCCTAAACCTGCGCCTCAGAGTGTACAAAATCACTCACGTTTGCAGATGGCTGTTCTGTTGTTTTCGCAATCCCAGTCGTAGGTTGATACGTACTCATTTATGGTGCTACAGCAGGTTTTGTTGTCTACTAATGCGTCGTAGCATTTATCATGGATCATGCAACACCTAAAGTAAGCTCAACAAGAGAAATTAGAACACATTCCTCGATGACTTAGATACGCACCTGTCAATTTCGTCCACTGGCTCATTAGAACCTCCAGACCCACACCAGCATCCGTAATTGTTGTAGATCTGCAAGTAACAGCTTGTGAATGAAAAGGGCTCAAGCGTAGTTAAGCAAGTTCTGCTGAATTCCATTTAGTATTTATGTGCTGTCCATTTATTGGCTGTATAGTTTTTCTCGAAAAATGGGCGAATTCAGCGGTTGTGCGCGGTTTTCAGCGCCGCGGTTGCAGAATCGCGGCGGGACAGATTCGACCGCCTCAACTGGGGCATGCTCTCACCGCATCTCTCGTTTGGGTCTCGCCGCGATTCTGCAACTACAGAATCCGCCCATCTTTGCGAGAAGGACTAAACAATGGCGGTCGCTACACTTCGTATGCCTGATAGCGTTTCGCGTAGTTTTCAGGTGATAGCAACTTTTATGCTAGTCGATCGCTGGCGTTGCTAAAGTATGGCACGCTCCTAATCGATAAGCATGGAAAACAAAGCCAGGCGACGGCGACACAGAATATTACGCTACAAGTAAAGTATCTCTTCAGCAATACTGTTTGACGCACACCATCGCACGCATAATCCCACCATTCTGCCATCGGAATCCCAAGTTCCAGCATACGAACGTCGGATAATCCAGGTTTTTTTTTGGGGAATTTCAAGTTCCGACTACCGAAAAGTTGCGAAAAAAATGAAAAGGAATACAATGAGATTACTTTTTCATGTCATCGACTGCCCTATAGTTCTATTCATATTTATTCTGTATTCTGTATTGACCTACGAATAAATTACTCTCTATCTAGACGTTCTACGGTCTGTTCCCTCAAACTTACACTGCCATCCTCGCCCGATTGAACAAGACGGCGCGTGCGTGTTCGATTGGGGCGCGGTGCTGCAACAGCCGATCAGCCTCACACCGCGCCCCAATCGAACACGCACGCGCCGCTTTGTTCTATCGGGCGAGGATGGCAGTATAAGTTTGAGGAAACAGACTGTACTTCACAGTACTTGCACGGGAGTAAATTTAAATTTATCACAAAGGCGAGCGGAGCACCGCAATTACTCACAATAGTAGAATTTCCATTAACTCACCAGTGGATTGTAACCTAATACACATAGCGCCATAGTCCCAAAATCGAAAATGGAGCCGTAAGGCTGCTTAGGACTCGATTCCGTAATACATCTCGTATGGGTGAAAGGTAATAATTGTAGTGTTAGGAATAGGTACGCGAACAACATTCTGTGGGAACGACTGATAAGGATGCTATTCCAGCTTACTCATATTTATAGGAAGAAAGGCGTCCCGACGGCATGCGCTTTTTGTCATAGTCTGTGACAAGAAAAATCCATGTAAACATATTTGTTACCGATTAAAACTTTTTCTGATCATGGAAGATATCTTAACTGCAAAAAGTGAGAATGACTCGTGTAGAGAACACACATGGCTAGTGCACGTTTCAGAAAGCACCACAAATGTTCCTCCGTTGTCCTCTGCTCGCCTGACCATGCTCCTCTTGACGCTTGTGGGTCCCGTCACGAGAATGCAAGGCGCGCACGTGTCACTAACATGCGTAAGCTAGCGAAGGCGGACACCAAAAAATCCTCATTGATTTTGAAGTGCTTACTGGTATCTCTGCAGACTATCCTTGTGGTCTACCTACTGTTATGATTCTCTACCGAACAATTGCAAGGCAACGATTTCAGAAGTGAAAGTTTCCGTGACTGCTTCCTTGGAATGGGTGGGGATTCCTGTCTCCTTGTTCTCCCAGATACAGATACCACTAGCGCTACCTGTAGCAAACCAGCGTTGCCCAGACTTTTTGCCATCTGTTCTGTTCGTCATGGAATCGTACAGATAGTTTGATGTCATCGCAAAACGCCCATTAATTCTAGTACCAACGATACGCTACGAATGGAACTCTGCCCACGCATCCGTCGAGCACATGGGCATTATCTTCGCTCAGTTTACGACATTTCCATGAAAAAGTGGCAAAGATTGCACTCGCATACGTGATTTTGCCGTTTGAATTGAGTTTTATTTGTTATCCACTATCTTCAACACGTCAAATGGCACTAAAAGAGCTCTAATCGCTTATTGTCACATGTTTACGCAAGGATAGAGCGACCACCCACACAGATTGATTCAACCCCACGAAAAACAACCTCCGAATCTCTTTTTTACAGTCCTTGTCGAAAAGATAAACGGATTGCGCGTGCGGTTTCTTAGGCGTTATTCAGGCGCGTCAAAGTTTACGCGCCGCACCAAAATTCCGCGAAGTTTTTGCGTTATATCAATGCGGCGAAAATGAAAACGCCGTTTGTTCTTAACTCACGCTGATCCGCGTTAACATTGATCCCTTGAGTTAACACGCATCAACGTGGTCTGACATGCAAAGCACAAACGATTTGGCGCAGCCTCATTTTCTGCGGTGCAATAATGATTGACCTTCAGTGTATCAGTTGTTTCGACACTCATAAGAAGAAAAAAGAAAAAAATCGACATGGCGAAATCCACCCAAATGTTCAGCGGAATTGCCGCGAACATACAGTCCTTCTCAAAAAGATAGACGGATTTGCGCGGCACTATTCCACATTGGGGGCCCCAAAATTTTCAAAAAAAAATTTTTTTCGTTGAAACTTTGTATAGGGGGTTATCTGATGTGCTGAACACGAATATCGTATTCATTTTGTACGGTAACCCCATTTTNCCACTCCGTCAAAACGCATATAAGGCTGCGCTTCGCTCACATCGGTTTCTTCCATCCGACGACAATGTGACCAGACGACGAGAGCGAAGTGGAGTGCACGGGGCGAGGGTCCTCTATCGGTTCGATGCTAGATGATGGCAAGCAGTACTATCGATCAGAAGTTGGAAGCAGGACGAGCCGAAGGAGGATACCAGGAGAGAGCCACACCGTAGCCAATGCCTTGGTGGCACGCGACAAGGACTCTGAGGGCGTGGCCCAGTACTACCTCTTGTTTGTGAGTCTTTATCTACTAGTTTTCCCCCTGTAGGACCCTTAGTAGTACTAGGTAGTAGTAGGCTTCTAATTAGGCTTCTTATTGTATGGGTAGTTGAAGAAGTAATAAACTCTTAAGATAAGCATTTCCCTACAGCAAGACTTACTACTGCATTCAGTACATAGTCCTGCCGTAGCCTTAAGTTGGTCCATAGGTGCGAGCCTGGTGCAAAGCGCCGTGTCCTCCCGTTGGGAACCCAGGGTGGAAGCCTCAATGGTGAAGAGCCCTGGTGTAGTTAACATCAAGTCGGAGCAACATGGTGCGGTGAGGCAGGGTCCTCACACCAACCCTGGATAGAGGGCAACCACCGATCCGCCACAGAGGGGCCTCGCACCCCTTAACTGCCAAGGAAACCGTTTCTTCATCAATTCCCAGCTTAGAAAGTGTCTATAAGTGATTTTCACCATTTTGAGCGACCAATCCATAGGTTTTAACAAGGAAGTGTGGGAGTACTTCGATGTCGGGCGAGCAGACTTGGATGCGCGACGCCCTATCGATGGAGATGCAGAATGCCAATAAAGGACAAGAGTGATAGACTGCATGGAATCATTGTAGTCCATGAAAGTCCAACAAATTATCAAAGTTCCGTGATTTCAGCCAATAATAATGCAGCTAGTAAACTCATTAGAACCCGGGAGTGTGCCACGGTTACGAAATAGACGAAAATAGAAAAATAGTTTTAAAAAGCAGAGTTACTACCATGAGCTCAAAGATAGGGCACCAGGCTTATACTAGGTGCTGATCGCAATGGTGCTATAGGAAAAATCTCACGGTCTGCGGAAAAGACGGCAGTGGAAAAGTTTGTTGGGGGGGGGGGGGGTCTTAAATTCACGAAACGCACTGTATTATACTTATGTCCTGAAACTACAAGGAGCCTGATATTTGAGAACTCACAACTACAGAAACTTACTTCGTCTTAATTCTCTGGAGAGCGAATCAACACATACAACAGACACTGTGTTAACGAATCCTGAGCTTTTAGTTCATCTCATACTATGGGAAGATTTGATTGGTATGTAGCTCAGATTTATACGGTGAACGCTGCAGTGCTCTACTTCACCTACAACAAGGTTTTGTTGGGGTAAAAAGTAGGAGCAAACAAGGAACAAAGAGAATGAGAACAAAAAGAAGAAATAAATAGCAGATAAGCTTGTCGTAAAGGGAAGGTACACTTGAGGAAATTCTTCATTATACTCGTAATTCCGAACAGTAACAATAGACAAATAATATGTACAACAAGCTCTACTCTCTTCTTTTTCGTTTCTGGACTTTACGGGGCAGCAGAGTGTTCACTTTGAAAATCGCTCTGCAATGTCTTACAAAACGTGCATCGCTGAGTCATTACTAGAATTAAAAGAATGTAATGAAAGCTTTAAGACGTACCCGCACGCCTTGCAAATTGGCATGAATTGACATAATACTGACAGACACACGGAGCACACCCATCCAGAAGACACTAGCTCATGATGACAAGCACATGAAGCACGGTAATCGACCTCCTAAAAAAGTTACAACATGCTAAAAAAAAAGAAAAATCTGCTCCACATCAAGAGGAAGCTACTAGCCTTCACGCTTTTTTTAAGTATTCGTAAGAGAACTGACCTTCAATGTAGGATGTGGAAATAGGGATCGAGAAGAAGGATCACCAAGAAGATGTGTCTGAATCGTTATCACAGATGAATTACTGACTTAGCAGTGAGGAATAATTCAATCAGATTTGCGATTTTTAGAACTCAGTATTAGGGTGCAAAAGTTACTGATTACATAGTGCAGCCGGATGTAAGCATATGCAGCCTGCATCCATAAAAGTAGCTCCACTGCTTAAGGCACTCTGATATATGAGTCAAGGAAATATTCGATTGTTTCGAATTATTACAGTTTGTTTATGATCGAATTACATACCATCATGCTGCTAAGCAACCTGCTGGGTTGCTCAACTTGCAGGAATATGCCGCCAGTAATATCGGCCGCCTGCTGTAGAAGAGGACTAGACTCAACAAGAGATACCACATCCACACAGATACCATGTTTGGCAGCAGAGAAAAACAGATTCATCAGCGGACCTTAAACTAAATAATGAAAATAGAAAAACTGTGATTCAAAGATGTCTTCACTATACAAAATTTGATTGCCACTTCCTAATCTACTCGAATGTTCTACGAAAACTGCAAGCTTTAAACTCACTGTGTTCGGTACCAAAGTCGACAGTCATAGCAACAATGACCACTCGACCAAACGATGAGCTAGATGTTACGGCTTCATTGTTATTGGTGGTTGTGCTATCCGCACGCTTCAAATCTAAACAAAAACAGTGGAGGTTTGGAGCCAAAGACTAGTAGACAACGGGAAAAAAACTGACGACAAATTGCGTGTGATAGAACTGCCGCCAGTGGGCTTCCCATACGATCATCATCAGAATTGGCACTATCGCGGAGCGTATCACGTAGTGCATTCAGCATCACCGTGGAAGCATCAGCAGCGGCTCCGCGTTGTGAATTGTAGAGCAACCGAAACAGCACTGTTTATTAAGGTGCACTCCATATCAACTGAACACCGCAATGACGACGGACAAATGTTATTGATACCAGGCCCCAGCACGAGGTCTTCCTCAGGCTAAAGTCAAAACGAAGCCCCCTTCGGAAAACCAACATTTTACGAAGCTCCCCTTGAATAGGAAAACGAAAGAAACCCCTTGAAAATCAAAATCCCAGGCAACAATTTGTGCTGGAGATCAAGTTTATTCTTCACACTATTCTCGAGGGAACGTACAGAGAAAGTACAACATAGCAAAATCAGACAAAAAATGAAACATGAGTTCAAAGAGAAAACCCTTGAATCGGAAGAGAAGTAAACGAAGAAGTTGAGCAGATTAGCGTACTTAGCTATTGCAAGATGTTAGAATGAACGCGTGGCTGCAAAACAAAACGTGCTCAAACTTGTTTACGGCGTCGTTCGATTGGAGCAGATATTCTAAAGGCTTCAGTATCCGAAGAATTCGAAGGATTCATGCGCAGTTCAAACGCAACGAAATGGGCTGAAATCTTTAGTGAGACAAGAAAGAAGGTTTGGCTAGGAGTGTTTCAAATTTCAGCTAAAACGTATGTTTCGCACGAAAGATATATGCGTAAAGGTCGACCTTCTGCTGCTAAACAATTTTTGAAGAACGCTTGTGAAATGCGTAGTTCACCGATCGTCCCCAAAATTGTACGATTTATGAGGCAAGGTAAGTTGAAGAAATGTTTGAAAAATCAGCCCTAACTTATGTAAATTAAAAAAGTGTATGCTCATTAAGTGGCTTTTCCCCGGCGGGAAGACCTTGGGNGTATTTAATTCTGGAAAAATGGAAAACTTGTGAACTTGCATATTTTAACTGTTACAGTTTATAATCATTTTGGTATAATCTTGAATTTCGTGAGATCTCTATTCATCTTTGTGTTGGTTCCTGGCTCTCTTCGTTGAAAAAAGGGAATATTTGTCCTGCACAACTAGCGGATTGCCTCTTGGACAGGATATTTGGCATATGTGCACACCAACAAGTTGTGGCTATGAGTATGATATTTTTATTACGAGGTATCGGCAGTACAAATGGCAAACATGCGCCGATTTTTTTGTGATCTAAGCCACCTCCTCCAGGTAGCTCTGGGAAATTTCGTAGTACTATATGTGCATAAAGCGTAGATGTACTCGTGAGCTCAGGAAACTCGATCCTTGGATTCGACCCAGCAGGTGCTGGGGTTTTTCTGAGCGACATACGGGAAGTTTCGGATTTCCAAGGATTTTTGTTGGTTTTTCAGCTGTAATCTGGATGACGACAAGCGGCAGGCGATTATGCAGTGGGTGGACACCTGCGAGCCGCTCATGTCACCTGACGACGACGAGAACATCGGCGACAGACCGCGCGAGATACTGTCGTATCCGCTCGAGGACATCATCGAGCAGGACGAGGAGTCGTTGCGGGATTCGATACGGTAGGTGTCGAGCTAATGAGCATTCCGATTGGAGCGCAATATCTTACGCAACAGCTCTGGGAGGCGAATGAGTACATAATCGCATTCTGATTGTCCTGCTTCAAAATTGTGGGCTTGCTACAGTTAGAAAAGTAATAGGTTGATTAGTCAAATCATAGTAATTGTTATAAATAAACAGGTAAACAAATGTAGGGATGGAGTATCCGGAGCAATTATTTGGCTAGGAAGTTTTTTTTTTCTTGCTGAGGTACCGCATGTAGATCTTGAACTGTTTTTTTGTGCAGATAGGAATAAATTGTCTTTCCAACACGACGCAAATTCTTCTGGTACAACGATCTTTTTATGGATTTTTTTTTCAGTTCAAGATGTGGCACTGATTCCCATCCGTTAAGTATCTTAAGTAGAGAGGATATCGAGAAGATAATAAGTACTGATGGAACAGCACAAGTGGGTACCTTTTGACCTCTGGTTTAGACGAGTTTTTTTAGCCATGACCTTTGGACGAGTTTTCTTAGCCTGAAATCCTGCAAAAATTGCCTTATTTAGGAAGCTGGTTCGGAAGAAGATGCTCTGGAGCGAGCCATGGCTGCGTCGGTGTCATCGATACGATCACATGACATATTGGCAAAATTGAATGAGGACTTAGCGGTGGTTAGTTCAATTTTACTATTTTTTGTCTAATATTGTAGCTACATCTGGAGAATTTTAAAAAATTTGCCTGGAAGTGGCAGCAGTAGCAGGAATTGTGCAACTGTTTTTGAACAAACAAAATTGGGAAATGTTGAGTGGATACTTAAGCTGGGAACTTTACCCCTTCGGCTGGGAATTCCACAAATTTCGCACTGTTTAAATCATTTTGTTGCCTCAATAGACCCTCAGGGCTGATTGAACTGCAGAGGATTTAGGTTTTCATTCTTAAATGAGAAGTGCTCTAGCATTACAACTGTGTTCACTTTCAAAGATAATAACGGACGAAAATTTACATGTTGAATGGGGAACAGTTCTCATCTTACCATCTGTTGCCATATCCACTAGTCATCACTTTATACATCATATTGGGTACCAATGAGCAGTCCGAGCATTACATACTTGGGCTAGAATTAATGGACGCTTAAAGGCAGCACCCCCGAAAATTTTTGTGTTGGAGATTTCGCTGAATTTCAAGGTTTTCAGGGACGATGAACTCATAGGCAGTGATGAAACAGCGTGAAACACGCCGGGAGACGAGAATTGAAGGCGGTGTTCCCCTTGCGTCCACAGCGCGGACGAGTTTTCCGCTGAGGGTATACGCGCGTATCTTCGCGAATTCATGTGGATGGTGTGCATTCCATACCCTACATTGTGCACTATTCCATATACAACATGATACATTGGGCTAGACCACTCGTAGCATACCAAATCAATAGCGTTAACTGGCGTGGCGGACAGCAAAATGGCCACGCTCGGCTATGTGTCCACGGCAGTATCTCCGCAGGAAGGTCGCATTTTTCTGTGTTCAAGTTACCATTGTGATTATCTGGCAGCCGACCACATGGAGAACCACTCACCTCGAAAGTGAGGATTTCCGTGGGTGCTGCCCTTAACCCAGAAAAAGCAAATTAACAAACCAACTGCCACCTTCTATGTGCCCTAACATTACATCGTCTGTAAGATGACCAATCACGCTAGCGAACGATGGTTTGCTTGGGTAATTTTTCGTGGATTCCACCCTTAAATGACGTACAAAAACGAATCTGGAGAGCATCGTGATCTGGGAACCAGATGAAGTCTAGCCCTGAAACTAAGTCTAGTCAAAAATTTATGTAGGAAACGAATTCAATGACAAGTCTCCTCTCATAATTCTGTCCGCGTCTCCTCTAATGAGGCGCAGTGGGTCCGAAAGTGCACACCTCGGTATTCCATCGGAGCGTGCTCCACCCGGCTGAGTATACAACTCAACGAGCGTTACATAAACAATCATCAAACAATCGCAACATGATCGCCTGAATACGCAACGCGATAACACACCTGACACGAGGCACTTGGCGACATGATCGAGGACGAGGGGGAAATTAGTGGGTCTACTTGCGCCGAGGGTTTTTCGTACATCCTGAGTAGCAGAGGGGGTTTGAAAAGTTGATGCATTACCATGGTAGACATGATTTTGTTTTGTGAAAATTTGAAAACTCAGAATTTTGTTAGAATTTCGGAAATTTCCTTGGGAACTACTGACGAAGTAGTGAAAACCCGGAGGCACCAAGGAAGTCGCACAACCGGTCTAGTTCTTAGCCCCGAAACCGGAGGTGTTGAAGTTCATATATTTCAAACAGTTCGCATCATTTAAAAAACACAATTCTTTCTCATTCTAATTCTTCTCCTTCTTGAAGCTTGTTGGACTTCATAGCACATATCATGAAGCCATACAGCTACATATAAACACTCTCTTCTCATAGGTATGTCACTGGGGTGAACGACGCTTCCCAGTTTGGAGATGATATCATTATTTTTGCTTCTAAAACAAATCCCCGTCCTTGATTCCGTACCCCACCTCTTTATCCACACGGGTCTCCCGAGAAAATGGTTTGCTTCGGGCAAAGTTGGTTAGCCAAGCCCTGGAAGCCTTACTGCTCAGTAGGGAACTTTTTACAGTCCATTCAACCGGTAGTAAATGTTGGTAGAGGGACTATGGGCTGAAATGCGGTCGTTTTCGATCATTATCAAACATGCTCGATAGTACACAACCACATGCATTGCCTTCATTCGATGAATGCACCAACATTCACTCCTTTCTGAATGCCCTATACCATTCCGTTAAAGGAAAATAGGCATGACGTTTTATTTTTCCTTGGCTCGGTGCTGCATGTACTCGATGTTCTTTTGTAAGTTAACTGTTCATTACTTTCAATGAACCTTGACTACATACAATAGGTGCGTATCAAGTAACTTTAAAATTAATAAGTTCATAAGAAAATAAATAAATAAATAAATAATAGTAAATTTCGAAAGTTAAAAATGTCATGAGATTAAAATGTGATCAATTTTTCTGCAACGTTGCAAGTCGCTATGTTTTTGTGCAAATGCATAAATTCTTCCATTACTCAGACCAATTTTCGGGAGGACTGCAGCAGAAAACCAGAAAAACCGACAGGTAACCTGCAGTCATTCCGGTTCTCTGCTGCGGTCCTTGCAAGTGTTTTTATCTCCGCGTCTCTCGCTTGTTAACCACATGGTCGAGATCTCTTTCTGCTGCGGTCCTTCCGACAAGCATTTAAAAAATTAATGACAGTTTGTCTGAGCCTGCAATTCCTAGAAAAAGTTTGAGGTTTTGTTAGATCTTTCTGCCATTGTGGTGCAAAATACTAGAGTATATATTAAAATAAATTATGTACCTGAGAAGAAAATAAATAATTATTTGTAAACAGAATTTACGTGAACAAACATTATAGAAAGACGTGTCTCTAACTGCTACCACAGCAACAACGCCTAGTGAAATGGATTTGTATCGACGAGCAAGTCAGCTTGAGAACTATGCTTCGGAGAAGTTAAAGGTATTGATTTATTGATTGACGATTTCAGCATTTGTTTAGTTTCATTCTGCCAGTTGCCATTCATCAAGGCGGGTGTGTGTATGACGGGAAGTTTTTTTAGTAGCAACATGTGGCATACGTTTGTAAAGTTGCTCATCTCTTAGTTTCACCTCATCACATCTCATCTATTCAGGCTGTTATTAGTCTATTTAATTAGTTTCCTTAGTTTCAATATTTTCCCACTAAAAACGGTAAAATTTAACCTTTGGTTAGTGGATGTCCATTCAGGGGGAAGCGCCATGCTTCACGCGACGAACATCTTCAAATATCATTGCCTTTATAGGAGCTTGACGAGGAGAGAATGAAGAAGAAGCGAGGGAAGCTGCTGCTGAACTGCTGCCAAAATTCCATGATGTCCTCTGGGAGTACGGTAGTGGATTGGAGCGCGATTGAAAAGCGAAGGTAAATATCGTCTATCCGAAACGACGAGTCCGCCCACGCGGTCGAGGATTCGCGCTTGCCAGCAATCCACGTCATCATCTCTACTCTGCGTATCACGCTTCATCGTTATCTTTTTGATATCGGCCAATGATCTGGCTGTGACGTGGACCGCTTGGGCGGACTCGTCGTTTCGGATACACTGTACATGACTATGCAAAATTTGAATGCGACCGGGACGAGTTGATCGTTAAGCGCAGGAAGACTCCGCCTCGTTTTCCCTCACGATGATACACACTCCGCGTCTCCTCATACGTGCTGCGACGTGGCTCAGTCGACTCGTAGTGTAGCGGGAGGCAAGAATTTTTCTGGAAAGACTATATAATACTCGTGAACAAGGTATTCGTCGACATGCATACAGGAAGCGTCAATCACGATTGCCCTCTTCTCAATGTTGGCAACGCCGCATCACTCGTTAAGCCACGTTGACTCGCGTTAATCGGTAAAGGACCAACGTTTGTGTTACCACGTACGAACATACATACAGTCCTTCTCAAAAAGATAGACGGATTGCGCGACTGCACCATCGCGGCGGGACCTGAACGAGGGATGCGGACAGAGTATGCTTCAAGTGAGAAGGTTGAGTAGGTCCCACCGCGATGGTGCAGTCGCACCACTAAGAAACCGCACGCGCAATCCGCCTATCTTTTTGAGAAGGACTGTATGTTAACAAGTGATGTGGCGCTGACAACACTGAAGCTGCATTCATAGCACATCGGAGTCCGATCCTGTCGGATAACAAATGATACGTATCGATCCACGTTGGAGTCCGACACGTCGGATTCCGATGTGGATCGATACGTATCATTTGTTAGCCGACGTTATCGGACTCCGACGCACTATGAATAACGCTTGAGAGGAAGGCAATCGTGAATGACGCTCCCTGTACGCCGCAGCTGTGGGAGGAAGGTATTCATTTTTTGCTTGAACAGAAGTCAAATGTTTGAGTAACACGGTAATTACATCCCACATTGGAAGTCCCACCGGTAAGATGGTGAACCGAGCAAGCGCGCGATGCCCAAAGGTAACGTTCTGCCATGATACGCAGGCTAGAGGTGATGACATGGAGTGGTGGCAAGCCGACAACGGTAGGGTTTTTTCTACAGGACCATAAAAAACCAGTTACCCCACCAGGGTCAAGCGTGGTGTCGATAAGAAGTAGACTCCTAGGCGACCCCCCCCCC
>JARK01001338.1:855824-866994 GCA_000688135.1 Ancylostoma ceylanicum | reverse complement strand
TTCATTCCCAATAATTCTTTTCCCCCTCCTATAGGCAGGCTGAGAAGGAAAAGGAGGAGCTTGAGAAGCGCAAGAATGAACTGCGAAAACGGAGGGAGGAATTAAAATTGGAAGCGGACGAGATACGCCGAGAAAAAGAACAAATCGACAAGGTGTGCCATCAAATTTTTCACTTTTCTTCCTCCTCGATTTAGCGTGAATCCCATCCAGGAACTCAACGGTCGTTCTTTACCATCTGTCATTGCACGACAAATCACACAACAACTGCAAGGACTATCGATCGGATCAAAACCTAAGTAATTAATGGGCGCTATTAGCGAAAATTAATGTGCTGATGCCTGCTAATTATAGTCAACTCCAAAAGTCCGCAGACAAGAGTTGGGACCGCGGCGCGGTTTTCCTCCGCGTCTCTGCCCTGCATGCCACGCTGAATCCGTGCAGCAGACAGCGAGAGACCCGCGCCGCGGCCCCAACTCTTGTCTGCGGACATTTGTAGTTGACTATAGGTGATTTAACCATCACAAATGAAAATTACAGTCAAAGAAGTCGTGCGCCGTCCGACTCGCTGCCGACAACACCGACAATACATAAAAAGCTTATATCGCCGCCAGTTAGGTGGGTAGTGACGTCATTAGTGTCTAATTAGCCACTAATCTACTCATCCATTTCCCTGCAGGACCCCATCTCTGACCAATTGCGCTGCACCGACATTGCCATCGCCTTCACATCAGCTCAAGAATGGTCATACAAAAGCTCAATGGATTGATGGAATGCATATCAGAAAGAGCAGGTGGTTTATGACGTCACTTCGATGCGTCAGACCTGTGAATTTAGCTTGAATAGTGGTGTTATTTCTTTTTTAGCAAATCACGTTCGGACCGACGAGAGCGAAAATTATCGGAAGAGAATAGGCGAGAGAAGACTGCCATACCGTCACCCTACGCTAAGGTAAGACAATTTTGGACTTTGGTTCATATCATAATCATGAGAAATGGAAATATCTCATTACTGGTACTTACAGTTAACTCCAAACGGTCATAGATGAGTGCCGGGACCGCGGCGCAGTTTTCCTCCGCGTCTCTGCCCAACAGGTCCGCCGCCTCTATGCAGCAGACAACCAGAGTGCCCGCGCCGCGGTCTCGGCCTTTGTCTACGACCGTTTGGAGTTCAGTGTACATTGTGGATGTTCCCGGAAAATCCAGGAAATTTTTCTAACCCTAAACATTGAAAAGCCTTTCATACTGAACCATTTAACAGTAAAGTGACAGAAGTTTAAGCTCCTGAGAAGATTTTTTTCACATTTTCAATTGCGGGATTCATGAACACGGGAAGGTATTGAGCTATTCGTCCTTCTAAATCGGACGAGTTTTCCTACTAATAATAGGTATATTTTGTCCAGCTCGACGGCGGACAAAAGGCGGAGGCAAGTAATGTCGAAAATAGTCGTATGCATCACGTTTTGCTACAAAAACTCACCCACTCTGGATGAATGAGAGACTTTGAACCCTCCCGAGACCCGGCACAGAGGTTTCATATCGATGCCGTTAGAATTTTCAAAAAGTTTTTGGATTATTGTTTCGAAATTTTTCGGTGTCCATTCTTGCCCATTAGGACAGGGAGAATATATGTTGGGTTGACTTGTTACTGTGGTCACTTCATTGAGGAAGGGAGGGGAAGTAAAGTATAAAATCTGTATTTCCCAATCGATATTCGACGACGTTCATCAGGTAATTGCGTTGTTTGATTCGATTTCCACTAGGCAGCTAATCGACTGTGGCGGAATGATGTTCAGACATAATCACATTCCGCGGGCCAATGCGTCATTGGCCCGCGTACTGAAATTAAGTCTTGAATTACGAGGACCGGAAGTCAGCTGAGGGAAAATACGAGATGACCGGTTGAGGAGCATGTTCGAATTTTGTATACTTCGTTTTACCAATTAATTCTAATGGTATTTTCCTTCCAACAAGTATGAAATGAATTCTCTAGCCGTGACGCGACTTGCATAGCAGTTCTTAGTAAGATTTTATTCCTCGGAGTTATTGATTTCAGGTCACAGATCCACGTCTCGTCGATGGTCCACCAAGTAGCGGACGTGGCTCAGATGATGCGGCATCACAGTGTCGTGAGAAGAAGCGCCAGAGCTACTCAGCCTCATCGGGATATGAATCTGCGGCTGGTGATTACCACGCGGCTTACTGTAAGTGGACGCCCATTTTGTGGCTGTTAGCGATAATTACTGTATACTGAAGTGTAAAATTATCGCTGAGGGAGCTCTTTGTGTACGATGTAGTTGACTGGGAGCTCCAAGAGAGTGGAATGATCTACCGCTTTTTTCTTGCGAAATACAGTGAACTCCAAACGGCCATAGACAAGGGGCGAGGCCGCGGCGCGGCGTTCTTGGGTAGAGACACAGAGGGTCTAGCTCTGGTTTTCTGCTGCGGCATGGCACCCGAGTTCTCTGATGCTGGCAGAAGCAGACAACCAGAGCCAGCATGCACAGCCCCTGTGTCTTTGCCCAAGAACGCCGCTCCGCGGTCCTGCCTCTTGTCTGCGACCGTTTGGAATTCACTGTACTTCCCACGCACCATTAACCGTGCACCATTTGCATTTTGAGACATAAATCTAGTGTAGTGGTTAGATGACCATAAAAATTACATGATATAAAGCTCGTCCCTTCTTACTAGCATTTCTAGATAGTTTTCGTTCCAGATTTACGAAAGGATTCGCGATTCGACAAGAGAAAAGTGGTGGACAAAGTGAGTACAGTTTTCCCAATCTCCTCTAGTATCGATTGATATTGATTACCCACTCCCTTCTGTCCAGAGGCTCGGACTTGGTCGCGAAGCTGATAATCTCCGTGAACAACAGCGGCGTCTCAAGAAGGAGCTGCAGGAGGCAAAAGCCATCATAGGACAAGTCGACGATGCAAGGTCTTGCTGGCTTTCCTATCGAATTATTGATAAGTCTCCAAATCATTCTGTTTCAGAGCGATCTGCCATGACACTAAGCATAGCGGCATAAGTCAGGCTACATTGGTGGACACGCTTAAGCAGGTACTTAGTTTGAGCTCACATATTTTGCAATTTTATTCTGCCTCCTAATGCCATAGTGACATTAGAGCGCACTGTAAATTTAGTGGGCGGTCCTTGCGGCGTCCCGCCCACTGAATTCCACTACTAATTCTCAGTCATATTCAATTCAGAAAGTGTGAACGGGCCTAGCAAAAATCTACGGTAGGGTTGATAAAGGTTGTGGTGGTTGGTCGGCAGTGAAAATAGTTGCTAACATCACTGACTGAGCAAGTGACTAATCGATAATCGATCAATTTTGCAGGAGAACCGAATACTCGAGAAGCGATTGACCGCGTGCCGAAATCATACGATGTTTGTGACGACATTCCTGTGATAGCCCAATATCCCGTTGTTATAGTCAACTCCAAATGTCCGCAGACAAGAGTTGGGGCCGCGGCGCGGGTCTCTCGCTGTCTGCTGCACGGATTCAGCGTGGCATGTAGGGCAGAGACGCGGAGGAAAACCGCGCCGCGGTCCCAACTCTTGTCTGCGGACATTTGGAGTTGACTATATGTGTTATATACGTATAGACATAAATATATTTATAATTAACGTTTTTTTTAATTTCAAGTTTTGCAAAAGGAGACTGCCGGGTAAATGCGACTGAAGTTTCAGTTATGAAAATAAAGTGATCGAGCCAAGAAAATCACAAAGGATGTTTGTCATCCACAGTATCTCTCTAGTACCGATGTTGTTTCACAAAATATATGGTTGTTTAATTGCATTATTGATTTATTAAGACGCATGGAAAGGTGCAAAATGACGAAAAAACGAAAAGCACGACAGGAGCTCTGAGTCCTCGTAGTCCAACGATGGTGCAACGCGATTTTTATCGAAATAGTCTCAGCTCGTAATGAGATGATGGATTATCTACTACTGCAATAAAAGAAAACCAGATCCAGATTACTTCGGATACCGTGACATCAGCCAAATGAGGAGAGGTCTGCGAGGTTTGGATGAACAATGCGATAGAATATATTACGAAAAATGAAAGAATAGAGCAGTTATGTTATGATGATATCCTGACGGAAGCAGCAGGACAGAAATTCATTGCAGTGCGTCTGTGTTGTTGGATTTACACGTGGCAAAAAGGAAGTTCAAAAATTATTTATGTATTTTTTAATTCTCTGGTGTGTCGATGGCGGTGGCCTTTCTGCGGCCTCGAAAAGCACGCCTCGCGACCGCGCCGC
Organism: Ancylostoma ceylanicum; assembly: GCA_000688135.1. NCBI lineage: Eukaryota > Metazoa > Nematoda > Chromadorea > Rhabditida > Ancylostomatidae > Ancylostoma > Ancylostoma ceylanicum. The sequence goes on along the minus strand of JARK01001338.1, from coordinate 862,730 downwards.
CCTAGCAGGAATTCTCCCCGGGACAACAAATTATGGGTTTTCTTGATAGTTAGTTAGTTTTCTTATTAGTTGAAATCATCTGTGATGAACCACACTCAAGAAAACCCAGATTAGTCATCGCGGCGACAATTACATGCGCCGCGGTCACTTCGCCATGCTTTCCAAGGCCGCGGAAAGGCCACCGCCATCGACGCCCACTTTACTTCCAACGACACCAAAATCTCGTTCATATAAGTGAATCACTTGGACAGTCAATCAAAAAATAACAGAGGAGGAGGACGCGTAACGGCGTGCATTTAGAGGCAGTACTCACGGAAAATTTCACTTTTGAGTTGAGTCGCTTACTGTGTAGCCGGCTGCCAGACAGTTGTAATGGTAACTTGAACAAAGAAAAAAGCGACCTACCTGCGGAGATACTGCCATGGAGACGGATGCGAGCGTGGCCATTTTAATGTCCGCCGCGTCAGTTAACCCTCTGGTTTGGTATGCAACGCGTGTTCTAGCGCAGCTCAGACATTCGCGCAGCTCTATCCCCGTCGAACAGGAGCTCTACAGCCATTACAATTGGAGTAGAGCTGCAAATTCGGCAGCACTTTAGAAGCAATGCTGATAAAGTATGCCGGAAGTTCTCCTGTTTGGGCAGCACAGTTCCCTCAACTGTGCTGCCATAGTATGGCAACTGTGCTACCACAATGTGGTCCGCACCTTTCAGTGGCACAGACCGCGGGCGTTTCTTCTATTTTAGTTCGGAGACTAAGTTTAGTCTCCAAGCTAAAATAGAAGAAGCGCTATAAGTATAAGTGAATACTAAGTTCTACACAAGATGAAAATTTATTTTATTGTTCTTCATTCTGGAGCAGAAACAAAAATAATCTAAACTATAAACATCTTCATAGGTGGCGAAAAAACAGAACATTCCATCAGATCTTCCATGTCTTCCATATCTCCTCGTTGTCGCCGTAACTCTCGTGCTCTGCGTAGACTACACGCCGACGCTTCTCAAAATAGACAAAAATGAAGAAATAAAAATAGAAACCGGACGAGTTGTCAGCAAGACAACGGAGATAGAAAGACAACGAACTCAAGCTCCTCATCAGAAACATTCCCATAAATTCCTGAGCAATTCCTGAGATGGATAGAAATAAAATCAAAAATGAGCGGAAAAAAATAAGAAAAAAAAAACTAGAATAAATGAGAACAAGAAAGGAAATAAAACAAGAAACAAGAAAAAAAAAAAAGAAAACGACAAAGTTCTTTCTCACCTCTTAAGACACGCAGAGCTTGCGACACCTGCACGCGTTCCAAAGTTTCCGGTCGACTGCGCCTAATAGTGGACTTGGCATGGCGTTGGATTTAGCACAATGCAAAATATACAGTTAGCGAGGAAAGCACGTTGAATAGATTCCCGCATTACCATCGACTCTGTAATCGAAGCTGTTATTGCGATATAATATGAAAAAGGAACGAGTAGGCAATCCCACTGCTACATTTCGAAGGCGTACAGATCAGAAGATGCTTTAGATAGTTATTTCATTAGCAAGAAACGTAGAGATTACTACCAAATTCAATGAGCACTGCTGGAGAGGAAATAACATAAACTTCGCTCAAGAGAAGAATGGTGATGTCGTGCCGCACTAGATTTTTGAATTTTTACACATCAATTAATTGCAGCACACATCCTATAGACCGCTTGTTGCAGCGCTTTGGCAACTCAAATCAAATGAGTTGGCAACTAGTGGCCAGCGCTAGCACACCTCATATCCGCCTGAGAGGGACAATTTCTGGATTGAACAAGCCCAACTCTCCGAGGATAGAGCTCCTCGAATGTCTGAGAGTGTATGTAGTGTGTAGTGTAGTAACCGACTGTCAGAATAAACTCTTTGGTTCCGGTTTTGTACATGAAGCATGTTTTTTTTTTCAAAAATACATGATTGCTACAGGGAACGTCAATCACGATTGCCACTCCCGCTGCCGCTACATCCACGCGGCGCCGGCGAGGCAACACCCAACATCCACAGCGCTAGCCCGCGCGACGTGGATGATGCGGCCGCTGGAGTGGCAATCGTGATTGACGTTTCCTGTACCTGTACGGTCGCTACACTTGTCGAAGAAACATACCGTCTATCAGAAACGACGAGGCCGCTGCCGCGGTCGGAGATCCGGAGGCGGCACGGCCGTGACGTGGGCGACACATCACACAGGATACGTCACAGCCGCACCGTGTCGGCGGCGCCATCGTTTCATACAGAGTATAAAAATAATTGAATAACTCAAATTTGCTCCCCTCACCAGGCTCCAGTTTTCTGAAGGTCAAAAATTGTCTCGAAGGATTTGGACTGCTTAAACTTTCATCGATTAGTCCAGAAATGCATTCGGCCACCTTTTGCACAAATCCTTAATATAGACTTTGGATAAAAAGCACTGTTGAGGGTACATGCATATGTATAAGGTGGTTGTAGTTGAGTGTGAACGTAAGGAACTCCAGGAAAAAGGGAACACAGGAAAGCGCGCAGTAGTTGGAGAAGATGACAAGAGTTGTGGACAATTTCCACGTAAACTCAACTGTCGTCACTGTTTGAAACAAATTAGAGCCCTCGTCAAAAAGATAGGCGGATTACTCGTTTCATAGCGTCACGCATTTACCATGAGAAAGCCGATTTGAAGGCGAACCCTCCAGGAAAGTTCGGAACTACAGCCCCCCCCCCACATACAGGCAAAATAGGAGAAAGTCAACCAAATCAAGCTTATTTTGCAAAATAGCTACTATATTCGTGTTCAGCACCCTCAAAAACCCCTCCACGCAATGTTTCAGCGAGATCCATGGTTTTGACTTTGGGGTCGGTAGTGGGGCCGTTCCGTACGCAAAAATGATCGAATATTTTGTGCCGGTTCGAGCGGCACCTTCTTTAGAAGTAGTGTGCAGTATCTCATCTAATTCTGTATAGCCCAGGTAAGGGCCATTACTTATGACCCCAGTGATATGTTTATGGGCCTTGCCCAGATACCCTATGTAACATGCTTTACCACGCCCCTTTATTGTAGCATTCTACCATTGCACCATCAGGTGCAGGTCGGACGAATAAAGATCCTGACCAACCGTGTTCAACACACAAAAAGGGAGCCACCCATCCTCCCGAAATCATAGGCGCCACCCAACCGCCTCAGTAAGCCACCACATATTTGTGCATCAATCAGCGACTCGGGCATCCCCGCCCTAATCACAGGACATTTCAGAATTGTTGTTACGACGCGTCCTAATGACACTTCTGGAACTATTGCACTACTGCTCCCGGACTATGGTGACTCAGAAGCCACTCTCTGCAGGCCCGGCGCTGCAAAATCTACCGTAATCGTGCGCGCGCTGCGGGACCAACGCGCGGCCACGCCCTCTGCTACCGCCGTCGCCATCGATCGGTTATCGTGAAAGGGTGCTCTAGGTTCTATCTTTCTAGGACAATGATGGAGTGAAAGCTGCCTTCATCGTAATTGTGTTTGATTGATTATACGCAAGAAAGGAGGCTGTGACTTTGTTAGAAAAGTTCCCTAGTTCTATTTCAGCCATTTATCCATCGAGTTTCCACATCCTTTAGTATTTTTCTTGCAACATAATGATAAAAGCCAGTTGAGAATAGTACCACGCATGCGTTCCGAATTGAGCCGAGCATCCAACACATGCAGAACATAATAATACATAATAATATAATATGAATACAATCGTATGATTTTAAAACCATAGAATTGGTAGTTCCGCTGAAACTTCCTACGTTTCTCTTCCTTCGTTTGAGATGAACGAGGATCGAAGAACAAAAACTATCATCAACAACTGACGTTGGATTTCCGTGTCGCCACTGATAATCTTGAGGAAACGAAAAGTGGATTGGTGGAAAGGCATTTCAGTATGAGAAACCCGGAGTCCATTTAGTTCACAGATACCTAAATACATAACTTTCTTGCGCATAATCATGCCTGTACTATGGTGAGTGTAGTTCCCTGAGTTCGGAATTCGAGAACTACAGTTGAGGATCTTACGCGCTTCCCGTGATGCTGGTGATCCGCGCACATGGCGGTCGATAGGTGACAACAGGGCCAGCACAGGGCGCAGCCACGCACTGGTCCGGCAACGCGCGCCCGGTTACGGTAGATTTTGCAGCGCCGGGCCTGCAGAGAGTGGCTTCTTGGTGACTCCTTCGGGCCTCAAGCTCAATTCTTCCTCCTATTCTCATATTGTCCTCGACAGTATAATGTATATAGCCCTTCTCAAGAAGATAGACCCAAACCCTGTGGGAACACTTCCACTTGAGTTCCGCAAAATGACGAAAACGATCATGACAAGCATTTTTCGCTATGGAAACAGTGAAAGCGTACTAACTCGATCCTTTCAACAAAGCGAAGAGCAGTCTGCATGAATTTGTATGACATTCTCGAGAAGATCGCCTCGTGCCGCCTTATGCCGCGCGCGACGTCGCGGGGACGACTTTTCTGGCGAGTTACTGGACGCGTGTTATCCATGAATTCACGCGCTTTTGCACTCCTTTGACCTTTCCTGCAACTCTATAATCATTCCGAGAGTCCATATCATTATTTCGTTCCCACATTCTGCTTATCTTCAGCGTGTGACTGTGCGTTTTGGCAAAGTGCAAGCTCGATTGAGAGTACTGTCATTTTATGAGGGTTTTCTAGGTAATATGGCGACAGAAGATGTCGAAATGGAAGATGTTTCTGTCGATCAAACACCGTTCCCTACTGTTCATCTCTTGCAGGTATCTTCTGTTAATATGAAGTCAAAAAAACAAAGAAAAATAAATTTTCCAAATATAGTTTCACGTCATGTTGTTCAATATAAATTTTAAAATCGCATTAAAATGTTCCGAACAGTTCACAGTCTCTCCAGGAAATTTTCGGGCATCCTTTTGGACATGCATTCACGCCAAGCCCAAGACGTATCGGACATGATTATTTCATTTGTAGCGTGCTTTTTTAGATGGTAAAAGATGCTCAACAGCAACATGGTTTACGACATGCTGATTATAATAGATACAGGTAGATAAGATTTCCCCTAGCTTTCCTCTCCTGTTGAATTTTTCCTTCCATTTTCCTCAAATTCAAATTTGAGGTCTTACTGCCGATCAAAGCTGAATCGTGTTCGACACGCCCTCAAGTTTATCAACACACACAAGTGCGTGAGGCGGCATAAGGCGAAGTTCGTCAAGAGACCCATGAATGAACTCGATTTCGCTGACGAGCGGTGAGCCATTTGCTGTAGTTCTCTTTTTCCATATCATTATTTATGGTATTGAACATGGACATACTGTCTGTTTCACAAATCTTGCCACTTGGCAGGCTTCCAAGATGAGGTAGGTCTCGCCAGTTGTTATAGGCTAGACATGTTTTGGCACGTTCCCAGTTACTGACGTGCTGAATTTTCAAGATTTGACGTGTCTTGTCTAGCTACAGACGAAACATTGAATTGCTCTCATTTTTGAAACAGATAATATGTCGTGAAACCCGTTAGTTATGTTGGCGTTCCATCGTTGATTCTTCACAAACCATTGCACTAGTTCGTACAGGCATTCGCCGTGGAGTGGAAGTTGCGTCGCATATACAGGGTGGCGACTAAATACGTGCACCATGAAAGGCGTTCAAATTTTATTCTTTGCCAACAAACATTCAATGATGTCAATTTTTTATAAAAGAGCAAGACATAACATTTCATAATTACAAGGAATTCTTGAAGTGTCTGCCATCAGCTTTGGTGCAGGCGTCAATTGGTTCCTTCATGGAATCGATGGTGCGGCGCAGGTAGTCTAGATATTCATAATTACAGCTGATCCATTCCAACCCTGCCAACAACCACTCGCACGTAGCCTTTCAACTAAAGCTTTATTCATCTCAGGCACTCGCAGCGGCCTGCCGGTCATCCAGGCCGCCGACAGGCCTCTAAAAGGCCGCCGACAAGCCGCAGATGGCCCTCCGCTTGCCCGGTAATCACTGATCCTATCGATTAGTTCGAATGCTATTCATTAATGATGGCTGATATTGTGATCAGATTATAGTTTGACGCTACCTAATACACATACTGGTTCCAGAAGTTTATTTATCGTTTACTAAAAGGGGTTTCACACTTTTGCGGCGGCAGTCGCCCATGGTTAAGCATAGAGGGCCTTTCATACTTTTGCCGCGGCGACGGCGGCGTTACCGCGGCTAAAGTGGGTGCGCGGCAAAAGTTGTCGCTGGGCGGCAAAATAAGTGGCTTTCATACATTTGCCGCGGCGGCAGTCGCCCATGGTTAAGCATAGGCCGGCGACGTCGCCGCGGCAAGGTCCGGCGGCAAGAGCGTGCATACTTTTTTTGCCGCGGCGACGCTCGGCGACGTCGCCCAGCGACAACTTTCGCCGCGCACTCGCTTTTGCCGCGGTGACGCCGCCGTCGCCGCGGCAAATGTATGAAAGGCCCTTATGGCGACAAACATGGTTTGAATAAGAATACAGCAGTAAATTACATGAGCATACGAATCACGCATCTGGGTCGTTTATAAAATACAGCAGTAAATTACATGAGCATACGAATCACGCATTTGGGTCGTTTATAAGTACCACAAAACTCCACGGATCTACCTCATTAGAGGGATTCCAGCCGATTTGCTGCGAGGCTACGTGGCGCGACCCCGGGTGGCGGATTGGGGGTTTACCGCGGACCAAAAGCAGCCATGCGCTTGCCCTGCGACGCGGGTAGATCTAGGGGATGGACTCCTTAGTTCGACAGTGTCGGATCCGATTCATACGGTCGGCATACGAGTGTGAATATGCACTCACGCGCGTGGGTGTGTGCAAATGCTTTGTGTGGGCTGTATCCTGCAGTTCGGATTTGACCAAAAGCTCGCATTCTAACGACTGGGAAGTGCATGAG
>JARK01001338.1:794354-826099 GCA_000688135.1 Ancylostoma ceylanicum | reverse complement strand
TGACTGATCAAGGAGTAGAAGCAGCATATGTGAGGATTCTACAGGAGACAATGAGGGAGTCCCACCCTGAAATCACCCTCTTTGAAAAGCCTCTAAAGATCTCTATGCAGAGAGGGGTAAAACAGGGCGACATCTGCTCCCCGAAAGCATTGGCGGCGTAGCGTTTGGGTCCCGTCGAAAAATGGGCGTGGCTAACGATGCCCTGTGGATACGCACGCTCTGCGCCAGCGGTAAGTGACAGCCAGGCAGGCTCATGCGAACGTATGAAATTGCATAAATTCCGAAGAAAGTTTTGAATGGATTCAGTTATAGGAATGAAAGGAAATAGTCTGTTCCTTTTGCTCTAACGTTCTGAACATTCCTAATGAATACAACGAAACACATTATTCTAAAGTTGTTCTAAAACTCTGTTCATCTCAAATCTTGATGCGAAAGCAAGGCAAGCAAGCACTGAATCATGATTTCAACGATTTACTAGAATTTTTTGATTTTACAAAGCTAAAGGTATGTGCTTTCATACGCTTATTTGAGCCTGCCTGACTGTCACTTACCGCTGGCGCAGAGCGCGCGTATCCACGGGGCATCGTTGGCCACGCCCATTTTTCGACGGGACCCAAAGGCCCTCCCTCCAAAGCATTTACGTGTGCGCTGGAGTCAGTTATGAGACAAGTTGCTCAGAAAGACGGTTCTGAAATAGATGGAGAAACACTACAAATGCTACTCTTTGCCGATGATGTGGTGCTCGTAGCAAGTAAACCGGAGACCCTGCAAAGTCTTCTCAATGAAATATGCCACCTCACTGAGAGAATCGGGTTGAAGATCCATCCTGGGAAAACGAAGTGGATGAAGAACACTCATTGTGATGATTTCGAAATCAAACTGAACAACCAGCTTGTCGAGCGAGTCGAACATTATGTTTACCTCGGCCAAGCAATCAGGATGGACAACGATCTGCGACTGGAGCTCTCGCGACGAAGGAAAGCAGGATGGACTGCCTTTTCGAAAATCGATGTTCTCCTCAAAAGCAAGGACATACCAGCACGGACCAAGAGTCAATTATTCCACAGCAGCGTGCTACCTGCATTACTTTACGGATGTGAAACCTGGAACTTGACAAAAGCAGAGGAACGAAGCCTGCAAGTAACGCAGAGAGCAATGGGAAGGCAAATGCTGGGAATAAGCAGGTTGGAACATGAGAAGAATGAAGAAATAAGAGAAATAAGCCAGCTCCACGAAATTGTTAATTTGCTTTACAAAAGGAAAAAATCATGGGAAGGGCACGTCGCCAGAATGAAAGACAATCGCTGGACAGTGCGATTTTTGCATTGGTACCCACGAACAAAACGTCCAACTGGGAGACCACCCCTGCGATGGATAGACCCATTATGGAGGCAAATTGGAAGAACGTGGACGCGACTTGCGCAAGATAGAGAAAAATGGCATGGTTGCGAACTGCGCCTGCAATGGACGAGAATCAGTTCGACGTAAGCAACGTAAGCAATAAGAAAACTAAGTAACTATCGAGAAAACCCCATAATTTGTTGTCCCGGAGAATTCCTGCTAGAGCGGCGCGGTTGCGTCGCGTGCTTTCCGAGACCGTGGAAATGCCACCATCATCGACACCCACTGCACAGATTTCTTGTTTGTGATTTCCTCATCACTGTTCTTTTTTGCCTTAATACATCATGAATTGCTACCATTTGATACTACTATGGTAATTTGTTCCAGAAAGCAGTCGAACAACCCAATCCTGGTCAAGCTGCCACACCAAGCTCCTTCTTATATGAGGGTGTAAATATAATGGACGCTCCGAACATGTGAGTTAGCAATGTTGGATTTGATCTACTTTTATTCTTCATTCTTCATTCGAGGTACAGGTTCTGTTTTCGAGGATACTGTTCACAATGTTTTTCTGTTTTCAGCGTCGAACAAAACGGCGACTCGTCAGAGGTGCTAACTCCTGAAGTCATATCTTCTCCAGTCAGTCCGACTTCTTAGTTTTGGTCTACTTATTGTTTTTGTGAAATCAACTGCTAGCGCTATCCGTACTGAGCACTTCTGATCTGTTATTGCTTCTTGTGCTTCAATGGTTTCTTAGGAAATAAAGATGTTCTATGAGTATCGTGTCGTGAAACACGACTAGGGTATATTCGATGGTTGAAGTGTTTTGGTTGTGACTTTTCAAAAGTGGGTCACTCCTAATCAGCCCATCGAATTTACCCTGGTGTTACATGTATTTTTCAAGTGTTAGAAATGTTCAATTAGCAAAAGAGTTCAGGAAGTGGACACAACGGGATCAAGCGTAGGAGTCCATACATCCGCGTCAACTGGCGAATTTCAGTTCCCAGATGTTGTCATTAGTGAGTCGTCCGCTATAAAGATATTAACAAATGAGTGTTTCCTACTTGTATTCGGTGTAACCGTGCTTACCCCTACCTAGTATCGCTTAACCCTAGAAAAGACCACAGTATGCACCTATGGAAATTTAGGTACTGACGAACCAACGGCTGAAATCTCACTTCGGCCCCGCCGAAAACCCTCAGTTATGGAGCGGATTTTTCCGAAGCTCTCGCCGTCGAACAATTCTACACAAGGTTCTGCATTATCTTTTATTCATTTATTCGATACATCAAAAGGCTGGTGCGCTACACGTTGCAGAGAAATCGTAAATACTGCTTGGTACTGCAAGTTAAGGTTCACTGTAAATATGCATGATTTTAAAATTTTAGGAGTGCCTTCGCTAGATGATTCCGACTATCTTGTAAAAGCCGCTCATCTGGTTTCTACCGCTCAACGTGCTGAACACGAACATGCATACGAGCTAGCCTTTCAATGCTACAAAAATGCTGCCAGTAGTTTAATACAGGTATGCTTGTTTCTTCCTCGAAAGGTGCAAAATGCATCAGTTCCTACTCTGCTTCGCCTTCTGATTCTGGGTCACGACTCTTACTGCCGTTTCTGCTCGTAATTTTCTGCTCTCATCCCATTGTTTGCAAAAGAAATCGAAGTTTCTGATTGGAAGCATCCGCGGCTTTAGTTGGCTAACTTCAGTCCAGTACCGCTCGTACATTCAGGGTATTCAACACGAGTCGGACATGGCACGACGAAATGCTGTTCGAAGAAAAACTGCTAAATATCTCGTGGCGGCAGAGCGGCTGTATCGTGCACATCTGGCTTACGATGGAGCAGCACCCATTGTGAATCTGGAATCTCTTGTGGAATCAACCATGATGGTAAGTTTCTGTTCTAAAAGTCTTGGCAAGACGCTGACCCCAGACGAAATTGTCGAGGAACTATTGTAGTTGTGCATTATTTTCCCTTAATGTTGGACATTTCACTTTTTCATATTCTAGTATTGACCCTTTATTGAGAAATCCTAAGTTGATGATACTTCCTGCTTCGTTTGTACAATTAATTCCACCGAAGAGGAAGCTTTTTCAGGATCCAGACGTACTAGCATTTCAATGCGCTAACGCATGTTTGAAAAACTACCGCGTGGTTGGTGTGCTTCCAAGTATAAATGCCATCAAATGGGTGCTGAAAGTTGAGGAGAAATCTACAGGTTTGTAACTTCTACGCTTTGTTAGCGTTCTTGTCGCATTTTCAACTTATTTTAAGTTTTGGTCTCCTTCATGCTTCTTCCTAGAGTTTTTGGAAATTATAATTTTTTTGTGGAACACGTGTTTTAAGGAAGACTTTTCGTCATGAAACTGCTAGAGAAAGGTGTGAGAACGCCAAAAAGTCGGGTACTTCTTCCTACAAATGTGCCACATATGGTGCAACTATACCAATTCTTTGAAACAGAAACATATATCATCCTGGTCTTGGACTATGTGGAATGTGGGACACTGTGGAGTTTTTTAGTGAGTATCCTTTAAAAGATATGTATTAGGTTGTCGGGAAATGATTGAGACACTCCAGATTCTTACCACTTTTTAAACTTTTTCTTTTCAATGAGGAAACCTCGGGACTTGTTGTGGGCACAATGTGTACCCATCACCTTAGGCCACCCTTCAGAGTCAGACTTGTCTCCACAGGTTAAAAAATCAAGAAGTCACAGGTCGAAAATTCCATCAGTCAATGCTCAAAAATCCTCAAAGTTGGTGGAGTATTGCTTGGCCAAGGAGTGCCTGAGCGACCGAATAAGATGTTAGTTGGAGAGTGCAAGATTGGGCAAGGGTATCAAGTATGGCAGAGCAGTCCATGCTTGCTCCTCCTGCTAAGGATGAGTCGACAAAGCCATATGAGGGTGATTTTTGTGCACCAAAACGTGCACTTCCACAAGTCGATGTCTCTTTTCTCCATAATTGCCAGTCGTTGCCCTGAATTGATTATTGCAAAAGGTGTTGTTGTTCATCACGTTGCGTGCCAGCAACTCCGACGGAGCATGTCTTGCTCCTAAGCTCAGGAGGTCGCATAATTGGTAAATGTCTTTGAGAAGACATATCTTCCGAAACGAAATACCAGAGCCGACGGTTCATGGTTGCACGACTGACGAGCACCGGGCCAAATGCCATGATGGTATAGTCACTCTTCCTGCTATCACTGGCGCGCAACAGAAGCTCGTGAAAGAAAATCACTTGAATTAGTTGCCTTTGCATTCTCGCTCCTACTTGCACCATGGCGTAACGCTACGCCATGTCATACCCATGGTGTAATTGCTCAGGGACCGGGCTATCATATACTCGCATATCCTGGGCCCAAGCCATGTGTGAGGGATGCAAGGGAGAATTTTCAGTGGAGTGTCTCAATCTTTTCCCGACAACCTAATAATATGCAGAGTTCTACTACCAAATTTGTTATTTTTGCAGTCTTTGTACTTTGCCGAGTCAGAGAAACGATTCTTACTGTCACTAGCAGCGGGAGACGACGAAGGGATTTGTGACGTTGCACACTGTTCTACCATGAGAATGCAGCCAACAGTGGCAGAGTTGGAATGCTACAGAGGTGAGGAAATGTGGTCCGAAATTGCTGGATATAAGGCAACACGGTGTGCATTCTAAGTCCATGGTTTACTATAGAAGAGAAGTAAAAATAGCTTCAACCAGTTGAGGGTAAAAACAGTGAAAAAAAATAAGAACCAATAAGAATCAATGAGAACGCGCTAATCCAACTGCATTGGGGTGGAAAAACCTGTGGTGGCTTACTGAGGCGGTTGGGTGGCGCCTTTGTGTATGGGAGATTGGGTGGCTCCTTTGATATGTGTAAAACAATGTGTGGTACGGATCTTTATTCGTCCGACCTGCACCTAGTGGTGCATTGGTAGAATGCTAACATAAAAAGGGCGTGGTTAAACATGTTACATAGAGTATCTGGGCGATGCCCGTAAACATATCACTAAGGTCATGGACAAGGGCCCTCATCTGGGCGATGGAGAAGCACATTAGATACTATAGACTACTTCTAAAGGCGGTGCCGCTTATACCGGCACATTCCGGCGCGGCAAAACAAAGAATCCCGGGATTGAAAAATAGAAACAACATCATACAAAAGGAGGTAAATCATACGTCTATGCCCAGTATTAGTTGGATTATCGACTTTTACCTTCACGAGATAACCATTAGCGAGAATCCATATCGTCCAGTCCTTGAAGTCGTCGAGTCGTGTCAGGTGCGAAGTGGCAGTCGTGGAGATGTGAAGTTGTTGATGGCGGGCGAATTACGGAGTGTCGAGTAGCGGAGAGAGTTGCCGCAGGTGGCGGAATCATCACAAGAGGACAATTATTCCCTGAACGGTACTTTGACGTCTTAATCGGTACTATCTTTGCCATAACAGGCAGTGAGTGCTTACGCACGGCACTGGCATTTTTCGATTTAGCAGCAAATTTCTGATTACTGACACTGCCACAGTTGCTTTCAATCGTGCCTTGTGACTCAGAGCGTGGTTTTGATTTTGGCGTTTTGGGTACCACTCGTAGGTTGACCTCGCCATTAATTCCTGAGATGACATCAGATTTTCTGAGTGCGGGCTGTTCTCCTAAGCCCATACTGCTATTTATTGGATAGCTTTTATTGTCTAGATCGAGAGCACTTCTCTTGTAATCGTCTCTACTATGGACTAACGTCATATCCATATTTTTCGTGCCGATTTCTTCAGATCTTTCCAAATCACCTGGCATATTTTGGTTCTGACACCGCTCACTGCCGTTTTTCAACGACGAAAATGAATAAATATCATTCGACTTTGGCGTGTCTTCAAAAGTTTGCGGATTTAGCTCACATGATGTCCCGCTTATTCTTGAGTCTGACAAAGGGGAGGTATTTTGACACCGCACTCGTCTTTCCAGAACTTTTTTACGGTTGATCCGCACTAGTTGCAATTTAGCATCGGTTATTCTTTCTTCTATTGTCCAGCGAAAAGCCAAGGTTAGGCTTGGCTAACCTGTTGTGCAGTTGCTGGGAAGCAAGGCACTTTATCGGACCGTATTTGGCCGATGCACCATAAAATGTGGTGGCTTACTGAAGCGGTTGGCTGGCGCCTTTGTGTATGGGAGGTTGGGTGGCTCCCTTGATATGTGTAAAACACTGTGTGGTACGGATTTTTATTCGTCTGACCTGCACCTAGTGGTGCAATGGTAGAATGCTAACATAAAAAGGGCGTGGTTAAACATGTTACATAGAGTATCTGGGCGAGGCCCATAAACATATCACTAAGGTCATGGACAAGGGCCCTCATCTGGGCGATGGAGAAGCACATTAGATACTATAGACTACTTCTAAAGGCGGTGCCCCTTATACCGGCACAAAACCAACGAGTCTATGCTGAAGAATGGCGTGCAGTTACATATGTACACCCTTGCTGGTATTCTCCTCGAGTATAGGGGTTTTGGTCGTTGCGACTGGAGTAGCACTGGTTTGCCGATTTTTAGATCCGCTATACTTCTCGAGGAGCGTAGCAGTAACTTGTGCTTTGAACTCCAACGCATCACTTGCCATAGCAAGCGCCTACAATATCTGCGGTGGGATCGAAAATGTAAAGTAAACCCCCGCGCAGGCATAGAATCTGAAATTCTGATCAGCGTGTTTGTGTGGATTTTCAGGGCGCCGCCTTCACTTTTCTGTTGGAGTGGACTTTGAGCGAGTGGCAGAAATGCGCGACGAAACCCAGAGTGTGAGTTCTGTATAGCTAGGTAACATAAGCTTTAGTGTGCAAGCGTTTTCCAATAAAAATTTAGAGCGATGTCCCGTCGACATCTGGCGTCGTTTGCACTATGGGCGAAGATGCAACTGGTGTATGTAGTGCTCCAGAAGGTCAATATTGGCTTTTTGTTTCATTTTCCTCTCTTTTTTGCGTTACCAGTAATATTTAGGCGATTTCTACCTGATTGGAGAAGGCGCTGCTGAAAATGTGTCATTAAAAGGCGAAGAGTCCCCCGCTAGAGTACGATTTCCTAGTAGACAAGATGATGATCAACCGACAGATGGTGGGCAAAGGCTACCAATCTAGTTTCAGCGTTGAATTTCCTGTCATTTGGCTGTTTTAGAAATGTCAAATCAATCGCTACTAGCCTCCATATCCAGTGTGCGTTCATACTTGCGCCGTGAGCGACGACGAGCATGGCCGGGACGTCGGCCGTTGCCTGAAACGCTGATCGTGCATTGGTCTGCTCAGCTTGTCAGTTGGTTGTATGTCATGCACAACGAACATGCTGAAGTGATCGGGTGGGAGTTGCTACTAGATTAATTTGGAATATAGGAAAATAATTCGGAAATAAAAAATTTGTGGAAAATATATACATCTTTACGATGCTTCTAGCTGTAACTAGAAGTGTGATCTCACGATTCCACTTTTTCTAGGAAATGTTAGTATGCTATTTGGATCATCGATTTCGAACAATTTTTGTTTGTTTCAGAGATTTGCGCCCTGATAATCTACTGGTTGGTCTGGATGGGAATCTCCAAATGACATACTACGGCAAATGGCATAATACTGGCAGGCCGAAAGACGTTGTTGAAGGTTATAGTGCACCAGGTGAGTTAGGGTGGCACTATCATGAATCAGATCCAACAAGAACTACCGAAATGAGCAGTAGGCTTATGAACAGCTAATAGACAACATCCATTCTTTGCATTGCAGATTGTTTCAAGCATGGATGGGTACCAAATGTGGCGAACGACGTATGGACATTAGGAGCGATCATGTTTGAGCTGCTCAGTGGACGTGCACTAGTGAATGCTGCACCGCATGGAGTGACAGCGTGAGTATAGTCTGGTAGCATACACAGGGCGCATGATCCGACTTTGTCGATTTTACGTCCGCTTGATTTCTAAGCCTACTTCACTAGGTTTTGTTGTGAATTTGGCGTCATTCCTTCTATTTTGGCGTGCTGCATCTATCCCCTTCAAAAGGGATTCTGTGGCGTTCTCCCATCGCTGGAAACAAGTGTGGTCGTAGTTGCGGACAATGTCAGATCATGGGCCCTCTGTGGGCTNGGGCTATCATATACTCGCATATCCTGGGCCCAAGCCATGTGTGAGGGATGCAAGGGAGAATTTTCAGTGGAGTGTCTCAATCTTTTCCCGACAACCTAATATATTAGATACCCTGTAGGGGCCAGTAGAGATAGTTTCACCAGAAAAGCATCGATTGGATAGCTGATTTCATCGATTTTAACGGTTTTTCGCTACTTCTCAGACACTCCACCGCCCCTTGCGTTGCACTACCCCGCCAGGACCGTCACACCATCCGGCAAATGCGACATGATACCACGCTACTGGCGGTGAGGGGGAGGTCACACACCGCTCCTAGCGGTGTTGCAGCGGACGAGCAC
Source organism: Ancylostoma ceylanicum (assembly GCA_000688135.1). Classification (NCBI taxonomy): domain Eukaryota; kingdom Metazoa; phylum Nematoda; class Chromadorea; order Rhabditida; family Ancylostomatidae; genus Ancylostoma; species Ancylostoma ceylanicum. Next base: position 817,329 of record JARK01001338.1, on the reverse strand, counting down.
TGTTCACGGAGTTTTGTGAGCATATTTAGGTAAGGAGGCCTGACTTTGCTACTCTGACGTTATGTGGGCATTGATACAGCTCTTTGTATCGGTTGCCACTGGTGCTGCGCTTTGCTCCTAGGAAAAATTTGGAAACTCAGAACATGTGCGCGATGTTGGCTACATGAGCTGTTCTTGAGCCTTCCTTGGCATTCAAGCGACGCCTTTCAATATAGAATGCATACAATAAGAAAATGCAAAGAAATTATGAAGTTTTCCACCGTCCATTTGAACCTCTTTTGCATCGCGAGGGATTCGAACCAACCCACCTCGTCTATTCCACTGACGATTGAATGATTGAGGGCCCATTGTTTTATCCGCGGCTATCCGTGCTGACATCCCTTATTCTTTCGACCCGATCTTTTTGTTGCATACTCAAAGCATGGTAGCCTTGTCATGCAAGAAGAGCGTCTCACCCATTAGAACGAATACAATTAGTTACAGTTGACATCATCATGACTGTTGAAACCTTTAGCGTTGAATGCCTATATCTCTGATGTTGAATGGCAATACATTTGGCGAGGCTTGTTTGGCAACCTCGCAGACGAGCTTCCAAACTAGCCAGGCAAACGAACCCTGTCAAATGTATAGCCAAACAAGAAGTCCCGTAAAATGGATTGCCATGCAAACCTTGCCTTTTGTATCGCAAACAAACCTGAACGCGCAAAAATTTTGATAACACCGGGAATCGTACCGTGGTTTTGATATTGGGAGTCCGCTGCCTTTCCAACTGCGCTATCCGAGTCGACACCGATGATGATTGAATTGCCCGCTAAGAATGAAATGAACATATTAGCCCGTAAAATGTATTGCCAAACACCCGTAAACTGTCTTGCCAACAGAATCTCTTGCCATTTGTATTGCCAAACAGGCTCTTCACTCATTCTCCCGTAAAATGCATCGCCAAGCAAAATTTTATCCCGTAAACTGTCTTGCCAAACACATTCTCTTGCCAAATGTATTGCCATTTAACATCAGAGATGTTCATGGTGATAGCTACTGGCTACGCAAAAATGAGACCATCCCAAATTCAGCCAACAAAGGTAATAATAACGAGGAAAAGCAAACTCTTCTGTTTATTCTCAAAGCATTTTCAGGAGAAATAGGGTTGGGAAAAAGCTATAAACGATATTAGCAAAATGCTTTGATGTCAATTCTGACTAGTGCTGTGCTCTAATCAAAAATTAGCCCCCAAAATTTTTGATCAAGTCGCTCGTTATCCACTTGGTTTTTTTTTTCATAAATCAGCTCCTGCAGAAACTTAATGACGGTTTGGGAGAACATTTTCTCACACCTTACCCGGTGTTCTGTACATCAAAATGCTTTGCATTTTCAAATGTGTAGCTACTCCCGTACTACACTAATGCTCTAATATGCGAGTCAAACCCAATTTAATGGCAACAATAGTGGAAGTAAAAGTCATTTGAAAGACTTTGAATTCCTTTTGAATAGAGCTTGACAGTTGGGTAACGAATACCCCTTAATTCAAGTTATTTGCACGTAATTTACTTCGTTACCTATTTCCCCTTTGTTGCGTCTTCACCATGTTGCTCTCCTGGGTACGGTCAGAGCAAATGTCCCCCTCCACCCTGGACAATCATTAAGTTTCTGTACCAGGTCCTTCTGTTATATTTAATGTGTATATTTCTTGTTGTCAGACGTTCGTTAGACTGGAGCGGCATGTCACGTGCACCCCAGTCTCAAAAATGGGCGGACTTTGAGTGCAGTTTTACATGCCGAGTGACTACTGTTGCGTTGCTATTGCTGCTATTCGCCTGCTATTCAATTGCTATTCGATTGCTGATCACGAGCGAGAAAGCAATTTAATAGCAACCGAACAGCAAGTAGATGACAGCCCAATGGCAAGTAAGACGCCACCCGAAGACCGCTCATTTTTGAGATTGGAGCGCAGTTGACATGCCGCTCCAATTCAACAAATGTGTGAGTTATTTGATACGATTTCGAAGAGGCAACCATTGCCAATAAAGCAATGTCTAAGGCATCGTCAGACGCAACGATAGGTGCTATTCTCCTCTAGAGCAAAGGTGTAGTTTTTGATAATCGTTGGGTGTTTTTCCCCTGGTAACACTTTAGTTTTTGCTGTGGTAGAGGGACAAGCTCATCTATTCTGCTGCTGTCGAGGCGAAGGCATCGCTTCTGCTGCTGTCGGGGCGCTATTGGCTATACTGCAACGCAAAGGGCGGTGGCTGGTGTTTGCAAGATCTTCATTCTGCTGCTGTCGGGGCGGTGAGAATTTATTCTCCTGCTTTCGTGGCGGTGGCTACCATAGTGCATCGCAAGGGGCGGTCGTGTGGTTGAGTTTTGTTCAGGGAACTGTGAGGCCTTGTCCATTGAGGCTCGCTAACACGCTGAGCAGAATATGAGAGCCATTTCAATCAAAAATCTGTATATATAAAGATGAATGTCTTCTGTATGTGTGTGTATATATGTAACGAATAGAAATCGCGGAGAGTTAACCGATCGGAACGAAACTTTGCACACATATACATCTCGGGCCGGCGGAGGTTTTAGGCTACTTTAGGTTATCGATTGACTTATAGATTTCTCGATTTTATTGATTTTTCGCTATTCTCGCCCCAGGGTCGGTAAGGACATGTCTACTGGGGTAATCCGATACGCTGAACACGAATATGACAACCATGAAAACATCGGTTCATTAATTTTTGTCATTCCTTCTCAGGCTTTGGTGGAGTCACGGTTGATGAGGTATTTCAGCACGCCGAACACAAATAAAACATTTTGCTAAAAAAATGAAAATGATTGATTCCATCAATTTTTTGTTGAGGTTCAAGGGAAATAGGTTCTCTCAGATTCCCTTACACCTTGATTTCGAAAATGATAGGGAATCGTGGAGAAATTTATCGATATTTGTAACTGCTCGCGTACAAAGTTCCAGAGGTGATGACACCGAGCACGTTTCATATAAGGTTTTCGAGTAACTTCGCAATTCTATATGTACGTGGGTCCGACGCGCGATGACGCTAGCAGCATAAATTACCCTTTTTATAAGTTCTGGTGAACGTTGTTTAGGACGTTCAACCCTCGTTCAACCCATGCCTTCGTTCTCTGAAAAATACTTAGAAGCTGGGACATGTCTGAACGATCGGGAATAGTCTGAAGTTGAAGTTGATGAAGTCGCTGGCTAAACATTGTTTCTACAGGGAAAAGACATCTTTGCATGCGTGTGAGCAGTGCTGCCAATTGAAAAAAAAAACTATAAAAACATCGTGTATAGGTTCTATGTTTCCTTTTCATAAAACCTGGGCATAGTCGACGAATAGTTCTAATATTTGATGCTTTGCCACACAGGCTGTTAACGAAACACTTTATTTTGGCCGACGTTTCGGCTTTATGTCGTTTCGACGTCACGAATTCTACCCTTCATCTCCGATAGGTTATGTACCGCAATCAGGAAATGTCTGAAGCGACTCAGTTGCACGGTGATGTTGCTTTGGTTAACTTGCCCAAGCTCGGCTAACAACACCAGTAAAGCTGAGTATACCGCACTCGCTGACTATTAGCGGTCTGTTTTCGTCTGAGCGGAATAACATCACCGCTAACACCGTGGAGCACTTGGTGAGCGTTATACTTTTGGCTTGGAATCTCGCAGTGATGTGATCAATACGAATTAAACGCACCGGCAGAGGAGGTGTTTGGTGGAATAGCTAAATAAGTTAAGAATACCTTGAACCACTTTGAAGCCTCTGAAAACGACGTGAAGTCGAAACGTCGGACAAAATAAAGTGCTTCATTAACACCCTGGGTGGCAAAGCAGCAAATACCAGAATTATAAAAACATCCCACGGAAAAAAAAACAAATGGCTCTCTAAAAACCATTCCAAAAATTTAACACATGAAAAATATAACAGGACTCCGCCCACAAGCATCCCCCCATAGTTCAAAAACGGCATTTTCAAGGTTTCGCACGGGAACAGGAGGTTTACCACTGTGATAAGTAGCTCCTAGACAGTCTTTTCATGTGAAAATCTTAGAAACGCTTCCATGGTGGGATTTTAAGAAATGTAATTTTGTGCAGATCTCGTCGGAGAGGATGTACTGGTCAGAAGCCGACAAGTATTGCAAAGCGAGGAGGATGCATCTAGGGTCATTCGAAGATGAGGCCGAGTCGAGCTTCGTGATAGGTGATTCAGAGTGGAAGAGTTGGTTTTGCGAGAGATACTAATCAAGATTAAAGCCAACTATCGAGTGAAACACGCTCTGCACGGCTGGGGACTACATCCGCTTTGGAGAAGCTCAACACCAAAAAAAGATAGGTGAAGACAAGCTAGTGGTTAGGATATTCATGAGAGAAGACATTAGTAGAGCTTTCAGAAAACTAAGGAAGCGTATTTTGGATAAAAATCGAGGCCGTTTCAACTGGTATTACCAAGGAGGGGAACAGTACCGTCTTACCAGGTAAGTTTTAAAGAGCATATACGTAGATGTGTTGTAACACGATGCTATTTCCATGAATTCCTTCCGACAGATGAATTTTCATAATTTTCTTTCAACGATGAGATTTCAGCGGTGGTATTTCAGCTATGAGAAGTGTCCTGCTGTTTCCAAGAAAGATGGTCGCCTCTTACAAATCAGATGTTTTCACCCAGAAGCAGTAAGATAACGGGTTGAATTAGATTTATGTCAAATGCGCAGGCATGAAATGCGGATTTTTGTGTAAAAACACTCTCATTTGCTCACTCAAACGTGAACGAAAAATTCTCTACGTGAGATATGCTTCATTGATGGCTACAACCTTACATTTCTCAGTCCTCGCGGAGAGGCACCTCTAAAGAGGCTGTCACACTTTTCCTGCGGCGGCATCCTATAGCCCTGGAGCAATCCTATAGTTAGCATTATTATATATAAAAATCCGCACTTCATACTTACATTCCTGGTATGTATACCTTACTGTATCCACCCATACAAAGATAACGAAAGCCTCCAAAACCTACTCCTCTCGTGACAACTACAGATATTAGTGAATAATTCATTTACTGTTAGTCTCGGATGGATGAACACCACTTCTGAAGAGACATAATCCAGATGTACCACATCATTCTCCTTTAGAATATATATGAAGTAAACAATGAAGTTGTGTGCTCGGAGAAGATAGCTAAGCTCTCTGGTCGACCAAAACCCTCTGCTCCTGACACTAGCAAAGAAGGTGTATTCTACATAAGACGAAATGGCAAGGCTGTCCACTTCCATGTAAGTTTAGCTTTCACTAGTACTGCTAGAAAAAAACAACCTTGAGAAAGATTACTCTACTACGTATTTTCATTCACCTTTTCCTGCTTTGCGAATATTTTTGTAAGTCAATAGTTACTTTAACTCTAACAGCTCCAACTTTTTTGACCGCTTACGTTAGTGCAATTTGCATTCTACATGAAACGTGATCAGATCCAAACTGATTACATTATATATGAAAAGAAGGCCGAAGGCTTCCGTTTATGAGTTATCATTATTTTTTTTCGTTTATTTATTTATTTATTTTTATTTTTTTTAACCAAGAATGTAAAAAAAAGAATACCGGATAGATGAGAAAGAAAGAGACTTCCGTGACTTGATTGCAAAGGAAGGCTTACTAAGTCCTTTGTTTATCAATCAGCTGTCATCAATCACGAGCGGACGCATTACCGCACTTTCTACCCACCCACCCTGACCGTACTTTCCACCCACCCTAACTCGACCATGTGTGGAATCATGCACTCAGAGAGTTTCTTCTCTTCTTCCTAACGTTTGTCCCACGTAGTCGCAGATTCCGCTATACTGCATCTCCTCTTCCACTTGTTCCGATTATCCGCGTCCCTCGTGGCGTCCCTCAGTTGCACTTCGGCCATATCAGACTTCACACAATCAAGCCAGCGAGTGTTGGGTCCTCCGCTTAGCGTAGTGCCGCTGACGTTTAGGTTCAGGGCCGTTTTGGCGACGGACTCCATTTCTCTAGGGCACACGTGCCGAAACCAACGCAACCGGGATTTTCTCGGAGAGTTTAATATAACGGTATTATTATAGATCGTGAAGTACAAAGCGTCTGATTCAAAATGAGAAGGTTTTGAGTATTGTTTCTCGAATAGAATGTGGAGTAAGGTGTCCAAGTACTTGCTTGGTAATCCTCACAGAAGCATGGGAGGCAGATGGCAATAAAATAGAGCTACCCGTTTTAATAAAACATTTGAAAATAAATTTTCTTCCAGCAAGGAGTGGTCAGAAGCTTGAAAGAAGTGGTGCCTCTTGAAAGAAGTAGTGCCTAAGTCAAGCAATATTTAACCGGCTGCGTGACAAGATGTACGCTGCTGAGCTGTGATTGGTCGATTCATGTGCGCGTCGCGGCTGCAGTGTTCAGACGTACGAGCAACGCTGGGGTGAAATAGACAAGTTTTCTCAGCTAAGGTGGGACAGATGAATGCCATTGGAGCTGAAAAAGGGTAAGGAGATGTCCACTGGTGTCATCCAATGCGTCGACTTTGAAGGAAGAACCTGGAGATAGGGAGCATGCGCGTGCGGAGCGGTCGCGTCGCGGCGTATGTCTTGACCGCCTCCCGATTTAACCAGCACACCAGTTGGATCCCCATAACTTCTGCTCCTGTTCGAACAGTGTAGTTTTGTGAAAAGTGGCCAAAATTTGGCACCTATTTTCGAGGGTACATCTCCGAAAAATCTGTTCATCGAGTCATTTTCCCTTGTCGTGATGCATCGAATAGCTCGATGTTACTGCATATATTATGGACGCCAAACCTTGAAGTATATGCAAAGAAACTTCGCCACACCTCCGCTCCCGGTACAGCTTCCAGCTCATCGTTACACAGCCACATCACAAGGCTCAATTTGCAGGCTCACATCGCAAGGAAGAAATTCAGCGAACTATCGTTAAACTAGTTGCTTTAACACATTGACGAAAATGGGACCCATGGGTGGGGTTCCATCTTGGCGGCCACCAGGGACTAAGGGACCCACCGCTGGCCAAAAATGCCAGCCAAAAATGAGAATCCCTAGATCAGAATCTCCTGAAACTTAGCATAGGCGGGTTGTTTCACCCGAAGAGAATTTAAAAATGACCACCATTTTGTACCATATTACCAATTTCGCGGGTTACTGTGGGCATGATGCATCAATTATGACGAAAAATCAATAGATAGCCCCATTAATAATGCTGATAATGGGTTACTTTTGCGTATATTATGGAATTTATGTCTACATAATTTTTATTTCTATTTCTATGTTTTAGTAAATGCTACTATCATTAAAATTTATTAGAAAATTATTATTATTGGTATTTTCAAATATTGATCGGTTGCAGTGGTTGTCAATGTTGATTAATTATCGATAATAACGGTAACAATATTAACACAGTATTATGATGCATTATTCTATCTGAAGATGCCTACACTACTGCCTTTATTGTTAGTTTATGAATGTAGAATTTATTATTACTGCAATTGAAGGAATGAAGAAGGATTTTGCTCTGGTCCCACGTGGCGCAACTCCCAAACACGGCGATTGTCGGATTCACAAACAGTTCTTTGAAACCTAATCAAAAACCAAGAGATAATTTCAAGAGAAAAAAGATGTACTTTTCTATGGAAAGGGAGAATGAGAAACGATCAAGTGGAACTTCAAAGATACCGCACCTTAAACCGATCACTTAGAAAATCCATACTCTTGATACTTGACAACATAAAAAATCAGAAGTCAAAGCAATAAACGACTCAATAAAAATGAGCTATAATTGGTACCCTATTAAAGATCGTTACGACTGGGACCATATTTGAGAAGGAAGCGCGAAGTGAGTGCGCCAAAATAGGGTACGAACTGGGCAGATTCGACAACGAGAACGAAGAAAGATACGTAATAAGTGAGTTCCTGTCTTCCCATTGTTTCCGTATACATATATGAAAGTCACCGTGAATTCAGAGAGATTCCATGGCCGCCACTGCACGGGTTGTAAAGGAATGTACTGGGTAGAACCGCGGGAGGAAAAGTGAGCTCGATTTTTTATACTTGTGATACATGCTACGCGCTCTATTATTTTAATAATATTAAGTACAAAATACCCGAAAAACGCCTGGGATTTCGAAAAAAAAAACTTCTCGGATAAAAAGAACTTTTGCATAACAGTGATTGAGATATGGAAAACGGAGCAATAGGATTCTTTAAATTCTGCTTATGTTAGATAGAAAATTTCATGTTACATCGTTTCAAAAGCAAAGACATCTTTTCTTGCAAAGTAGCATATGAGATTACCCCGAGAAAAGGATCTCTAGAAGCACCAGATAACAAAGGTATTCAATGCTGAACAGCCGAAAGAACCGTTTTCGAACGATAACTTTTAGGATACTTGTGGACGGGGCCGAAGCGGGACTGTGGGGTTCCCACACCATGTGTTCCCTTGCTGGTCACACATGGAAAATTCTAACCTTGATAGTGTGGATGATGAGGAACTCCCAGGACTAGCATGAATTCCCTCTGAGGTTGCGCTCGCGAGAGTACATTATTACTCAGACAAACCCTCGCTCGGCGCGCGCACCTCATAGAGGGCTCCGCGAGAAGCGAGCCCTCTGTCGCTTCTCCCGGACAGAAGGAAATAGTACAGTTTCGGAGACGCAGGTTGGTAAACTTGCTCGGTTGAACCGGAGCAGAACTTCGCTAGGCGCGGAGCAGAAGAGAGATGGTTTTCTAAAAACGCAGACGACGAAAGACGCTCGCTCGGCGCGCGCCTCAATCTCGCTGGGCGCGCGCGGCAAAACACCCTCTCTNCACCACACCTCTCCTCATCATTGATCGATTTTCTCCCTCTTCGGAATTCGGCGGGCCAAAATTTCATCTGGCTATAAGAGAGGGCGTCTTCCTTATAAACATTCTGCAGACATATGTGGATTTCGTTCGATGGATTTCGTTCCCTCATGAAACAAGAATTCGACAACTTCTCTCTGCTTGAAGCGCAGTTCTTGGCCATCCACCATGACTAGACTAGAAAAATTGTCCTAATTTTTGATCATGTGAATCTGAGAACTTGAAACATGGCACATTAACTTGGAAGGATTCGTGCTACACGAACGCACCCAAAGTTTCGAGAACAAAGAATGGGAACATGTTAAGGCCGGGAACTTTTTGATACTCCTGTAACATAAGTCCCTGCGCTTTTTTCGGTTTCGATTTTCTCCGTTCTATTGCTATTTTTTCGTGACATGTCCAAAACCTTCTGAAAGCTCTTTTCTTCGTCTACAATACATCGTCAGGCTTTTTCACACTACTTTTGAACTACTTGATTTTCAGGCTTAAGAAGGAAAACGCTAAGTCGAGGAAAAACATTTCATCCTTGTATTCGATAGGAACCAGAAAGCACCCGACACAGTTCGAACGTGGAAGCCCTGTCAAATATTAACGCGGAATAATATTACCAGTGGAAGTGTTGGAGGACCAGTTTGGCGATGCTGGCAAGGGTGGGGTCTGACGTTGTCATGGGGTAAGGCTAGACCCGTGCGAATGGATTCTTTTAGGAGAATCATCTCAATTATTTGGTAGTTTTGAGAGGTATGATGTCCATCTAGACCATACGATTCGCATAAAGCATTTTTCGGGTCCTCTTGAGAGAAATCTGTTCGATCGAAGTGGTTGGTGTCATAAGACCAAATATGTTTTCTTTGAGCTTCAAAAATCGCTGATGACCTGTCATTTGAAGCAAAACATCTCTTCCTTGTTTAGCACAGCTAGTTTGGCCAACTCTGATTGCCTTTGGAGCTTCACCTGAAGGCCAGAATAGGTAGCTGTCGGTTGCGCTGTTCTTCATTGACTCATTACTCCACTTCGCAGGCTCAAAACTCAAGCAAAAAGCAGTTCACCAAAAACTACTTACAACATTCCTGTAGAGGAAGAATAGCTCCTTAGAATAGTATATGACTTGCACATGATAGATTACAAATCAGTGGAGAAAAGTGAATCCAAAAAAGCGCAAGGACTCATTTTAATACCTAATAATAAGTTCTTATATCTAACTAGATGGCATACCCGGCTTCGCTCGAGGGTTTTACTACCCCTGCACAGTTTGCAATTTCGCAAATCTCGCCGCTCAAAATGTATTTTTCGAACTACCGTAACAAGTCGGGATTACTGCACCAAAGCATTTGCTGATAGTCCGCGCACACGACAAAAGTGATTTTTTGGCGACCGATCACCTGGCGGGGCATGATTAGATAACGAAAAGATAGCACATAAATCCAACATCGTTCACCTAAAACAGATGAGCACTTCATAAGTTGTCTCTGTCGTGTGTGTTGTCGTCTGAATTTCCCATTTGGGAATCTTTTAATAGATCTTGGAACAAGCTTTCATATTTCCTAGTAACCATATTTCTCAGGCATACGGAAGAAATCCAAACTTGGCCGAGAAATGAGCGACTAAGCACTTGACCCATTCGCGTTTTCGGTTAGATCTAAAAAAAGTTCCACGAGATTCCGCTTAAAAATATGTGTAGAGGCTAGCAATAATTTTCCTGTATACGAGCATGTGTGTTATTTTTGCGACCGCCTGCGACACTCTACAGAGAACGCTTATATGTAGGCCGGAACCGCTACCTTCTAGGACAGATCTTTTCGATATGTTTCTAGGAAATGAGTTTGCAACTGCGCAAGGAGCTCTGTTTCTAGAATGTCATTGCAGGTAATGGTACGAAAGGCTGTTAGGAATCACCTGGTTTATATGAGCAGCACCTAAGGTTCGTTAGACTCGCACCAATAGCGCACATGATGAGAGCAAGCGAGGAAAGGCGAAGCGCCACTTTTTAGGTCACAATTTGGACAAGAAAGTCTTGAAATCGGGAAAGCAGGGACGGCTTAAATGAAAACTAACATAAATAGAAAATTTGGTGAAGAAAATCTCAGTTAAAAATGGAATAACACCGTCTTCAAAGACATCCTGTGTTGACCTACCTTGCAGGCTACCACCTTTGTCAAGCCCAACTTTAACGAATGTGACGGACTTCTTGAGTCTCATAAGATTTCTACGTAAATTAACATTCCGTGACTGAATAGGCCATTTGTATGAGCAACAGTCCTTGAATTACGGTTTTCTCGAATGCGAAACCTCATAAAATGCCTAGTAGTTTACCACGTGAATTACCGTCTTGCCCATTAATAGGAAATTTTCACAAACTTGAAATTGGAATGCATACACATGTTTCAGGGCTTATTTGCTTGCAGATATGCTTAAAAATTTGAATTTGTGTGACCAAGTTGCTGCGCGAAAAATTATTCTCCAGTACATGATTTTGCGCTCTCGGGCTCTATTTCAGAAGTAATGGAAACTGTCCTAAAACCTTAGCTTCCACGGGTCATATGTAGTGCTCAGAAGCAGCACAGTAAACAGAGTATCTGTAGTGGAAAATAAGGCAATTTACCTAACGGCTCTCCAGAAAATAATTTTGATCGGCTAGATAGTCGAAATTACCCACTGTGCCCTGGCTTTTTACGCTGATGCTGTTGATTAGGATACAGATACATTCATTTCATTTAATATTCTCGTTAACCTTCTTTTTCCACCTGCTCGAGAGTGAAAAAGCCGACAAAACCAATTAATCGATAATTTCGTGCAAAATAGTTGTCATATTCGAGTTAGGCATGCTGGAGAACCTCACCTGACCTGTTCTCACCCATCCCCGAGCAAAAGTGGAAAGAGCCGATAAAATCAATAAATCGATATCCTAGCCCAGAACGGTTGTCATATTCGTGCTCAGCGTATTGGAGAACCCTAGCAGACACGTCCTTGCCCGTCCTCGAGCGAAAGCGGAAAAATTGATAAAATCGATAAATCGATACAGACGCCCAAATTGGTTGTCATATTCACGTTCAGCGTATTGACTGACCCCAGGCATGTTTTTGCCAGTCTCTGGGCGAAAATAGCGAAAAATCAATAAAATCGATATAATCGATGAGCTGATCGATAATTCCCACCGCGAAGTAGCCTACAACCTCCGCCGGCCCATGGTAGACGTGCATGCAAAATTTGGTCCAGATCGGTTCACTCTCCGCAATTTCTATTCGTTACAGACATACACAAACACATATAGTATGGTAGCATACAGGCAATTCAACCCGGAGTCGGTCTCGCGCTGCTCGAACGCATGAGTTCCACGTAATCCCACATCACTTCTGGGATTGTTTTAACATGTTAGGCAGCCAAATATCACTGCCTCTAACAAGATAGAACGTGCGCGATTTGTCAAAATCACCGCTGTGCCGTAGGAATTCACGAACACCGACTCTTTTCTGAATTGCCTGTACACAGGGCCCATGATCTGACATTGTCCACAACTACGTCCGCTTGATTTCTAAGCCTACTTCATTATGTTTTGATGTGAATTTGGTATCATTCCTTCTATTTTGGCGTGCTGCATCCATCTTCTTCAAAAGGAATTCTGTGCGTTCTCCCATCGCTGGAAACAAGTGTGGTCGTAGTTGCGGACAATGTCAGATCATGGGCCCTGTGTGCGCTACCAGACCATACTTACATACAAAGTTTCACTTTCATATATACAGAAGATCACAGAAATTGCATGGCGTGCTGGTAGTACGCAGCTGTAAGAAAAGTGTTGGGCGAAACTATACTGAGGACAGCTTTGCTGTGAAGTGTGCCATATGCCCCGCGCACCCGCACCCCTGACGAAACTCGGACACGGGAGAAGCACCACAGTGTGGCAATGCGGTTTTTCGCGGCGACACGGCGATATTCCATCTCTCCCATGACCTTCACACCCGCTAGGCAGTCTTCATGGGAAATTCTCCGCGAATGAATACGTCCGTCCGACGCGTGACTGATGCACGCATCCAGTAAGAGCTCCCCTCAAGATGAATTGATCTGGTCTCGGATCTTTATATAACAAGAAGGAGGTGATTAGAAAGTAGTACTGACGCACCTCATCTTTCAAAGTAGTGTTGAGTTCGTTTTTGTAGTAACGCTCCATTTCTTTCATCCAGAACTGCACGCTTTCGTCTCCAATTGCATGTGCTGAGTTGGCGAATGCGTGGACCATCTCGTTCACTCGCTTTCGTTCTTGTGAATCACGAAGGTTGGGAGCACTACTAACGACGATCTGACATGGAATATAATAGAACGGCAGAATATGATAGATTTTTCGGTTCGGTTATTTAGCTTTGAAACTGTGCCCAAGGGGATCACTGCGATTTTTAAACATACTTGACAAGAACGAAATGTTAACGAATTTCTTCAAAGACTGGAGTGGCACAGAAATTGACTTCCAGGAGTTGGTCGTACCTAGGGGGCCCTCTTCAAGCACACTGTGATAGTGAACAGATGCATTATTGCAGAAGGTTTGCGAATTATAATGGTACTAAGCTTGATTGAAAACATTAACTTTGAAGCGGAGTTATGGGCTCAGGAAGCAAGAGGGTTGAAAACGCGCATTATTTCTGCACCAACCTAATACACTGATTTAATACAGTCCGCTACTCCTGCTCCTTATAGGGATTATGAGAACATCTGCGTCGATAGATAGACATCGCACATGCAAGAGTGCCTATCTCAATTTCTTAGCCGTTCACTGCTGATGGAGGTGTACTCGAAATTGATTGGCAGGCACTCACTATAGTCCTTCCTTAGAAACCCAGCTAGTACTGGTCACAGGCTGTTCTATTTGCTTTGCTAGGTGCGATCCACATAGGCAACACTTGCCCGACATCAAGGTTTTCCCACAGTTTTCACTAAAACCCGCGAATTGGTGGCTCAAAATGAAGGATATTGCTCGCTGGCATTTTCTGATTTCTGGCGCTGTTGAGCCATGTTCCAGCCTCCTACTGCACAGGTTTGCTTTCGCGAGGAACTGAACTCAAAAACGCGACAATGAACACCTTGAAAAAATTCCTCTAATAAGAGTCTTGACTGTCTTCCGCTTTCACATGAATAACCTTTCTGCTTACAGTAATTACTCAGACAAACCCTCGCTCGGCGCGCGCACCTCATAGAGGGCTCCGCGAGAAGCAAGCGCTCTGTCGCTTCTCCCGGAGCAGAAGGAAATAGTACAGTTTCGGAGACGCAGGTTGGTAAAGTTGCTCGGTTGAACCGGAGCAGAACTTCGCTAGGCGCGGAGCAGAAGAGAGATGATTTTCTAAAAACGCAGACGACGAAAGACGCTCGCTCGGCGCGCGCCTCAATCTCGCTGGGCGCGCGCGGCAAAACACCCTCTCTGCAAGAAAACCTGCAAGAAATACGAAGCAGCATCAGAGGGACTCCGCCAGTCGGTGCCACCTTAAAAGTGCGTGAAGTCGAGAGGCCGATTTTGTGCACTCGCCAGCATCTCTGGAATGGGAGGGCATTGCGAGGATTTTTGCAAAGGTGGTCATGTACCACCCGAACACCCAGAAGGTGGGTCCCTGTCGTTCAAAGATATGAGTTTCTTGTCGAGGTTGGTCATCATCCGGTATTGACCGGTTGTGACGTCATCGCTGGGCACGCTTGGGTTCGCCGGGCGTTCGCACCGAGTTCGCTGGGTGCGCGCGCCGATCTCGCTGGGCGCGCGCATTGAGTTCGCTGGGCGCGCGCACTGATCTCGCTCGGTCGGAGCGCGCGACAATCTCGCTGGGCGCGCGCGCCAATCTCGCTAGTCCCGGGGCCTTACCTGCGCGGCCAGCGAGATTGTCGCGCGCGCCCAGCGAGGGTTTGTCTGAGTAAGAAAACTCGTTCTCCATCCTTGAACTCGCCTACAAGTCTGCCCACATCCTCCCTAGGAATGAGGACTCAGAAAGGGTTTTTCGGCAGTTCTGCATGGGATTACCGTTGTGATCAGAAGCATCTGGAGATTCTCTTCATATGGAAATCTCAAAAACGATTCTGAAGCGGGACGGCACCTTCAGGATCTCTTAAAAGAGGTACACTTTTTCAAATGTCACTATAAAATTCAAATGTCACTCCTGGTTCGGTTCACGACAGGAAGAGTGGGAAGAGGGTGTGGCCGTAACAAGTCGTTAGGTAAAAATTCATAGAAAGTGGAGCAAGACAAAAATGAAAAACAAGAAATGGGATTGATCAGATGAGGGAAGGGATGCTTAAATATAATATTAGGGTGTTAAGTTGGAAATGCGCGTTTTTGCATTGAACAAATTATTTTTTAAAAACAAAGTTACAACACTCCAACCCGAGTTCAATGCAGAATTAGTATTGTTGAACCTTCGATATTTTCCACAAAAATTATGAGCGCTCTAATGTGGAATGTCGCAACGCCATGACCTGAAGCAGCGACACACCCAAAGTTCGGTTTCGTCACAGTTTTGGAATTTTTCTCTTCCATGTAAGGCTTAAACGACGCAAGTAAGTGGTCATCTGATAGCGCAAAGTCTAGTCTTTTAGGCGGTCCTAAGTGCGGTTCCCGATTCCAGATCTGAAGAACAGGGCAGTCGAGAAATCGATTTTCAGTCACAATTCCGGTTCAGTTACCCAAGTTCGNAAGCGAGGGTTTGTCTGAGTAAGAAGCCTGATATATGTATATCCACATCATTCATGACCATTCACAGTACTTGAAACAGGACTTGGTCACTTTATCAACTGTGACATTTTCATCACTACATTTGATCAGCTAAAGCCCATTTCGCGAAGAGCAGACACTTGAGCAAGCAGAAGGGGGCATCCAGTCTGCCAGTGTCGGAACTCAGAAAACCTCTGTGTATAATTTCCGTCATTTTGAGCTACCGATTCGTAGGTTTTAGTGAGAAAATGTGGCTAGAACTTGATGTTGGGCAAGAGCTGCCTACTTGGATCGCCACCTAGCAAAGCCAGTAGAACAGCCTTTGACCAGCGCTACCAGTACTTTTAAAGTAGGACTACAGTGGGTCCATGTTACCCACTTTGGAGTGCACCTCCTTCAGCAATGAGCGGCTGAGAAATTGAGATAGGCAGTCTGTATGTGCAATGTCTACCGACGCAGATGTCCTCAGAATTTATCGAGCATCCACGGGCCACACTGATTTCATACAGTCCGCTCCTTTAGGGATATGGCATGCTCCACAGCGACGCTGTCGCTGCGACCGTTCACCGCAGAAGGTTCTCCTGCACCTGATCCTACACAAACATGCAATCCAACGCAAATAGCGTGATAAGACATGAGAACTTGTAAAACTTTGTTATCTTCATTTTTATGTGAACGGTCGCAGCGACAGCGTCGCTGTGAAGCATGCCATATCCCTTAAGGAGAAGACTATGAAATCAGTGTGGTCCGTAGATGCTCGATCAATTATCTGATCACAATGGTACTAAAGCAGGAATTCCAAAGTGAGAGGAATAGTCAGGAGTGGGAAAATTAGGGGTGTCCTGGAGCCGTATCCAATATATTTGACCATGGGAGGGAAAACATAGGGGGTATATATCCAGTCCCATTCGTTTTTAACCACTTTGCTATCCAATATAACCCATCTATCTACGTAATCATTTCTTGGCGCAAGTGCGGTGTCTCGGTGAGAGTCAACACAAAATGAAGAAGGAGAAGATCATGGATCATTATCATGTGGAAATCGACCGGATAATCTGCAGTGAAGCGAGTGGATTTGCATATTCAAGGATACGTTTTCATTGGGCCCTGTAATTATTAAACGCACTGTATGATGCTAGTTCCTTAGGAATATGGCATGCTCCATACGCTGTCGCTGCGACCGTTTACCGCAGAAAGTTCTCCTGCAACTGATCCTACACCAACACGCAATCCAACGCAAATAGCGTGATAAGACATGAGAACTTGTAACACTTTGTTATCATTATTTTCATGTGAACGGTCGCAGCGACAGCGTCGCTCTGAAGCATGCCATATCCCTTAGTGACTGCCGGCCATTCATCCTTGCAGTTCATTTGTGGGCATTTGTTTCTTATGCAGCACGCTTCCACTGTCTTCTGAGACGCGATATCAGTTTCTTGCGCTATCACTGTTACTTGGAATTCTGTTGCAGTCTGTAGAGTATGAGAGCAGTGTGCTGGGGGACAAAAGATCACTGAGTGGCTTGGCGCGAGATCAAACATTTTGAACCGACCCGCCGCATGACTACCGCCAAAAAGAACCCGCGAAAAACGGAGGGGATCCCGGTTTTGGAGGTCCACCCCTGTCACTTTGACTTCGTCATCGCCCGTGCCCCGACAGTACTGCTACTGCTGCGGCTACTGAAGGCCGCCGATATTCTCTATTGCTGTTGTTTGCTCCGGCTGCACCCGGAGTAGTGAGTTTGTTTTTTTTTTAAACAAAGTCTTTGTTCATTCTCGTGTGGTCGCCGTTTTGGTCAAGCGTTAATCGCTTGCTATTTTGCAAGATTGTGCCGTCGCGAAGCCTCATTTGATCGTGTGTTCTTTATCAGCTTGCGATGAGAACTTCTTTGTCAGTGTTTTATTACAAGACCAGTAAGCTTTCGGCGCTAAGCTAAGCGTCGAAAGCTTACTGGTCTTGTAATAAAACACCGACAAAGAAGTTCTCATCGCAAGCTTGCTATTTTGTTCATTTTATTCTTGTGTTTTCTTTTTGGGGACCGTTGAGGGGACTGGGGATTTCCGTTGACTAGGTGGGAACCGGGAGAGTAGGCAAAAAGGGGTTTAGCAGTTTTGCCAGTTAAGCATTTTAGTAACTAGTCACTAGTGCAGTGCTTGCTTATTCGGTGTTCCCGTAGCGATGTGGATTTTCGTGAATTTTCTCCCTACTCTGATGCTCTTTGATTATGGGACATAACCTGAGATCAAGCCGTCTCCTGCTCCACCTGTGGTGGTATTCATGAACATAGCCAGGAGGTGTTAGCCCAGCCGCCGGGTGGACGTAGTCACTATGAAGATATGTTTCCAGGCAAAAGAAAAGAGTTCCTCCAAAAAAATGTTGTGCCTGGGATGTTCGGAAATTACCATTTCGCACCTCTCATAAGCGTTATTTATAGTGCATCGGAGTCCGATTCGGTCGGATAAGAAATGATACGTATCGATCCTCGTCGGAATCCGACCGACGAGGATCGACATTCATCTTTTGTTATCCGACTGAATCGGACTCCGACGCACTATGAATGAAGCTATAGGCTGCGTGACAAGACGTGCGCTGCTGAGCTGTGATTGGTCGATTCATACGCGCGTCGCGGCTGCAGCTTTTAAACATACGAGCAGCGCTGGGGTGAAATAGACGAGTTTTCTGGGCTCGGGTGGGACAAATGAATGCTAAGGGAGCCGACGAACTGTAAGGAGGTGACCGTCGATGTCACTGAATGCGTAGAAATGGCAGAAGCTACCTGGATTCAAGAAGCGTACGCGTGCGGCGCGGTCGCGTTGCGGCGTACGTCTTGACTGCCTCCCCCTCTCATAGGTACTACGCAGCGACACCGTCGCTGTGAAGAAAATGAATGAAAGTGATGAGAACGAAACGTTCCACGTTCTCGTATCTTATCACACGTTTTGCGTTGGAATGAGTGTTGGCGTAGGAGCACTTGATGAGAACTTTCGGTGGTGAGCGGTCGTAACGACATCGTCGCTGTGAAGTAAGCCATCGGCCATAAAGAAAAATACAGCCTCGTCTGAACATCCATTGCATGCGTCGCGGCCTTCCCGCTCCTCGATGTTTCATGAATAGCAGTTTTACCCGCACGGATAACCAGGAAGGGTCCTGGCGGGAACCAGCAAGAACGGGCAAGGACCACGCCCCTCCCGCTCTCGTGTGTCCATGAATACCGGAAATGATTCGATGTCGAGCAGAGGGAGATGAGCCGTTTGGACAACTTTGCCTGGCTGCCCTGCCGTCAACTTGGATGTGTTGTCTGAACTCTCACACAGTGAAACACGTTCACGCGCAAAATCTTTAAAACATAGAGAAATCGAGGAGAATGAATTCTTATGCTGAAAACTGATATGCCTTAGTGTCATTGTGATGGACATCAGCTTTTCGAAAAACTTTGCATGGTTGCCTTCCTATCATTCACATTTGTTGAGCTGGGTCCATAGTACACCACAATCCGACCACTGGGTAATAACTTGAGTGGTTCAATGAGTTCTCTCAAATGAAGCCACTTCGAATCATCCTTTTCCCTGCATGGGCATTGTGGATTATCAAAGTTCGAGATCTTTTCAGTATTTGTAGCCGCCACAGGAAGGGTATAGCGGTGCCCCAAGCTGGGTTCCCTGATACCAATGTAACCAAAGATGGTCAGAGTAATTGCTTATCCTATAGACCAGGGAATTTTAAGAGAAGTACGACGCAGAAGTATGTTTGCTGACGTGGTATCGCATGGTTATGAGATCACAAATCCTAATCCTAGAAATTTACCCTTCAAGCGCTAGAATGCTCTGGTGTTAGGGTGCTGCGTTTGTGGATTTACTGTAACTTCATCACCGCCGTGTTCGGTTCCTCTTCCTTGCATCTGTACGATGCCCACTCCCCTCGTTCGCTTATATACCCGTGCTAGCCGTTATCATGCGCAGATCGTGTAAGTCATGTCAAAACATTGACGAGCAGCCAGGACCCAACAGTAACCTAACAGTAATTACAGGGCGAAGGCGCGGCACGGCTGCCACAGGGGCGGGAGCGCGAGGAAATGTGGACGAGTTCTCCTAGATCTAGTCAGCAAGCAGCTGGAAATCCGCATTTTGGGGTTATTTGACGTGCTAAACAAGAATTTCACATCCATTTTGCACAATGTCTCCATCCTGCGCAGCTAGGAATAGGCAGACTGTAGTAATTGTAATTCTCAGAATCCTGTGATACTTTGCAAAGATGTGTTCTTGCTCATGATGATCTCTGTTTCCTCCATGGTCATATAGCTGTGCAGAACTGTTGTGCTGTTTGAAAAAAGACATTTTCTTGAAGTTACCGTTATAATTTCGCAGAGATTGCTGGATACGTTCCAGCCATTAAGTTAAAGCCATTGAAATCTCTGACTTCCGACCTAGAAAAAGGAATGGGGAACGTGTTTCAAGGATGCTGAGCACGAATTTTATACTTGTTTTTCTTCATAGTACCATTTTCTCACTCTTGAAATTGTACCTGTAACGAAGTGTAATTTTTAAATCTCTTAGAGCTTAGATCCTGTGCAGTGAGAAAAGACGGGAATATGGGAAATTTTTATTAATTTGATAGAAACTGTTTCCAGAGTAAAACTGCGTGTATGTGACCTCATTCATGCGAGGGTTAGCACATTACCCCGGAGGAACTTCGCGAAACAAGGAGGCAGCCCTTAGGCCGACGAAATGTCTGTAGGTGATATCATTAGCGCAGGTCATCCTGAGAACGGTTACAATAGCACAACGAAAAAAAAAACAAAAGATTTAAATATTATTTATTTGACCATGAAGGTGGAGGAAGTTGCAGCTATTATTTTGTGGTTAGCAGGTAGCAAATGAGGAAGCAAAGGAGGAAATCGAAAATATCCTAATTGAAATAACAGTAGAGGCTTTCCGAAAATGCATTAATAATCCATTTAAAAGCTGCATGTTTCCACCTTGATTCCCAGAATTTATAGATGCCAGTACTAGGGGTGAGATTTAGATAGTAATATAAAAAAACCAATAGTAATATAAAAAAACCAATAGTAATATAAAAAAACCAATATATGTAGCACACCAATGCCAGTGGCATAAAATGAAAAATCAAAGTCACCGTAGTTAAAAAGAATGAAATCAAACTAATAATCAATTGTTGTGTCAAAAAATCAATGCTTCATACGATTCTGAGAAGTATCACCAATTACAATTTTTTATTGCTAATATTACAATCTTATTTATGACCGCACTCGTGCTGCTGTAGCCATACAAGATGATATGGTGAAAAACGTATATGAAGTCCGTGTTCAGCACGTCGATTAACCCTATGATGCTAATTTCCAGCTTCTACGATGTACGGAAACGTCTTGAGCGAGTTTACAGTCCTGCTCTATAGCAGCCTCGAGCGCGTTCGGTTCTAGGCGGCATGACAGGGTGGCAGTAGAAACTCGTACAGATTTTCGCGGCGTCGCCGCGCCTCACCGCCTCGACCGCAACGCAGCAAGCGCTCCGCAGCATACAGCTGGAAATAGCCGACCAATTGCGGCGCCCTCGCGGGCAGCCGCTGACCCCGCTCTAATTGCTAGGGTCCAAATGGTCCGTTTCCCAGGCAAAGTTGTTCAAACGGCATTCGTCGAGCAGAGGCCTAGCCAACAAGGTTGGTGGCGCCGTCCAAACCAGATTTCTTTGAAGAGAGTCGTACTGATTTGCTCAGTTCGTATAATTTGAATGGAATGCACAAAGGAATCTTTTCTCGAGCACTGGTACCATGCTGCTTGCCGGGAGAACTCGCTAGATGACGTTAGGGTACTATGGACACATACCCGTTCGATTCAACCATGGAAAGTGTGAATCGAACGGATCCTCTCTCTACTTACGCCGGTGCAAATAATCCTCCCAATACAGATTCCATGTTCTTTCTTCGTAAAACCTTGGCATAGCTTGATAGTATTATTGATTTTGTGCTTCTGTGCCTTGCAGGGATAGTATTATTGATTTTGTGCTTCTGTGCCTTACAGGTTGTTATGAACACGTTTTTACTTGGCCTTACGTTTCGACCTCACGTCGTCTTCAGAGGCCTGAAAGTGGCTCAAGATGATGTTATTCAACGAGCTACCCCACCAAACGCTTCCTCTCCAGGTGCATTCAACTCGTTTTTGTTGGAGCACGGCGAGATCCCAGTTGAAGATGGGACTTACCACGTGTTCCACGAATCTAGCGGAGAAGGTCTTCCGCTCCAGCAACAACAAGACTAGTAGACCGCTACAAGCGAGCGTACGACGACCACTCAACTCTACTGATGTTATTGTTGAGCTTAAGTAGCCTTTGCAATCTTATAGCTCGCACAATGATAGAAAAGGCATGAGATCACTGGTGATCGCCAAGTGCTCATTTCTGCTATTCATTCTGGGGTTGCGCTTGCAGATCCAGAATGCTTCTAGGGTCTTTCTAGCAGATGTCTGCGCCTCTAAGGCCAAGATAGTGCATTTTATGTTAAAGTCAGCTCCGCCATGATCTTCTTTTCTATGTTTCCCCAATGGTGTTATCAAACTTTCCCGTTTTTTACTTGCCAGATGTTCATTTACGCGTACATACAGCGGTCGACCGGTCTCTCCAATATATTGAGCATGACAAGCTAAGCATTCGATTTCATAGATGACTCCCGTTTTTGCACAATCCCCAGTTTTGCCGTGAGGACAAACAACGCAGTCTTCTGAGACGAAGGCTCTGTCGTAGAGTCTGTTCTGTACCAACTGACGCGTGATGTTGTCGTTAGGAATGTTGACTAGAACAACATTATCGTCCAGTTGGGCCCGTATGAAACATTGCCTGATTGCGCTGCTTATCCTATCCGTAATGAAGGGTAGGCATAGCGGATGTTTACCAGCACGCGGCTTAGTTGAACTAGTTGCGTGTGATGTTTTGATTCGTTTTGCTCTTGCTTGGTAGCCGTTACTGCGCAATATATTGGAGGCCTGTTTAAGAGATTCTTGCCGCTCTGCATCGCCACTGCTGACATTGATAGCCGTTTTGATCAGTTGCGAGCAACAGGGCGTTTCACGGCTGCCGGGTGAGCTGACGAAGCATGCACGATGATGTTCTTCGAACTCTGCTTTCGATACCATTTTACGTGGACTACACCACTAGACACCTTAAGCTGTGTGTTCAAATAGGGGAGCCAACCTTCACGGGGTGTTTCTCTTATTAACCTTATGTACTGCGACTGTTGATTGAGAATTCTGAAGCATTCACCCATTTCGTCCTGCGTAGAAGTCACAATACAACAGTCATCGATGTAGCGGCAGTACATCAGTGGAAATCGTGAGAGAAATGGCTCTTCTATCTTGCTCATGAAGCATATAGCTCCTCCCAATACATACCTTGATCTATATAAAGTGCAGACCACCCCCCCCCCCCCCCCCCCCCC
>JARK01001338.1:749008-777960 GCA_000688135.1 Ancylostoma ceylanicum | reverse complement strand
CCCCCCCCCCGGTCGACGCCTGGCGCCCATCGAGCTTCTTCTTATGCACCTGAGGTTTTTCTCACCAACCTTCACTTTTACGGACCCGTTCTCATAACCATTCCACCTATGAAGGCGAGCATGTCTCGGACACCAGTCTTGCACGAAAAGACCACACATTCTCAGGGGATTCCAATTTTCCCGAGATATTTCAGAACCGTTAACTGCCTCTATGATGCTCAGGTGAAGTAGAATCAAACAGAATTGACGTCGCGTTGTTTAACTTTTATTTTGTTAGCAGCTTTGAAAGATGCAGCATGAAAATGCTGCTTCCCATGGGAAAAGTGCGTAGAACAAAAAAGAACCCACTATTGATAATTAATAATCAATGGGAGTAGGCCATTACTTGTGATTGTCAATTGCTGGGAGGACCGCTAGCTGTCAGCATGGAGTTTCATGTGCCTCGTCATGAGCGGAGAACTCGTCCACCAGAACTTGGATGAATATATGAATTACAAGACTATCAACTTGGATTAGTCTCTCCTTGGTGCTTTTGAGTCAGAGAAAGTAGCAGCGCCATGATGTGGAGCATAGATATCACCATTAGATCAGCATCAAGGTTAGCTTTAGGGTAATTTCTGTTCTTTATCAACTTTCGTCAAAGACTAATAGTTATGGAAGTTATTTTCAGCTCAACGATTTTCTTCCTGTTGTAAAACCCAAGTTGCACATACTCTTCCACGCCATTAGTACCGGTAGGTTCGGGCCATACTGCTACAGTCTTGACCCACAAAAAAAGAGGTCCCGCCGCTCCTTAAGTCGGAAGTGCGCCACGGAATTGAGATGATACTGCGAGGAAAAGCCTCTGGTGCTGATGGAATCCACTTATATAAACCCTGGTATTGCAACAAAATTTTCTAGAGCGCAGACGTGGGGGGGGGCAGGCACGTGATCGCATCGTTTCATCATGTGCTCAGCTCATAGAGTGCTGGTGGAAGAGGCGAAGCTGACGAGACGGTCGGCCGATGTTTCATCATAAGTGCATGGATGTAGTGGAAGTCGCGGTGGTACCCACCTCTCGCTGGTTCCGTTGGTGATGATAATGATGGATACAGTCGCCAATGATAAAAACGAGAGACTTAGACAATGCTTTCAGGATTTCACGGCGGGACTAGCCTCCTGTGCTGGCACTCTCGCGAGTGAGACAGTGTTTACGAGTTTTTAGGCTGCATAATATACGGAGCAGAATTATCACTATGCGGTGCTAGGCGGCTCACGGCGGCATTGTGTGTCCCACACATGCCTGATCGCGGCGGCATTGTGTGGCCCACAGATGCCCGATCGCGGCGGTGCTGTGCGGCCCACAGATGCCCGATCGCGGCGGTGCTGTGTGGCCCACAGATTCCCGATCGCGGCTGTAGGGAGGATGTGTGGCTCACAGATGTCCGATCGCGGCTGTTGGAAGGATGTGGGTCCATCTATGGGGAAAAGTGAGTCAGCCCTCAGCATTGTGGGCAACCCTTGGGTGAAGATGGTGCGCCGGAGATCGATGGCGTAGAAAAGACCAGGCTACGGGTTCGTCGAAGGAGTGAGGGTGCGCTTCAGCTCAACAATGTGGGAAAGGTCAAGATATGGTAAAGAAATGCTGTGATAAAGAACGGGAGGAAATAACATTACACTGGAGAGTAAATTTACACGACGTTATGTGATGAAGAATTTTCGATGAAGGCTACCATCAAGACTGGAAGTTTGACATTAGCTGGGCTGCCAGAATGGCAGAATATACGCATTTCATAGGTGGGGTTTTGTATTTGGGCACAGTTAATGATTTTCGCTTGTTTCCTAATTTTCTGAGGACTCCGAAAATGTGAATACTTTGCAAATATTTCAAGTGGCTGCCCCACCCCACTTTCTAGCGACCCGTAGGGGCGCTAGTAACAGTGAAACCTCTGCAGGCTTGCGGACCCACGCTGTACACCGCGCTAGCGAGATGCTTTTCTCACTACCTGACGAAATGTGAAGTAATAGTAGCTTGGAAGCAGGCGTCGACCATCCTTCTCTTCAAAAAGAGTAACAAAGAAGACATCTTTCGTGGGTGAGAACCTGTCTCATAGGGTTGCTCAACACGCTAGGCACGAATACGGCAGATTTTTCGTAGAGAATCATCGATTTTCTGAAATTGTTCCCCTTTTCGGCTTTCTCACACACGGTCCTGTGAAAAAAGGTCACTATTTAACTCTCAATTGCCTTTATTAGAGTCAAACAGCTGAGGGTGATTTCAAGAGAGTATAACACTTGGTACTGCCTTCCATGCTGGGCTGAAAAAGTCCGCCTGAGACAAATGCCCCGTGTAGCTCAGGGGGGTTAGCGAGAGAGCACGCGATATTGGAGGGCGCCAGACGCGAGGGTGAGACAGGCGGGGCATCTGTCTCACCCTAGCTTTACCGTCAGGAGTGAACGAAAATATCTAGGATTATATATCATTCTGCTCAGAATTTCATTATGAATTCAGTTGACAACTGCGCAACATCCAATTCCTTCAAATAAGCAAGATATTCCTGTTTTCATGTTTTGAAGCATTTCTCAGCCATTTCCAGTTGCACTTCTGTGATCTTACTACCACCTAATCCTCAGTGACATTGGTAACCCGTCTAACAACTGCGCAAAGCTTAGTTTCCCAAGTAGCGAGCGATACTGTCGGTTAAACCCTAATTTTGTGGCAAATTCACACCAATTTTGTGAAAACCTTTTCTCGAAAGACATTAGCCGGCCATGCTTGAACTTCGGCTTTTCCTAGACTGTATTGTGTGGAGAATTTAAGCCACAACTGCGCATTCCATGTAAACCTGCTTTGCCCAAATTACAATGCATACTTTTATTCCCTTGTTTTGGTCCGGGACTGCGTCTCGGACCCATCTTTTCCTCTTCGTCATAGGTGAAGGTTCTTCGTCTGGGCACCATCGAAGATGATGGTGGGCTGAGACACATCTCAAGGTATCGAACGTATGTCTGGAAGTCCGGTGTTAGCCGGACCGCCAGACTGGTAATAACATAATGTTGATCAAAACAAGAGTGAAAGGAGTGGAATGTCCAAAATGAGGAAAGAAAAACCTGTGAGCGCTGTGATCAAGATAGAAACCGCCGCATCTGCCATACATTCACCAATCCTTTGCTCCACCGTCGCTGCGCGGCAAGTTCGTTTCACAGCTGCTACCATGAGGAACATGTTGTCAGTACCAACGGCTGGAAGTAGAAAATCAAGTAGAAAATCAATCACATGAAAGGTATGTGCTGAGGAAGCTCATAAACTCTCACCAACAACCAAAAACGGCATCACAGCAACAATGTCGTTGTACTGCACATCTAGCAATATTAAGCCGCCCATTGCACTGGCGATGCCCATTCCTGCGTTTATGACGCCAAACACAGAGAGGATCGGTTTCGACAGAACCCAATCAAAATAAAATGTTCCTGCATACATGTTAGCATTTTATGCAGAACAAAAAACACCTCTCATGCAACTTTTTGTGTACATTGTTGGAATCGCCATGACGAAAAATTCCAAAAATTTACCAATATTTCTAACAAGGAAAGTGCAAGAGGCCAGGCTGACAGATCGAAATAAAATCTATCTGGCTTGAATCCTTGCTTGACAAGGTCCTCCAGCATATATTTCATTTTTGCCAGCCTGGCCTCTTGCACTTCCCTTGTAAGATGGGAAACGAGATAGATCACGACTTTCAATTGAACTTGCTTCATAGAATAAGGCAGGACACGTGGAAATCTTGCATCGGAGAATTCCCAGAATTTCGGGGTTTTTTGGGGGGCGGTAAACTCATAGGCATGAATGAAACTGCGTGAAAGACGCGAGAAATGCAAGAAATATATAAAAATAAAAAAAATGCAAGAAAGTGCGAAAAATGCAAGAAATATATATATATATATATATATATATATATATATATATATATATATACATATATATATATATTGGACGCCTTTGCACTGCCTCTGCTCGTGAGGAACGCCGAATTCTCATGCCTGTTTCGGGCAGTACCTCGTCTAAGAAATGGATTCTGTCACATGTGAAGATCCAAAACGCCAAGTGAGCTGCATGGAGAGGCAAGGGGAGCCGTAGAAACATTGTCAGAGAAGCAATGAAGAGTTCCTCAAAGCATATCGACCCGCTTGTAGTGTCGCGATTGAATTTCACAGTGGGTAACCTAGCGGAAGTTTGATCAAAGTCGACGATGTTGCATTTTGACGGACTGTGTCTGGAAGGGCTTATTCAGACGGTGTTTTCGGTTGAATAAAAATCTAATCTAAATGGTTATGCAAGGATTAAGTGCCCCTGGCAAGATTTAAGCAAGGATATTGTCAACTTCATCTCAAGCAATTATGGCGGTGAGGTGTCATGGTTGCTAAAGGCATTCTGCCATACCTGCAGGCAGGAACAGACTTTAGCGACATGCGGAATGGACTCGACAGAGCTCCAGACGATGCCATAAGCATGTCTGCTGCCATTCCTGAATGTAGGGCATCGGCAAAGCAACATTCTGTGGCAGGACGTCGGTGCGACCCACTTGACCCATTGAAGGATGGAGCAGTTTAGGTTGCGTAAGGGCGAAGTCCTGTCTTGTTCAGCATGTATTTCTGACCTAAACCTAATGTGCAACTTCTAAAACACTTTCCCGGGTGGATTGTCGCGAACAACCTCTGTTCAGAGCAGTCGCTTGTTTGAAGCGAGCACTCCTGCAAGCTTGAAGTGTTACTGACCCAATAACGTAAAGAAATTTTGTTTCCAGTATGCCTCAATGACATTTCGAGATCGCTAGCAAACGTGGAGAAACTGTGTATTATTACTTTCCCATGATTTCCATTTTTTCATCTGAAGATTGTTCAATTTCATGGAGTGATCTTATAATTATGAAACGGTAAAAGTAAGAAATATTTGTAAAAACATTAGGGTAAGAGGTATTGAAACGAAATTTTGGCTACAATGTTTTTCAAGGTGAGGAATCTATCAAAAATGGCAGGAAATTCTCTTGATTGCTGCTTCTTTTGAAAACTCAAAACTAGGGGGTGATCTTACAATTATGAAACGCATTGTATAAATGCGCGCACACTTTTCCATCTCTATCGGGCTATTATTAGAGGCATATGCTCAGTAATTTATAGTATCTTGAAGAGCAATTCTTTGCGCATTCACTCGTCTGGCCAATCTCAACTTTTGATTTTTGAAAAAAAAAATTGAAAGGCTGCCAGCTGGAGTTGCGGAGTTGTGGTGGAAACCGCCATCAAACGAATTCTTTTATGCACTAGGGTGCGTGACATCTTGAACAGCAGCGTCCTACATTTTCCTGAATATAGGGCATATCTGGGTCACTGCCACAGACTCAAGTGCCCTACTTTCTCTGACTGCTCCGCTAATTACTGTTGGACAGCCAAGAGGTCAGCACTACAGCCAGCCTTCCAGGATTTTCGTCCACATTTGAGGAGATAAAAAAATTAGGTATTATTAGCAAGTGTAAATATTGTCTTATTCAATTTATATTCTAACAGAGATAATCATAATTATCATTACAAATGCTAAATTATCCTCTATAAACGTGGACGAAATTATTGCATTGTAAGGAACCGTTGCTTTTCTGATGACCTCTGGGCTGCCCCACTATAATTACGGGGCAGGCAGAGAAAGTAGGGCAATCGAATCTGGAGCATTGACCCAGCTATGTCCTATATTTAGGAGAATGTAAGCCACTGCTGTTCAAGATGTCCGCCTCTCAGCGAAAGAAGTGAGGGTTCGGATAAGCGCCTGTTCCGATTCACAACGCAATGACATCTTCAAGAAGGAATCTCGTATCCTGCATGGAGGACGATGAAGGGTAGTTGAGATTAACTACACACACAATTTTGATTGGGGAGCTCTGCTATGGTTTCTTGGAATAAATTTTGTTCTACGCGAAAACACGCATCCATAGTTTTACACCCTAATACAATATCATTCTGGAGTGCTAAAAATCTGAACTTTTGCGCAACCACAGCGGGGGGGGTCCATGTCAAGAGGTGCGCTCACTCATCACCTGGGTCATGTCGCACCTCGACCGCACCTTCCCACAGGCACAGGCTGCCATGACTACAGTATCCATCTGCTCTGAACCGCTTCATGTCTAGAGAAGGCAGCCAGAGGGACAACTTGTACGGATTACCGCGCGCGACGAGTGGGATTCGCGCGTCCAGCGAACTGCGGAGATTGAGAAAAAATGCCGGAGAAGCTGATATGGCACTCCACAGCCCTCATGCGGGTATGTACTAGAGTTCTACATTCGAAAATATTTTTCGAATTTTCAAGTATTCGAATTTTCGAATTTCTTGGACCACCCGAAATTTCGAATTCTCGAATTTTTAGAGCAACCGAATTTTCGAATATTCGAACTTTCGAATATTCGAATGTTCGAATATTCATTCGACTTTATTCGAATAACAATCCATTTGGTGAGAAAATTTTGCATGTATGAGAATAATGAGATATGCTTCCCAACGACAACGTCCATGAAACTGATTGGGTGGCAAATTTCATCCGCGGTTTCTGAAAGTCTCTCAGAAGTTCCTCATGATTGGAAACTTGTGCTGCTGTACAGGGGGGACCATAAGTTATTGTACAACGTTTGATCTTTTATTTCTCCGCCAGGATCCAATGCATTGTCCCGCTCTTTTTCCTGCCGAAGTTATGATCAGCCTTTTCGGAAAGGTTTTGCTAACGAGCAGTTGGCCTCCGAACAAATTTTTGAGAAAAGTGAGTTGTTGTGACAATTTTCCCCGAAAAATCCACGAAATCCTCGAAATCTATTTTATTGCTCAGGTGATTCTTGAAGAGGAAAGAATGCTCTTTCCAGTCATATTCAGGGTTTCCCAGAAGAGCGAAGTCCAAAAATAATACGGGCGAAAAACCACAGCTACTCCATGCCACCGGTAATGGTAATTTCCACAAAACTTGCTTTCTAAAAGTTTTTCCACTGAAATACAGGATATCAGCTGGATTGATGATGCGATCTGAAAACTAGAGTAAAAATGCTGCAGAATGGTTGTGCATTCTCATTAATAGGCCCAGATACAGGCCAACTGTGCTCCTCGAAACCTAAAGGTTGCTTTCCTCATCCAAGCAATTTTTGGAACAGCCTCGCCCTATGCTCTCACCAACCCCAATCTGCACTGGATTTTGCCCATACATCTCAAAAAAGGCTTCGCGAGTACGAGACTATTTTTTATCCCACTTAAATCCGTTGTCAAAAACTTTTTGCGGGCTGAATCAGTGCCTTTGGCCGCACCCGAAAATCTGAGTCTGAGGTTTCCACTAAAATTTCTCCGTCATATCCTGAGTAACCAGGGTATTTTTGTAACCTGGAAATAGAGGAAATCCAGCTCTATCAAGGGAGTCCTAGCTTGTCGAAAAACATTGCACTATCGCAGAGTAATAAGCCAGCAAACGATGTACAATAACTTATGCCCCCCCCCCCTGTATGTACAGTCGATAATGTATGGGTTTTAGAACTACAAGTAAATGAAACTTCTGCTAGTTTAAGAAAGCGAATTTGTTCTGAAAGTATTGCTCAAAGGATCCCGAGCTGGATAAAAGCCCGCTCTCACGAAGGAACTTTTTCTTTAAACTTCTGTGTTGCAGTACAACAAACGAGCCATGGTGGAGAAAGCAGAAATACTGACGCCGTAAAAATAATATTGGTCACTGCGGTTCAGCTACGATAATCATGAATGGGCTTCTAGCCATCATCAAAGTGTCGGCGACACCAAAAACCTTTGTCTCCTCGCTTCTGATTGTTACTTCTGTTTACACGGTCTATACGGAGGGCGCGCGTTTGGGCTCACCCAGAAAAGGGGCGTGGCTGACGATGCCCCGTGGATACGCACGCTCTGCGCCGCCCCTAAGTGACAGCCGAGCAGGCTCATGCATTATGAAGTATATTTACAGAATTAATCCTTAAAATCTCACCCAAATTTCCCATAGAGGGTTACTTGTTGTGCAGATCACGAAATCGGTGTCCATTTTGTCAGATGATGTCATTTTCGACCAGTTGCAGGCGTAAATTTTCGAATTTTCTTTTTCGAACGGACCCTTTATGTGAAATCTCTATTCAAAACCCTCGGTAGCGTTAATTCATCGTTACTTGTAAGTAGAAGCTGTCGAAAAGCGCAATAATCACACTCTTTTTCGTGACTCTGTGTAGCTGTCAGCAGAAGCAGCATAACACCTGTATATCCATAGGGCATCATAGGCCACGCCCCTTTTTGGCTGAGCCCAAACGCTGCGGCGCCGTCTATACTACATGCTAATATGTTCCATTCATATGCTGAAGCCAACATTAGGACAAATTTCTACATCAAGATTTGAATGTATTGCTTGTACAGGGGTGGCGGTCAGGAAGAACGATAGATCGTGGCAGCTGGCAGCTGCATCGCGCATCCCATGCAAAGGTTGCCACGCCCATCTCGCATCAGATGCATAGTAGTCTATCTTGTTCAAAGGCATTAAAGTCTTATTTGGTTCAGGGTAACCTGAATGTGGAATTTCGGGATTTAGGGTAAAAATGTAAGGGCTCGTAGTGATTATCTGTCAAACTTCAATGAAAATTGAGCTTTATCTGTTTTCATCCTGCTGGATTGTATTTGCTTAGGTTGTAATCATCTTCAGGGAAGGAAAATAACTAACCCTCATATAACTGTAACACCTGTAAATCTCCGTCACCCAACTAGGGGCGGGGCTACAGTTGCATGGGATATTGACACACGGGTTCACTGCAGCCAACTATTGCCAGCTATCGTTCTTCCTGACATACACTCCTTGTACAGGGGAGGGGGGGGGGGAAGAGAGGACCTCAAATTTCCAGAAAGACGTTAAATTCCATAAGTAATGGATAAATACCTAAAAAGGTTCCGACAAAGGTTTGCAAATTGGCTAATTTTCAGATAGAATGCTGTGCAAAAGCTGTTATTATAACTTCCAGCTCAGTTAGTCTCGCAAGAAAAGTTTGACTCAGAAATATAGTTGAAGCAACTGGGTTTTGAAGTGTCCAATCACGTCTGTTTTACTGGTAAGATCCTCGGCGCGTACGTCGTATAATTGGCTGAAGTGCTTTAAGGGCCCAATGTCCGGCAACTTTCGCATGCGTACAAAAATACGCGCAGATTTTTGAAGAAAAATTAGATTAGAATGATAAATTAGACAGGGATTTCAACTGATACGCTCCTTAAGGGGTAAATGAAACTCATTTATTTATTTATTTATTTATTTATTTATTTATTTATTTATTTATTTATTTATTTATTTATTTATTTATTGCACGTGCACAGCACATGATAAAAGAAATAAAACAACAAAAATGCTCAAAAAAAAAACGAATACAACTAGGAAACATAGAGACTGTCATTGTTTACAGCTGACGGTATAGAGCTACTTTAAATTTTTTGAAATTACCTGAAAAACTCATCCTTTTTGTTAATTTAGCATACTCTGTGCCTCCCCTATATGTGAAGAAATTCCTACGAAGAGAAGTTTTTGGTTTCCGTAGTAAAAGTTTGTTCTTACTCCCTCTGGTATTGGAGGTCGAAAAAGTGAAAAAATCCTCCAGTTTGAGACCACTATTATTCGTAATGATTTTATGCACCAAGATGAGGTCATTTCTTTCTCTCCTTTTTTGAAGTGACTCGAGATTCAGCATTTTGTTCCTTACTAAACCCCTAGGGATAGAACTAAAGTGGAACCCAAGCGCTCTCACGAACACCTTCCTTGTAAAGCTATTCTGAACCCTTTCCAACCTTGCAACATCCTTCTTCTTGGTGGGAAAGAAGATAACTGTGCCATATTCCAGCACTGGTCTTACATAAATCTTGTATGCTTTAATTAAGACGATTGGATCCTTAGTTAACAAAGCTCGAAAAAGTTGGTAGAGCCTGCGCTCCGCCCTATTTGCGATCTCATAACAATAGGAACTG
The DNA here is from genome assembly GCA_000688135.1 of Ancylostoma ceylanicum. Taxonomy (NCBI): domain Eukaryota; kingdom Metazoa; phylum Nematoda; class Chromadorea; order Rhabditida; family Ancylostomatidae; genus Ancylostoma; species Ancylostoma ceylanicum. The sequence goes on along the minus strand of JARK01001338.1, from coordinate 767,973 downwards.
AAGCATAGGTTGTTATTGTAAACGAAACCAAGGTCCCTCACTTCTTTTAGACTTCTAAGTGGGTAATTGTCGAGAATGTAGTTTGTTTGTCGATTTGACTGCCCTAAATGGAGAACTGAAATTTTCTCCAATGATAACGGTAATCCCCACGATTCAGACCATGCAAGCACGACATCTATTGTTTGCTGGATGAAACCATGATCAACTTCAGAACTCAGCGCCCTATAAATTTTAATGTAATCTGCAAAAACTTTGCAGCGCACCCCATTTGTCTCGACTAACTGAGGCAGATCGAAAGAATAGATGTTGAACAGAACCGGGGACAAAACTCCACCTTGTGGTACCCCACCAGGCGCGATTCTAGTACTAGAAAAAGATTTACCAACACGAACTTGGAAAGTCCGGTTGGACAGAAACGCATTGATCCAACTCACAAGTCTATGGTGGATTCCTACATGTTTTAGTTTTAATAGCAATAGATCATGTGGAACTCTATCAAAGGCTTTGGACAAATCAAAATATACAACGTCTATGTTATTCTTCTCATCAAGAGCCGTGGTCCAGTCATTAAGCGTTTCCAACATTCCCGTTATTGTGGACCGACCGCTTCTGAATCCATGCTGACTTGCCGGTAAAATGCGCTTATTCTCTAGGTGTTCAACGATAACCTTCTTCACTACCTTTTCAAATATTCTGCACAGCACAGAAGTGATGCTAACCGGCCGATAATTTGAGGGATCACAGAAGGGTGGTCTTTTCCTAAGAGGTGTAACAAAAGCATGTCTCCATCTCGCCGGTACCTCCGCTCGAAACAGGCTCAAATTGAAGATATACTCTAACGGTTTGGCAATCATGAAGGCAACCTTTTTGAAAAATATGAAAGGAATTCGATCAGGTGTTTCGGAAAAACTTTCGGGTTGTTTCTCTATGAGTTCAACAATTTCATAGTGTTTGAACCACACCGAGTCATTCATCCGTTCATAGGAACCAATCAATGGAGGTGTCTCATCACTGGATCCTTCAACATAGACTTTTCCGAAAGTATTGGCAAGCAGCTCAGCTTTATCCTGGTCCGAAACAGTAGAGGTTTCACCTACTTTCAATGCCGCCACAACACAGTTATAATATATAATATATAATAACAACACAGTTGCGCGGCACAAGCATTTCAAATATTCGAATTTTCGGTCCTCGAATCTTCGAATATTCGAATTTTCGAATAATCCAGAACCCTCAAATTTTCGAATATTCGAATTTTCGAATAATGCAACACCATCAAATCTTCGAATATTCGAATATTAGAAAACTATCGAATCTTCGAATATTTGAACATTCGAATAAATATTCGAATTTTATTCGATTCGGTCAAAACTCTAGTATGTACAGATGTATGGAGCGTGCTCTCATACACCACTTGATGTTTCCTCTCGTATAAAGCTTCCCGTAATTGGTTTTTAGAATCAGTCATGAATGCATTTGGAAAACGTAAAGACAGTGTCCAGGCCAAATGTTTGATATTTCTAGCACTTTCTTTCTCTATTTGACGAGCTGATTGCAACAATATTAGACTGATTGTTTTTTCTTTGCTCAAGCATGAGTTAATCGGTATTCTGTAAACATTTGATGGTACGTAATCTGCCGCGCGCGACGCGCGACGTTGATGACGTCGACACTCGATTTGGAGAGACCTCTTACCTCAGCTGGTAACAGGTGATACCGATATTAACAGCTCTCATAGCCACCCGCAATTAGAGGTGAGAGCGAGGCGCGAAAAATTTCCGGAGGGACGGCGTTTGGGTCCCGTCGAAAAATGGGCGTGGCTAACAATGCCCTATGGATACGCGCGCTCTGCGCCAGCGGTAAGTGACAGTCGGACAGGCTCATGCGAGCGTATGAAAGCACATGATATTAGCATTGTAAAATCAAAAAATTCTAGTGGATCGTTGAAATCACGGTTCAATGCTTGCTTGTAATTCTCTTCACATCAAGATTTGAAATGGACAGTTTTAGAACAACTTTAGAAAAATGTGTCTCGTTGTGTTCGTTAGGAATGTTCAGAACGTAAGAACAAAAAGGACAGACTATTTCTTTTCAATCCTAAAACTTCCATTCAAAGTTTTCTTCGGAACTTATGCAGTTTCATACGTTCGCATGAGCCTGCCTGGCTGTCACTTACCGCTGGAGCAGAGCGTGCGTATCCGCGGGGTATCGTTAGCCACGCCCATTTTTCGACGGGACCCAAACGCTACGCCGCCAAAATTTTCGAGCGCACCTCTTGACCAAGACCCACAGGGGCGATCGTCGCAGTAGGGTTGCGCCGGCGTCCAAAACTGGGGAAACGCCTGGGACGGGTCCGGCGGTGTGATAAGGGTGTGCCGTCGTCCAAAAGTGAAGAAACGTCCGGAGACGGGTCCAGCGGTGTGATAAGGGTGCGCCGGCGTCCAGAACTGGTGAAACGCCTGGTGCTAAACAGTGGAGAAGCGCCTATAGCCAGGTCCGTCGTTCCTGCACAAAGTTGAAAGACAACACCCTACTGTTGCACATCTTCGGGGCCACAAAGCATGAAGTTGCGAAAAACGGGAGTGTTGATAAATGTAGAATGGTCAGCGTGGTGTGAGATGATGTCACATAGAGGCAACGCGAGCGAAGCGAGCAAGAAAAGAGGCCTGGGAGTGCGGCATTAGCAGGATGGTCCAGCTGGTACACAATTATTTTCCTATGAAATCCTAAGAAACAACGTCATTTCGACAAAATTTGCCTCAAGACTGACTTTTGTTGAAATTAGAAAAATGGAAGAAACAATTCTGAATATAATAAATCCCCAAACAAATCACCTTTGATGGTAACCATGGAGCAAATCACGGCGAATATGACGAGTATCACGAATGCGAAGATAAATCTAAAGATACAAATGGAATACCCTAACCTTAGAGAGAAAAAAACTTGGCAATTCGACAAGATTTACCTTGGTGCCAAGCTATCGGCGTTGCGTTTCAATTCCTCGGCAAGCGTTTGTGAGTGGAAGTATGTTAGAGAGATGAAGGGATCTTCTGGATAGTTGTCCATGTGAAGCTTGAAGGTCTAAACCTCGAATGTTACCCATGGAACTGTCACAAAAATTATTTCGAATTCACCTTCTCCCAGATTCCGGAGACATATGACACATTTATGGGGAAAAACTTTAACTGGTAGACCATTAGCCAAGCACGTGCCGATGCAAGAATCACAGTGCCATTATCGTCCTTGCTCAAAGAGACTCCACCAATTCCAGCGCCCAGATAGCCACTTCTCAAAGATCTAATCGTTTTGACAACATTGAGTCAGCGTGAGGTTGATAACCTGCTTCCAATTCGGAACGTTGGGTAGGTGATGTTGATTCCGTGGTTGTAGAGCTCGGAAATGATTTGGATGTGATTGTTCCCAGGACATCCCCTGTTCTTCCAACGCAGACAAAGCTCACGATAGGTATACGTGTGATTGCGAAACCTCACCTGAAATCGCTTTAGTATTGACCTCAACGAAACCCGCATCGCTGCTCTGGCTCGGACTTGTGGGTCACTCTACCTCTGGCCAACTGACAAGGGAAGTGCACGAACTTAAGCTGCGATTTCGAAACGAGACATATATGGTAGGAAGACTTGTCCCATGTTACGGAATATACTTGAATTCTGCTAAATGGTTAATACAAGCTCGAAATTCAACATCGATGATTCCCCACCGCACTGACACACATCGCCTTCACTCACACTGGTGCAGCTGGATGACCGAGTGGATAGTGATGCAGACTCGTAGGTTTGGTTCGCTCGAAGGTTTGAATCCCGTCTTTATGTTTTGTTTTGCAAATTTCCATTTCTAACCTTTAACGGAATTCGGAGCTGTTCAGGAGGTAAATGAGCAACAACTGCGAGCGCTCCTTTGGAAACAGAAGATGAATGCTCCATTCTGGGTCTAATGTGATGCCGCTGGCAAGACAAAATATTCTGACATCTGATATAATCTAATCGGTCACTTTCTCATTCTTTAATCGCTTGAAAAGTTCGACTGCTCATGTGGTTGCGCTTTTGCTGGCTAAATTTGGTCAGGTTGATGTCACCAACGAACCGGCCAAGAGCACAAGATGGCGGGGGCCTTTGAAGGGGTTCGACTTGATGCGGGTTATTGTGTCTTGACGATAGAAGACGAGGGAAGTCTTGAAGAGGAGAATAAAGAAAAAATTGACAGCGACTGGGACATAGACTGTGGGAACATCGAAACTCACAGCTCAACTTTGGTCATCGAATTCGGGGGCAAGCCCATACCTATCGAACAGGTATTTCGAAGTAATTTTCTATAGACTCTTGTAAGTGGTATGATAATAAACCAGGAAATTGAATAGGCATCGATCCAAGCCTTTATCAGGCGGCATTCATATAGAGAAAAACTTTCTTTAGCTTACATAGTGCAAAGGAACTAATTATTTACCTCCCGAACAGCTCCGAGTTCCGTCAAAGGTTAGAGATGGAAGTTTGCAAAGCAAAACGTGAAGACGGGATTCAAACCCTTGAGCGTCTACCTACGAGTCTGCATCACTATCCACTCGGTCATCCATCTGCACCGCTGTGAAGTGAAGGCGGTGAATGTCAGGGCGGTAGGAAATCATCGACGTGGAATTTTGAGCTTGTATTAACCATTTAGCAGAATTCAAGTATAGTTCGTTTAGAGTGTTGCATTCGAATTTTTTTTCGAATATTCGAATAAACGAATATTTTGAAAACGACGAATACTCGAATATTCGAATAAATGCATATTTTCTGAACGCCGAATTTTCGAATATCCGAATAATCGAATAACTTGAAAGGATCTATTCGGATAATTATTCGGATAGTACTCGATTCGGTTACCACTGCAAATTGCAGTGGCAAACTGATGCTTTGAAAAGAAGCGTGCTGTTCGCCAAATGGAGACGTAACGGTACAGAATTTGAAGAAAGAGTTTATATAGTAATCAAATTTGAGTTTGAAAAACTAAGAACAAAGAATTAAAAGAAAAAAGTCAAAGACTCATCAGTTTTATCAAACATTCTGGAAGAACCTGCAGTACATTTTTTGGAGAGGGGCTAGGAGCTTCACTGTTGCGCATATGTATATTCTCGGACGATTCTATACTTATAGAAACAGATCACATGCCTACAAAAAACTTAGCGATTTGGTGGTCTTCTCCAAACGTGGATCAATTCTTGGGGACTACATGGGGCAACCAATTCCAACTGCTTCCTCTCCTCTCAGTTATCCATGTTCTCAACAACATACTGTTAGTAAACTGCTCAACGATGGATGCAACGGAAAGATAAAGGTGCTAGCCGTCGCACTCATCGGTTACGTACCTCGAACGACAGCCTTTTTTCCCTTCGAAATTGAGCAACAACTACTGCCGATGAAAATACGAACCACAACAGCTGGTGGTCTTTTGCCATTCTTCTCCAAGAGCTCGATTCTGCTGCATTAGAAGCCAGTACGCTACGAGAAGAATGTCGAAGGTGTGTGGTACCGCAGGCACTGATTTTAGAACTTCACAAATCAATTTTCAAACGTTAAAATCTTTTGCGACCCGTGCAAGCCGATCCAAAAGCTGAATTGGGATCAGAAAGATGAGCAGCCGTAGTTAGCCAAGTGGCTCGGTCTCGAAAACAGAGATACATGTGCCATAAAGTGGCTAGTGTCCACAGAACAACCATCACGTTTTTCGTCTCCGCAAAACATGGAAGTGTTTCTGCATGGGGTCCCATGGGACGGTATACCGCAAGGACCATGCTTCTTGAATTTCGGATGCACATCCAGGTGGTGCCTAAGCTGTCTCTGGGTGATACCCAGACTGTTTCCGGGTGTTGCGTGAACAATCTCCGAGTGTTGCCTGGACAGTTTGCGAGTGTTCACCGCTGCCTAATCACATTCCTGGTCCAAATATCCTGAACAGTTCTTGGAAGTTGCGTAACCATTTTACGGCTCTTGGGTGCCTGGCCAGCAGGTCTCGTTTCCTGCTGCCCACGAAACAAGACCCGTAAAATGCCCAAGCAAAGAACTTCGGAGTGTGCGGTGGTGAATATCGTAATCTGAGCCAGCGCCGTTTTTGTCGTACCGCGTGTGAACGTTAGTCATAGCACCACTAACGTCTCTGTTTACGTGCAATGCAGAGCTTGCTGTTTATGAAGGCGAGGCGAATTCTCACAGCTCTACAGAAAATTTTGGAAACGTGACGCCTGAAGTGAGAAAAATCTATGAAAACATGAGAGGTCACAGAATAAAAGACGTCTTTCTTGAGAGACGTGGACATGCCAATTATAGCTCATTTCATAGCTCAATAGTGTGGATGGTAGAAGTTCTGAGAGAGGTAGTGTTCCAAGTATCGATGTATTCTAACGGATCCCTGATCTTCGACTCTTTCCTTAAATCTTCGCTAATGAGACCTTGTTTCTACTGCCTCCATCTATTCGTTCCTAGAAGGCATCTTTCTAGCGCCCTGTGTGTCGTTCTCATAGCAGTGGTGATGTTCTTGTTGTCAGTCCATGTTTCTGTACCATAGCACAGGGCCGGGAGTACCATAGAGTCAAATATGTGAGCCCGTCGATTCGTGTCCTTGATCTGACTCGTAATCTCTCGAATTGTGTCCATAGCGGCCCATGCTGCCTTTCGCCGTCTTCCGATTTCGGTTGTCAGGTCGTTCATCATATTTATCTCTCGCCCCAAGTAGACAAAGCTGTCAACCTTCTGCAAGAGAATTCCGTCGAGCTGTGTTGTCCCATTGTCATTCCATTGGTTGGCCATCGTCTGTGTCTTCTTCTTCATGCTGATTTTCAACCCGACATTTGGATAATAGGCACAAATAGAAAGGAATCCGTCAACCTAATTACAACTCGCTAGCGCAAAACACACTTCCCATGACCCAGTCGCAAATGAAGGTTAACAAAGGAAAAATAAAGATTTTGCCTGAGCTTTAACCTTGATTCTGTTCTGGATATACATGTCCAGTCGCTTGATTGATCTGGCGTACTCGGGCAATAAGATATTACCGCCGTTTTTGGCGACAACCGTGACCTGCAATAATGATGAGCAATGAGCAAAAAAGAGACACAGTATCATAGTTATAGCCGAATGTTCGTATTCGAATAAATATTTGAAAAATTCAAAGATTCATTAGTATATATAGTCGAATATTCGAAAAGGGCCTCCCTTCCGAACATATTCAAATTCGAATATTCAACAGGAGGCACTATTCGATTCAAATATATTGAAATATTCGAAGCTTGTATTCGATATTCAAAGGCAGTTCGGAGCATGAAGAAAACAAACACTTTTCCTAGTTCTGTGTCAGTAACTATTATACAATACTGCTCATGGGATGTCGAAAACCGACGGTCGCTCACAGTTGCTTTGCCGTAACTTCCTCAGAACTCGGATCAAGGCGATTTGATAACCATTCGATTTGTCTCAAGGAAATCTTTCCAACGAGCTGTTGAATGTCGGGGTAGACTCTCCATTTACTGGCTTCTTCCAAATAAAATAATAATCGATATATCGGTTGGGGGCCAGCAGTGTATCCACTCAGTAACAGTGGAAACATGGGCAATGGACTATAACACAAGCTCAAACCTAAACATTTACACAGATTGAGGCAAGGACTCTCAAACTCGAGCATCTAATTGTAAGGGCAGAACTGATCAAATTCCATGCATAGTGGCAGACATTGAATTTTTGTCGCGGTTGCAGTTGGAAAATGCTAGTGCAGCAGATCTAGCGAACTTGACTAAATAGGTATCTTACATACGGCACAGTTCTTTCTGTGCTTTAGGCTCCCCAACTGTGGGTGTATGCTTACCAGTTTCGATGTTACGGTTGCTCAAAGCACAGAATTTTTTCGTGCCTTGTGGAAACATCGATGTTGAGGGAGCTACAGGTCACCATTGTGATGAGCTACCGATCTCCCGGAAGAAATGCATGACAGGCACTTTGTGCACTTTTAACAAATGCAGTGAAGGTAGTTCCAGCTGTCCTCATTTTTCAAGTAGGACTGTGCTAATTTTGCTGCGAATTTAGCCGCATTCCTGCAATCGTCTGTGCCAGCCCTAGGGGAGTGTTGGGACAACTGGCGCCTATGTGCTTTGAAAGCCTTTGTGATGGTGGCATCCTTCGCCAGAGCCAAGGGTTTCTGAGAGGTATGATTTTTCAGCATCATTGGCTGCGACAAACCGTCCCGTAGGGCCCTGAATGAGCAAGCATAGCGCATTTGGGCTGGCTCCCAGGTTCGATACCTGCCCAAGAAAATCTTCTTGCAAAATGTTCAGTTTGACGAAAGAACCACTCAATTTGAAGAAGCACCCAGTTTGACGAAAGAAGCGACCGTCGATTTTCGACATCTCGTGAACAGTATTGTAAGCTGCTGAGGTGGGCACTCGTGACAAGTTAAAAAATCGATATGACAAACTCCCTTTTTTACCGTACCTACCCATATTTCAAAGTAGAGTTTTTTCACAAGGCATTCTCGCACTCTGCTTACTCAATTGAGCGTTTTTCCATCTACACAATGATATTTCCGTTTGGCTATGGATAGAGTTTGAAGAAGTTGTATACATCAAAGTATTAGATTGATGGAAAATAGATGGCTTTTTTTCTGTGATGACCCGATTTTTTACACAACTTCAATGAACGATAACATCGACAAACCATAAAACCCTTGGGTTAACAGGGACTATTACTCATAGTATAAGGAACTCCCTCATGCCATGCGCGTAGAACTCGTGGAACTGCGAGGAAAAGAATAATCAGAATCCGTTTTTGTGTGTTTACATATGCTTGGGAATTTTTCTTGCGAAATAAGAGCTTCTGGGACTACAGGACGTGGCAGTCATACGGCAACTTTCCCATAGAAAATGATGAGTAGTGACCCGTTTCTCGACAAAGTTGTCGAAATTTGCGCCGCCTCTCGGAAGCCGATTTTGGTCGAACATTGTCATGCTGAAGAAAGACTTGTGGTCATCCCAAGCGCTTTTATAGTTCGCGTCCATTTTCAGCAAAAAACAACAGTAGGATTTGTTGAGGAAGTTCCTTTTGGAAAGCAGCTTGAAGAGATTCATCCAGAAAGAATAATAGGAATAACAAAAAAAACTTCGAAAAAATGCTCACTATAGTTCCGCCCCACCAGGTAGCGGATGCAGAAAGTGGGTGGGAGGGGGGGGGGACGTGGGAAAAAATTGGGGTCTCCGCCGTTTTGGGGACCCGGACGGTAAATAAAATTAATAAAAATATTAATTTTAATAATCAATAATAAATAATCAATATTTAAAAATTATGATAAAGATAAACACATAAAAATAAGTAATACAAGATTTTTATATTGTAAAGTAATTTCAAAAATTTGGCGACCCATTCTCGGAGGAGGGGGCGCCCCCCTATCTTCCAAAGCAATGCCGATGTTTTGGACCCTATTGCTTGTAGTGTTATGGAAAGATACTCAATGATCATAGAATTAAATAATTTCCTCGGAGATGCAATGGAGCAAACACCGTTCCTTGGAATATCCTTTTTTCCTCAAAGGTGTTCTTATAGGAGGAGGTCATTATACTGCGTACTTTATGGAGCTAAATAACGTATTTTCTGTCATAACAGGAAGTTACACTAGAGCTAAGGCTTACCTGTGCTTCACGGCTCTGCGTCACTGCTCTCCCAGGCACATAATTATCTTCACCTAGCGGCCAAAGATCGTGGATAATCTAAAAAGAAAGAAAAATCCGAGTGAAAAAATCTCAGTTGTTCCATGCCATTCGTTCAGCAGATCTTATAAACCCCTATACAGAACCCCGGTAGAAGCACATGAATGAAAAATTACATGCAAGACATTGTGCGTGAAGGTTGTTCCAGCACATCTGCTTGCAGGAGATATCTAAGAAAACGCGGAAGCAAGAGGTTGAAGCATATGAAGTGAAAATAAGGTTCAACTTGCCTGTCTCTCAGTTTTCGAAGGGGCATCCGTAGGTGTATACAAGTAAATTGCATCTGTTTGTGGAGTAAGAGTGAAGAACCCTGAAGTAACGCATAAAAGCAGATCTCACCTCATAAAATGTCCTCGAAATTTGCACAGAGATACATGGTGGCCTCTATTAATGGTGACAGAATTAAGTCCTCATTTAGAGCGCATTTCAACTCTGTTTGAAATAGCGAAGTTGCATTTTTGCTCCAGTGAACAATTAGCAAAAGAAATAATGTATTCCAGAATACCACTCAGCTCCTGTTACATTGGGGCCAACATTTTTGACGATTTCGTTGGCGGTTACACGCCAGCGATATGGTCAAACTCGCTCCGAGCCAAATAAAGATATTTTCAACAAGTGCAAGGAGAAATACAACGCATTCGCTTCTCTATCAGGTTTTGATAAAGCCAGTGTCTCCAAAACCGAATGAGCTAAAAAAGACAGTGGGTTGAAATTTGGGGGTTTAAGGGTTAGTCACAAAAATCATAGAGATTTTCAAGTATTTTTAGGTTTCCTGGGATTTATATCGGAGCTTCCACTTCAAATCCGAGGATCTGTTCCTAACTTTTTATTCTTTCGAATTATTGTGTAAGCCAAATTCTTGGGCGCTCTCAGCCTCTTGAGAATAAAGGGTGCTTAAACACAATAGTTTCAAAAATAGGCGTTTGCTTCACGATAACAGTGAGCAAGAACCACTCAGGAATTTCCCCTATTACATGCAAATTTTGAAAGTGATAACCTAACAAGTAAATAAGTATGTGCTCCATGAAGAAACAGCAACCTAAAACAAGGGAGCTGGCATGGTGTCACCATGAGTGGTATGTATTATAATCCACTTTCACGTGTGTGAGGCGGTATTTATGGTTGATGCGCGTCAAATTTGACGCGTCGGCCTGAAATTCCACAAAGTTTTCGCGTTGTCTCGATGCGGCGAGAATGGGAACGCATTTTGTTCGCGCGGCTGTCGTGACTTTTTCAAAGTCTGCAAAATGGTGAATATTGTAAGCAATTTCGGTACCATAAGATAGCTCTGATTGAGAGGGGGCGTATGCGCTTTATTAGGGCGTGCGTCACCGTTAGGCAAAAAGAGGCTGCGCATGTTCTTGTAATTGGTCCATTCAATGAAGGAGCCAATCACAGAAAAGTCGCACGCCCTGTTTTGCCTCATGATGACCCATACCCCTTTATTATAGTAAATAGTAACTCAACAAACCTTCCGACTGTAATACCACATAACACAAATAAGCTAACCTGTCGACAAATAAAGAGTAATAAGTACTGGAAAGGCTATGAATGGAAACGGATGACGCGAAACAAAAGCGCCGTAGCCGCGGAAGAAGTTCGCCAACGGCCGCTCCATACAGCCGAATTCCAACACATTCATGATGATCTCGTTATGGGCAATAGCTACAGGTTGTCAAAAATACATCTGAAAAGACCTAATTATGATTTATAAAAGCATGAGAAGATTTCAAGTAGTTCGTCGACCATGAAACATTACTATGTAGCAAGAGAATGAAAGCTGGTAAAGCAACAGGTCCGGATAACAGCAGAGCCGTGGAAGTCACGATGCTGGGAACCCACTGGGTGACTGATGAAGTTCTTCAATCAAACTGTTGTGGAGAGGAGGATACCCGAGGCCTGGCAAAGCACAACAGTTTCGACATGGAAGAGCAAGAGCAATTCAGCCGATGACGCGAATTATCGAGCAGTTCGTTTGTTGTCTCATACAATGAAGATATTCGAGCGCATCAGCGACACCCATATGCGCAACATCGTATGGCTTTCCTCGAGTCAGTGTCCTTCTTAACCAGTTGCGGCACCACAGATGCGATCCATCTCCCTATCGAGAAGCACCGTAAGAAGTGAAGCTGCTAGATCTTGCTTCCTTCGACTTAGAGGTGTTTGGCCGCGCCCCTAACGAAGTAATTAGGTACACGCTGCGACGGCGCACCATTCCTGAGGAGCTCATCGAGTGGGTTCAGATTCTCTACGCCTACTGAAACAGTCAAGCGAAGGTAGGTCTGCAGTCTCCTCCGGTACGTCTGCAAAATTTCCCATCTCCGTTAGTGTGCATAAGGGGTTGGGTTCTCTCTGCGTTCCTACTCATCATGGGCATGGACGCCGTCACACCGGGCTTGCAGAAATCGGTACTCTGGTACTCTGGACGGTCCCGTTCGTTGATGACGTAATGCTTGCCTCGAAAGACAAGCACGAACTGGAGCTGCAAACGCAAGCATGGAGTGACCGACTGGCACAATTTGGCCTCCGCCTCAATGTCAATAAAACCAAGTACCTGACAATTGACGTGAATGTAAACGGCACCGTCAGAGATGATGACATCGATCTCCCGAGGACAGATGCATTCAAGTACTTTGGCTCAACTGTCACGTCCGATGGTAGTCTATCACGTGACGTCCTAGCGCGTTTTAACTCCAGCTGTATAAAATGGTGTTATGTGAATGGCGTACTGTGCTGCAAGAGCATCCCAAACTCAAAGGTTCACCGAATGGTTGTATGTGCTGTCGCTCATTATGGCGATGAATGTCGGACCGCCATCAAGGAAGTAGAACGACCCTTCAGCGTCATGGAAATGGAGATGCTAAGCTGGATGGCTAGCACTACGCGACTTGACCGCATTTGCAATCCAAGACATACGGCAGCGTTTTGGCGTCGCTCCAATAATGGGCGAGCTCCACGAGGTCGCATGCGGTGGTACCCGTGCCCACAACGACAGAAAATTTGCAGAATTGGCTTCATTCTCGGCGCAACAGGCAAGTGACCAAAAGCACGGCCGAAGCAATCTGAAAACAGTTGGTATGCACCCGGACCCGGACCAGGACTACGCCCACAATAGGGCGAAGTGGTGTCAAGGGACCAGTAGAGCGGACCCCACCACCAAACGGAACAAACGCTAAGGGAAAAGAAGAAGGAGAAGGAGAAGGAGAAAAAGAAGAAGAAGAAAACGTTATTATGTAGAAAATTCCATCATATGTTAGAATAATGAAGTAATATGTTGAAGATCACCGTGATGAACTGTTAGGTTAAACAAAAAGATTCCACGACCTGCAGAAAAGCCGACAATAAAACTATTGGGGGTGTCCTATAATTATGATACGCATTGTGCTCTGGAAGACAGGATGTGCTCAGTTCATATGAAAAAACATGGTAGCTTAAGAAACAATTCTTCCGAGAACCGCTTGATAGCACGTTTTAGCTTCTAGCCGCCTGTGCAGCCGATATATAGCGGAAAGTATCTCAGAAATAGTCTGATAGTTTCTAATTATTTGAAAGTCCTAAGGTTCTCGCAAAACCTGCACATACATTCACCGGATTGGAGCCGATCCTGAGAGGAATTGGAGCCGCATGTTACCTCGGCTCCAATCCATAATGTGGGTGGGGCTAGGGCTCCATACGCTGCCCATTCGGGCTCCCATGAAGACCAGTTGGTAGCCTTTCGGTTGCCCATCTGTTGTGACACGTTTGCTATCATGGGGGCCACTCGCTAGCTATTCGGTCCTTTACCTGTCTTAACCCGTTCCCTATCCCCATATCGCTGCCCACTATTAACGAGTAGTCACACGTTCGCTGTTCGCAAATAACGAGTTCTTGAGCCTGAGAATGGCGAATACGGGCCGAATGAGTTCCGGTAGTAGTTACACCGCGTAGTCGGAGTCCGTTTTGTTCTACACAAGCTGTCATCCATCCGAAAAGGCCGCAGTTCAAGCGCAACCTCATATTTTGGGCCTCGCCTGCAAGCTATAAACCCGGTAGCTCAATCTGAACGCAGAAGAAGGAAGTCTATATTCCATTGCAGACTCTAGAAAGCGCATGCTCATATGAGTTTACTTCAAAACGTCTGTATGTGCATTCGCTTCCTGCTGTAGCGCCGAGTAAGTCTAGTGGTTTCACGACGGACTTCTCCATTCGCGCAACATTCACATTCTACGCATCTCATCTGACCGATTGTTGCACTGTGCAATGGTATCAGCCGGCTAGAGCCAGCCAAGCGACTCCCGCAGTACTGGCCTAGTCTGCTCCGAAGCGGAGCCAGGCTGGGGTCTGATATCTAGTCGCCTGACAATGAACAAGTCGAGGGAAGTTGGTTGCTGATTCTACCTAAATTAATCGTGTTATATAGTTTTTCACGCCAAAGATTTGCCGACTAGGACGACGTTGAGCATCATTTCGCAGCGAAGAAGCCACGTTTCGTCTTATATTTTCTTTACTGGATAGAGGAATGTCTGTAGCATTTCTTAGGTGGATTGTTGCAAGATGTTTTTTGTGCAGATGACATTGAATCAATTTTTAGAAAAAAAAATCAAAAAACTCGTCACAATGAAAACTTCATCTGCCACAGTTATCTAACTATAAGAAAAAAGGGAGAGAAAAATTCTGCTACTCCTGGCTTCTGTGATAGCCAATTTAGTACAATTTGGCCGCCAGCAAACGTTGCACGATAACTATGGGCCATCATTTACACTTCCGAATTGGAACTTGTTGACAGCTGGCAGAAACTTGGAAGAATTCTGTAAAACTGTGCCGTGGGATTATTTGGTATACAGGGAGGGGAGGGGCATAAGTTATTGTACATAGTTTGCTGGCTTATTACTGTGCGGTAGTGCAATGTTTTTCGACAAGCTAGGTCTCGATTGATAGCGCTGGATTTCCTCTATTTTCTGGTTAAAAACATGCCCTGGATACTGGGGAGATGGCGGAGAAATTTTAGAGAAAACTTCAAGCTCAGATTTTTGGTGCCGCCAAATATACTGATTCAGCCCGCAATTCCTGAGCAAAACATCTACAAAAACAGTTTTTGACAACGGATTTGGGTGGGATAAAAAGTAGTCTCGTACTCTTCAAGCCTATTTCGAGATGTATGTGCAAAATCCACTGAAGATCCGGGTAGATAAGAGCACAGGACGAGGCTGTTCCAAAAATTACTCGGATGAGAAAACCAAGCCTTAGGTTTCGAAGAGCATAACTGGCCTGGATCTGGGCCTGTTGATGGGGCTGCACAGCCATTCTGCAGCATTTTTACTCTAGTTTTCAGATCACTTCAACAACCTCGCTGATGTCTTGTCTTTTACTGGGAAAATTCCTAGAACGCAAATTTGGTGCAAATTGGCCATTACCGGTCGCATGGAATAGCCGTGGATTTTTGGCCGCATATTTCCAAGACTTCAATTTCTTGAAAAACCCCGGATATGGCTGGAAAGAGCACTTTTTGCTCTTCAAAATGCGTATGGACTGTGAAGTCCATTTTGAAGAGTGGATTTTTTAGAGAAAATTTTCACAACAACCCACTTTTCTCAAAAATTTGTTTCGAGGCCAACTGCTCGATAGCGAGCCCTTTCCGAAAAAGTGGATCTTAACTAGAAGATACTTTGAGCCTTCCCCTGTACTTCCCATTGCTTCAACGCTGTCGAACTTGAGGTGCGGGATTGCAGAGATTGCAGAAAACGGATGAGAACCCCCAATCCCACGTTTCATCCTTTAAAGTTTTCATTCGTTTTTGTTGTTTGGAGAAAAATTGTTTCGAATGCTCCGTACAGTTTAAAATCGCCCCACGCCCCCTCACGATATACGAATCATGAAGAAAATAGGAAATTAGCAACAGAATATGGAAAAGTTACCTTCCGAGAATCTTCGCCGCATCGTAAGGAAGGTAAATGTAAAAATAAAGAACGAGCGATGATGTGACATGCCATGATATTTTGGTATGATAGATATAAGTTGGCCACCATATCTGGCTTGAGTTGCAAATACTAGGTAAGACATGACCGCCATATTTTACCCCAACAGCAACTCAAAAGCTCCCATTGTGGCTGCGGGCACAGTGGGTGCTTTGGGTTGCCGGTGATAAAAATGGGCGGAGTCGGGTGGGCTCCAATAAATGAAATGTTTGAGTGGAAGCAAAAAAGGTAATTGTAGGTTCTAGCATCACTGTGTTGGTGCCCGGGTAATTCTTTGCCACCCTCGAAATTTGTTCTTTACATAACCTATTATGTCTGATATCAATATCAGGTTCTAAAAGATGCCTAAGTAGAGAAAATCGAAATGAATTAAATCAGCATATCCACCCTGGATTCAGTGATTAAACAATAAATCTGCTTGATGTGCAATTACATTGCTTTTAAGGTATAGATTTCTCCACAAATACTGAATAAACTTTATGTCACGAAAGATACATTCGCTAATGCACGAAGTCTGCGTAATTACTCCTTCGCAAGAGTCCTGTACTTTTTGTTCTCCGCTAGATGAAGAAATGCTTGGCTTTTTTTAAGTTCAGACAAATTTTTTCCGGATTTTCGATTTGGAGCAATTGGAGCCGTTTCTCTGGAATAGCTCTTCGAAGAAAACATCATCAAGAAGAGCATAGCTTAGATGTTTTGAATGCAAAACCTCGAAAAGTGCTCGTTTTATGGTAATGGCGGCATTCCGCGAGAATAAGAAAAAGCAGGGAGGAGAATTACGGCTACTTCGTGCTCCCATGATTGCCAAATTTCACTCGCTATTTGAGGAAATAATCCGCTAAAGCACATGATGAAAATCAAATAGGACCTACTATTATAGTTTCCTCATTCAAACAAATTTTAGAACAGCCACGTTCCCTGCTTCTGTAAACAGCCATCTTGTCTGTATTCCGCCTGATCGTCTAGTTATGACAACCAACAGTACTGGGCAGTGCTGTATCCCAGCTACAACCGTTGTCAATTTTTTGCTGTATCTCCGGAAGTTCCTCGCTGAATCAGTGCATTTGGCACCACTGAAAACTTAAGCTGAAGATTCGCGTTGGAATTTATTCGCCTGTCGTGCGAGTTTTCAAGACGTACTTGTTATAATAAAAACAATGGTTTGTATCTAGCTAGAGTTTTACATGCGAAAATATTTTTCGAATATTCGAATTTTTGAAGCAACCAAACTTTCGAACTTTCGAGTCTCTTGAACCCACCGAATTTTCGAATATTCCAACTTTCGAATGTGCGAATATTTATTCGAATAACAATCCATTTCGTGAGAAAATTTCCTGAACGTGCATGTAGGTGAATAATGAAATATGCTCCCCAACGACAACGTCCATGAAACTGTTCGGGTGGCAAGTTTCATCTGCGGTTTCTGAAAATCTCTCACAAGTTCCTCATGATTGCAAACTTGTGCTGCTATACGTACAGTCGATAATGTATGGGTTCTAGCAGTGCAAGTAATTGGAATTCCTTGAGGCTTAAAAACGCAAATCTGTTTTGTAATTTTTTTTTTGTATTTTTTTTTATATTTGTTTTTTGTATTCATGAAAGACTAGGAAGCGGGAAGACCGTGACGCGTACACTGGTACTCTAATCAGGGCGCGCTTTGGCATATGAAAGGCGCGAGGTCAGGAATTTTGAATGTGCGATATAAATTGATGGAATTTTTTTTACCAGCAGAAACGTAATTGAAAGGGAAGGAGGGGAAGTAGTGCCTACCTCGCATTTTTGCGAACGTTTTTATGCTTACAAGATTAGTAAAGCAACATATCCTGAACAACCATAATTTTTAGCGTTTTCTTTTGTCAGAGTTTTGGTTAACTTGCCGTTCCTTCCTCAACACAGGAAGAAGCGATCAAGTTTTCTCAACACCGAAAAATGTCACTGAAACGCGCTCATAGGTTATCGTCTAGACCTATTGAGTGCTGCACTTTTTCCTCGCCAGTACCACAACGTTTCTTCGCTCTAAGAAGTTCTTGATTGTCTAGCAGAATGAAAAAAAATCCAACGAAACATACATATAGGTAACTGGATTTAAAGAAGATGTTCTACCTAGGTATCGTACTGCGATAATGATTATCGGAATGTTACAATTTCGGCAACATATAAAGATTCAATGTATGCAGAAATGACAACCCTTGAAATCATGTGCAGTTTTCACGACATGTGAATGGACTAGTCATTTTGAGAGCTAAATGGATCTTTAGTGTATCAAAACTTCCGAAATTTTCAGGAATTTGTTGAAGATATAGTTGACGAGAAGAGGTTCCCGAGCTCCGATGACCGGGTAAACGTGAGCCATTCCGAGGGTGGAATGAAAATATCGTTAGCGGTGGAGTTCCACAAATTACTGCGAAAATAGAACATTGTCCGAGCACTATTGAAAGAAATGAGTTCAGAATGGAAATAGTATTCACTTAGCAATGTGGGACGGAAGACAAAACCCTTTGGAATTTTAGTAAGGCAGTATACTGCCTAGATTCACTAATGGAAAGCAAGAATGGTTAAAAATGTGAAGGATTTCCGTTGACGGAGACAGCTACTTAAGGTCTAGAGAGTCGGGTAAGCGGGAACCTCCCCGCCCACCCGCCGGGAAGGCAGGGAAGGTACCCGCCGGTTTCATGAATACAAACTTTTCACCCGCAAAACTCGTCCACACGGCGGGAAGGCTGAAACCTTCCCGGCAACGTTCATGAATACCACTACAGGTGGAGGGAGCGTCAATCACGTCAATCACCCTCAATGTTAGCAACGCCACATCACTCGATAACCCACGTTGATTCGCGTTAACCGGTATAGGATCAACATCTGTGTTACCAGTATCAACGTGGGTTAACAAGTTATGTGGCGCTGTCAATACTGAGAGAAAGGCAATCGTACAATCGTGAATGACTCTTTCTGTAACTGGGTCATGCACTGACTGCTGGTCGCATGGCACTCGCCAGTTACAACACGACGAAACGACGCATTATCGTGGGCGTAATTGAATAGAAACGTTAAGTAGGTCACAGGAACACCATCGCCTGCTTGCACAACATTGCATCCTAATGGGGGACATATCCAGAGGAAACTTTTTGTTGGAACCTTGTGTGTGCGTGTGCGTGTGCGTGTGTGTGTGCGTGTGTGCGTGTGTGCGTGTGTGTGTGTGTGCGTGTGTGTGCGTGTGTGTGTGTGTGCGTGTGTGTGCGTGTGTGTGCGTGTGTGTGCGTGTGTGTGTG
>JARK01001338.1:734295-747298 GCA_000688135.1 Ancylostoma ceylanicum | reverse complement strand
ACACACACGCACATACGCAATTCACCGAGTTTCACTGACGAAACTAGACTAGCCCCGAGTGCCTGCTATGGCTCTCCGAGGACGCAGTCACAAGGAATTTCCCAATTCCCGAAACAGTGGTGCAATCAACCTCTGTGTTCCAGCCAAGCTTCACCGGAAATACCGACGTACTAGGAAGACATAACTGATTACAGAACGTTTAGTCAATTATTCCTCTGTCAGAAAGCCATATTTTATCATGCTCTTCTCCCAACTAAATAGAAAAATGTTAATCGTATCTTTCAGTTGCGACTGAGCTCTGCAGGAGGCCTTCGTTTACAGCAAGCGGCCTTGAAACAAACTTTCGAAAAATGCCGGCCGTTACAACAATTCTACCTAGAATCAGAGAACCTTTGAGGAACTTCACTGTTTTGATAGTTTTGGAAGCACAAGCAGTGGCCTTTCCGCGGGTGCCTGTGCATTTTCGTGAAAACTACTCAAAAGAAATATAGGAGAGAAAAGCTGGAGGTACTATCTCAGACATTCGTGGGGGTGGAATGCAGGTGGAAATGGGTCCACCTCCAGTTGTACCTGGGGGTACCCAAAATCGTGGGGCACCTACCCCCCAACAATCGAAAGACGTTCCCCCACGTGCCCTCGCAGTTGTCCCCCGAGCGCGTCATTGGGTTTCGGCGTATGGGGGGACGACCAGGGTTATGCACAGCACGCTCTGCTCTTCTTGGACGTCCAGATTCGCTCCCCCAACTCAAAAAGTGGACGGGGCGATGGGGGTCCTACCTGCCCATCACCCCCACGAATGTCTGAGATTATATATTATACATACTTGATGTGGTATTCAATCTTCACCATATTTGTTTCTTCTAGAAAATTCTTTCCCTTTGGAAAACAGGACAGCAAACTGTGGTTCATTGCTATCTACAAAGAGACCAAAGTGTTACACATGACCGTCAAATTCAAGAAATAGGGGCCAGGTGTCACTCCCAAAAGTGGACTTAGTTTTCTCATCAAGGCAATGTTTGAACAGCCCCGTCCCTACAAACATCGACCTTCTGCGAACCGTAGGTGAAAATCATAATCTAAATATTATTTATTTATTGCGCAGAAATTGTGTATTGGTGTAGTGCATTTTGCCGTACGAAAAATCTGCGCTGAAAGTTTGCGCCTTTCGAACAAGCTCCAAGATTTTTGGGCGAGTTTAGATCAAAAATTGATAAAAACAACTTACCTCAGCAGAAAAATTCGACCACTCGTAAGGTTCTAGGCAATTTCTTCTGTGTTCTATTCGAAAAGGTAAGCCGAACTTCAAAGACATTCTGGTAGATAAGAACAATTACAAGCAAAACAATCTATTCTGCTGAAAGGAATTCATACCTATGAAAGAAAAACGAGTTAATCATGGAAAGAAACACAAGAATATAAGCCAAGCATGTGAGCGTCTGATTGTGGTGGAAAGCCGTTTGGTCCACCCTCCTTCCTCAAGCGCTCTGCGCCAGCGGTAAGTGACAGTCGGGCAGGCTCATGCGAACGTATGAGAACACATGTTCCCAGCATTGTAAAATCGAAAAATTCTAGTAAATCGTTGAAATCATGGTTCAGTGTTTGCTTGTAATTCTCTTCGCATCAGGATTTGAAGCGAATAGAGCTTTAGAACAACGTTAGAAGAATGTGTTTCGCTGTTTTCCTTGGGGAAGTTCAGAACGTAAGAACAAAAGAAACAGACTATTTCCTTTGATTCCAAAAACTGAATTCATTCAAAGTGTTCTTTCGGACTTCTTTCCGCCTTCCTCGGCGGCGTAGCATTTGGGTCCCGTCGAAAAATGGGCGTGGCTAACGATGTCCCCTGGATACGCACGCTCTGCGCCAGCGGTAAGTGACAGCCAGGCAGGCTCATGCGAACGTATGAAATTGCATGAATTCCGAAAGAAGACTTTGAATGAATTCAGTTTTTGGAATTAAAGGAAATAGTCTGTTTCTTTTGTTCTTACGTTCTGAACTTCCCTAAGGAAAACAGCGAAACACATTCTTCTAACGTTGTTCTAAAGCTCTATTCGCTTCAAATCCTGATGCGAAGAGAATTACAAGCAAACACTGAACCATGATTTCAACGATTTACTAGAATTTTTCGATTTTACAATGCTGGGAACATGTGTTCTCATACGTTCGCATGAGCCTGCTTGACTGTCACTTACCGCTGGCGCAGAGCGCGCGTATCCATGGGGCATTGTTAGCCACGCCCATTTTTCGACGGGACCCAAAGGCCCTCCCTCCATAAGTTCCCAGGCGGCGGACTATGTCAGAACAGCCATGCTTAGAGCAGTTGAACTTGTTCGTGTGCTCAAAATCTAAATTCGTCCTTACACACAGAAGAGAAGTAAGTCATCTTAGGTTGGGAGCTCGTCACGGAGGAAAGGAAGAGCACTGACGAAAACTGCGGTCCTACAGTTATAGGTCGAGGTTTGCTCTGTACGACAGTGCATAGCAGGAATCCCCAGAAGACCTGCATCTCTGCCATTTTCGCTAAAGTCGGCTAAATTTCCGCTTCACTGATATTTGCCGCCTTGCTATCGGCTCCAGGAAGATGCCATCGTTGATTTAAAGCATTTCTAAGATTCTTCTCTTTGAGCTTTTTGGGAAGTACGAAGGCATTTTGTCAAGTTCCCGAAATGACTATCAAAGATACGCCCGATAGCCTGAGACGTGTCTCAGGCCACCACCACTTTCGATGGTGCCCGGATGGGAAACCTTTACCAACCTTCACCTATGGCGAAGAGGATAAGATCAAAAAAAGGGAATGAAACTATCCATTCTAGTTCAAGCAGAGCACGTTTACATGAAATCGCAGCCGTGGCTTAATTTCTCCACACAATGCAGTCTAACAAAAGCTGCCCAAAATGAAGTGGCGATGTGGGTGCTAGCTAAAATGGAGAAGATGCCTATCGATTGCCACGCCCCTTTGATTATCATCCCTCCTTCGTCGGGAGTCTCCTCATTCATTTTCCTCTCTCGACCCTCTCTAAGCATGATACCTTGCAGGGCATCGACAAAGGATCGGTTCATATGACATTTGAGAGTGAAATTTGCAATTCTTTGACCATTTGTTGAACAGCTAGCTAGAAGTTTCCGGTATTCAGTTCCTTTCTATGTTTAGTTTGTTCTGTTCTAATGGGGATTGGATCTTACTGCCCTCCTTTTTTTCTTTGTCCTTCGTTTTACCACGTTGTTAGACGTATTAAACTATCCATGTGACGACCGCCGGCGGTCGTGGCAATCGCGACGACAGCCGGCTGTTATGGCGATCGCCACTGGTGAAGTCTGGGGATACTCTTAGCGAGAATGGCAGAGGGACGCAGGTATTCTCGTGATTCCTGTTATGCACTACCGTGGAAAGCAAATCTCGGCCTATAATCGTAGGACTGCATTTTTCTTCGGTGCTCTTCCTTTTCTTTGTGACAGGCTTCCAACCGAATGCTACTTTTCCATTTTCCAGTGCTTGGTCAAAAAAAGATGCTTTTCTGGGACAAACTTGTTAACGTGTTATATAGCGTTTTAGAGCTAATGCATCGATGAAACATATTTTCATCAACATTCCTGATTGATCCTCATGGCTCCACCCGCCCCTACCTTCCCAAAGTGATGGTCCTCCCTGGGTCCACCATTGGAGTGACGGTGGGCGGACCCTCCGTGTCCGGGTATACCACCCCTGCGCGTGATTTGGAAATGTAGAGCCTCTCATCCCTACATTTCCATTCATCTAGACATCAGAATGCCTCCGATTCTTGTAAAAGAACCAAAATTTGCGAATACACTAACAATGGGTTTCCTTTCCCTTCCGGAGCATTAGGCAACACTGCCTCATCCTGATAAACGAAACCGATTGTCAATGATTACATGGTCACTGACATGGTAATTACATAGTACCTTGCTTTCGTAGATTAGATTCCCCATTTTCCCTTGAAACTCCCAAAAAGAGATGCAGTCGCCATTCCACCTCAGTGGACGGTACGTTTTTCTTCAGAATCTATTCTTCGTGTCTAACTTACTGTTTTCATCGCCCTTGTTGTGAAGGGCTTGTAGTGCATAAGCTAACCTTCAGTATGGATCACAATTTCGGATTGAAATGAAACTCATCCTTTCAAAATAATTGGCTGACTTTCATGTTGGATCGCGTGTTTTTACATGACAAACTAGGGGTTGGGTAATTGCGGCACTTAGTTTTGAAAATGTTTTTTCAAACTCAGTTTGTCATGTAAAATAGAAAATAATCATTCGCAGAGATGCCCTAAACTTCCTCATTCAGCACTTTTCTGTATCCCTTTTCTCAAAACATTGTCAATGATTTTATTCTGATTCTCCAAAATGGTGATCTTTTTTCGGCATTTCGCGCATGGTTTGTTATTTGCTCGCGTTGTGCTAAGGCTGATTTTCAAAACTCAGATACTACGGGTGAGAAACGAAGGTAATGATTCTTCGAAATCACCACGCAAGTACTATTTGGTCTACTTGCGGTTATCTCCTTCATCTGAAAGAATGACGGCACAAATTTCACATCTGTCTGCAACTGAGTGCAGCTGAAGTTGCACAAGTTGATCCACTTGTCAAAAACAGAGCCTTGTTCGTATCAAATCGAGATTTATAGTCAAATCATGTGAAGAACTGATCAACACAATTGTATGAAAATTTTTGGAAAAGATTTCCTTGGTGGCCATTCTGGAAACTTTTCAAACCGCCCTCGTACAATCTATCCACCTGATTGCCACAACAACAAAATTTCTTTGAACACTAGGCTTGCCTTGGTTCGGAGAACGAAGCACTTGGAAACGTATAACTTCGCTCAAATCATACGTGTGGTAAGGGGAGCAGGGGGGTCTCTCACTTGTTACTTGTTCCGCAAAAATGTGGTGTGTTGCCCCGAAGAACCATAGATGGTGGCAGAAACAACCCTCATTGGCTCACTCCGCCTGTAAGCACTCCACGAATCGAGCGCTTTTTCAACCCTTTGACCACCTAGCGAAGCGTAGCGTATTGTATATACTGCCTCTGCCCCCCTCCCCTTACTGCACAACGTAAAACAGAAGTTTGCACATCACACCACATATCAAATGATAGAGGATCTTTTCTCCTTCATTCCCATACGCGAAACATGTTATCTAGTTTCGTTCACGAAGAAGAAAACTTGAAAAGCTACAAATTTTCGCCATTTTGCTCGGTCTCAGACACCCCATTTTCGTTGCCATAAGATATCGATAATAAGGGTGGCGACATCCGCTCATCCACGAGGTGCCTCTGGAAACTCCTCACCGTTTTGGTGAGGCGAGCTGACCGCGGACGACTTCGATTCCGGCGACAGGCTAAGTGACAAGCCGGCCGATGACCACCTCGTCACGTCAAAAATGGATGGAGTTGCCAAAGAATATGAATATGGCTAGGGCGTACCCCGGAAGCGACGCGCGGCTATATGGCCAGGTAGACGTGTCAAATGTGCGAGAGTTACCGGCGTTACAGGGACGGCGTCGGCTAAACAGGCTAGTCCCAAAGATCCGTATTGCCTCACTGAATGTGGGCACCATGACTGGATGCTCGCGCGAGTTGGCCGACATGTTGGAACGTCGACGCATTGACATCTGCGCCATACAGGAGACTAAGTGGAGCGGCTCAAAGTCCAAAGAAATTGGAAGCGGCTATAAAATGATGTACCATGAAAGCCCGAGGACGAAAGCAGGCATAGGCATGACTGTTTCTGAGAAGTTCCGTGAAGCCGTCATCGAAGTACAACGCTACGATGACCGATTGATGAAGATCATGATTGCTTCCGGTTCAGCAAAGATCCACTTCTTCTCAGTATATGCTCCGCAATCAGGGCTCTCGGACAAGGTCAAGGATGCCTTCTGGAATATACGTGATGAACAGACCACTGCTGTTCCCAGCGAAGATTTCGTCATAGTGGCTGGTGATTTGAATGGTCATGTTGGTACGGAAAAGAACAGAAATTGTGCGCATGGCGGTTTTGGTGTTGGTGAACGGAATGCTTATGGAGAACGAGTCTTGGAATTCGCAGATGCACATGAACTTGTGATCACCGACACGTGGTTCCATAAGCGAGTAACGCACCTCCTGACCTACCACAGCGGCACCACATCGTCACAAATTGATTACGTACTTGTTCGGGGAAGTGATCCGAAGGAAGTCCGTAGCTACGCAGCATCGTCCTCTCGTTTGCACGTTACGCATTGAACCACCGAAACAACACCGTGAAGAAAGAAATGGGCCGAAGAGGGTCAAATGGTAGCGCTGGAAGGAAAAGGAGCACGAAATCGTAGGGAATATTCAGCTAAACCCTGTCTCTAATGTTGATAGCGCATGGCAGGAGATTACAAAAGCAGTCCACACTGTTACAGAACAGCACTAGGACTCACGAAGCCTTGCCGGAGAAAAATCGATAAGATGCCTTGGATGTGAACCAGCACTGTCAAAGAGAAGGTGCAAGCAAAGAAACAATGCTATCACGCTTTCCTCGCTGACAAGTCACCAGCCAACTGGCAGCTATATCGGATGGCAAAGAAAGAAGCTAAGAAAGCGGTAAAAGGCATCCCGTTTCGAAGATCATTACAGAAAGCTCGATACACACGAAGGTGAGCGCGATCTTTACAAGCAGGTCCGAACACGATACCGCCAAACACAAAATGTCGTCAAATTCGTTGGCATGAATAATGAAGAGTGAAACCTTATCACCGACCGGAAGAAGGTAGCCGAGCGATGGAAGCGTTACCTTGAGAACATTTGTAACGAGGAATTTCCGCATCTCTGTATCTATATCTGAGGTAGAATCCACGCAAGGCTACTAGTGGAAAAGCATCTCTGTTCCTCTTCACGTGGCTTTCCTTGACCTGGAAAAGGCATTTGATCCAGTTCCACATGATGTCTTATGGTATTCGTCACGGCGTTCCAGAAGAGCTAGTAGTTTGGATTAAATTACTTTACGATGGAACAAGAAGTCAAGTCCGGACGCCTTCGGAAGAGTTTCACGTGAAGGTTGGAGTGCACCAAGTCTCGACACTTTCGCCGCTGCTGTTCATACTCGTCATGGATGCTATTACGAAGGACATTCAGAAGACTGTTCCGTGGACACTCTTGTATGCGGACGTCATGCTGGCTGCGAACACGAAGGCTGAGCTCGAACAGCAAGTACAAATATGGCAAGATCGTCTGGCGGACTTTGGTCAGAGACTGAATGTCAAGAAAACAGAATATCTGACGGCAGACAAAAACGAGCAGGGCACGGGACGCGTTAATGGTAAAGAACTGCCAAGAACAAATTCCTTCAAGTATCTCGGATTGTTTATTAGAAATGACGCCTCCTTGATGACCGAGCTGAATGCTCGCATAAACGCCGGATGGATGGGATTCCGCGCCACATCAGGCATCATCTGTGACCGAAAGATCAGCGACAACCTCAAGTCAAAGATCTACCGGACAGTGATTCGTCCAGCCGCGCTTTACAGCTCAGAGTGTTGGCCCGCTACAAAGGAAATTGAACGCCGACTAGGAGTAATGAAGGCAAGGATGCTGCGATGGGTTTCAGGCATTACGAGACTTGACCACATTCGGAACGAAGACATAAGAAAGCGGTATGGCGTTGCGCCCATCCAGGAAAAAATGGGCGAGCAGCGTTTGCGTTGGTTGGGCCATGTGCTACGTGCCTCTGAGCAATCAGTCGAGAAGATCGCTTACGAATTTGAGGTTTCAGGAAAGAGGCCTAGAGGAAGACCGAAGCAACGGTGGATAGCAGGGATGAGCGGATTATCCGTATCCGGCTGTCCGTTTTGCCGTTATCCGAGTGTTTTTCCTTATCCGTTATCCGCACCGTTATCCGGGCACTTGACACCGGATAACGGTGCGGATAAGGCAAAAAAGGGAAGGTCCAACTGTGCGTGATGTTCTGTAGGGAAGAGAAGTCATCCACAGAACACTTTGTGCAGTTCTGTCTTAGGAGCAAACGGTTTCTTTCCGAACAATTTCTATACGCTTCGATCCTTCGATATCTGTATCTTCTAATTCATTAAGTCTAATAGCTGGTCCGTGAGTGAGAATCAAGTGTGGGTACGGAGATTACGATTGGAAGCGTTCATCAAAGCAAAAGCGTCCTCGTTAGGAACTTCTTCCCACCTTATGAACTCACTATTCTAAATTCGTAAAATTCTTCGAAATCTCGTGTTAGTCTGACCCTTCAGAAAATCGAAGATTTCCTGTGGAGGGAACCTAGCTTCTCAATAGACCCTTTCGACTTCTAGAGAAACGACGAGGTGCTGATCACGAATACCATGGTCATTTCGCATGATAGTATCGATTTTATCGGTTTTCATCGAACTTGACTCGTCTCTCATAATCTCGCTGAAACATTGCATGGAGGGGTTTTTGAGGGTGCTGAACACGAATATAGTAGCTGTTTTGCAAAATAAAGCTTGATTTGATTGACTTTCTCCTATTTTGCCTGTATGGGGTGATGTAGTCCCGAACTTTCCTAGAGGGTTCGCCTTCAAATCAGCTTTCTCATTTTAAATGCTTATCGTATTTGTAATCAGCACCTTCAAAAACCCCTGTACGCATGTTTTCAGGGAGTTCCACGGGGAGAGTCAGAACTCAAAAAAAAGATAAAATCAATGAAATCGATACTATCATGCGAAACGAGTATCATCTGTATGCAAGTTTTCAGAGAAATCCATGATTTTGACTTTGGGGTCAGAATTGGGGCCGCTGAAGTACAATGGTACCCCCATTGTTAATGTATTCTCAAAGTCGGTGTTTTCTACGAGAAATGAAGCATGTTGATGTCTACGTGAACAGGAAGGAAGATCTGAGAACCGCTTACATTTTCAAATTACGCGTTAGTTCTTTCTACACGAATATTTTGCTTGGATCCGCAGGATTTGTGTAACCTTTTAGCTAACAAATCACGTATGTAAGGTCAAAATTAGATGTGCAGACTCCATCGGATTGCAAAAACTCAAAAGAGGGAAAATAAAAATTAAAAGTTTCTGTTGTGTAGGACTCTGTAGTCAAGGAAATAGAAAGATACAGGGTATCTCTTCGACAAAGCGGCGTCACGCCCGAAACGCCGACGCTCCCATTCCTTCACAACGGAGTGGCACTCACAGACAATTGCGTGATATTACAATACCAGCCTGGTCGTCCGGCTGACGCCGTACTTCCAGACTTTTCCTTATGCTCACTTCGCTCGCATGACTCTACCTCGCATTCATCCTGATAGGTCGTGCCAATTTTTGGTTCGTTCGCCCTAAAAGCTCTCCTCCCCTATAAAAAGTGGACTGATTAAAGAGGACTGCTTGTGTCTCATGAAGCAATTTTATCATTCTCTCGAGTGAAATAGCTTATTGTAGACACAGTCTTTCCGAAAAATCCCTGCTTCACGCTACACTGCGCTTTGACTTAGCCACGTCGCAGCACGTATGATAATGCATAGAAGACGCGGCGTGGCTTAGCAGATAGGCGGTGGATGCTGGAGGCAAGGTTTTTTGGAGCGACTGTGTATGTAACCGATTCAACCTGAAATGAACACGGGAAATGGTTTGCCATTCTTTGTTTGTTGAGAGTGATTCATTGATAACAATCAGCTTGAACATATAAAAGAGGAGGGGTGCGGTGCTCTGATGTTAAATGGCAATACATTTTACGGGACTTCGTGTTTGGCAAGACAGTTTACGGGAGAAAATTTTGCTTGGCAATACATTTTACGGGAGAATGAGTGAAGAGCCTGTTTGGCGATACAAATGGCAAGACAATGTGTTTGGCGATACATTTTACGGGTGTTTGGCGATACAAATGGCAAGAGAATGTGTTTGGCGATACATTTTACGGGTGTTTGGCGATACAAATGGCAAGACAGTGTGTTTGGCAAGACAGTTTACGGGACTTCTTGTTTGGCAATACATTTTACGGGACTTCTTGTTTGGCGATACATTTTACGGGTTAATATGTTCATTTCATTCTTAGCGGGTGATTCAATCATCATCGGTGTCGGCTCGGATGGCGCAGTTGGTAAGGCAGCGGACTCCCATTCTCAGAACCACGGTACGGTTCCCGGTGTTATCAGAATTTTTGCGCATTCAAGCTTGTTTGGCGATACAAAAGGCGAGGTTTGTTTGGCGATACATTTTACGGGACTCCTTGATTGGCGATACATTTTACGGGGTTTGTTTGGCGATACATTTTACGAGGTTTGCTTGGCGATACATTTTACGGGGTTTGTTTGGCGATACATTTTACGGGACTTCGTGTTTGGCAATACATTTGACGGGGTTCGTTTGCCTGGCTAGTTTGCAAGCTCGTCTGCGAGGTTGCCAAACAAACCTCGCCAAATGTATTGCCATTCAACATCAGAGTGTGCTCAGACATTAATGAAAATAGAAAACACTGGGGGGACGTAATGGAGGCAGAATGGCACGGATCGTACAATACTCACTGGCGAGGACTGGCACTCGGTATTTTCACTGTTTATGGGATCCAGCGGACAGATCGAGCAAAGATGACCTGATTCACAGTGTTTTGCCATTACTTTTCCCCGGCGCACCTCTTCCTTAATCGTGGACCCGTCCACAGGCGTTTACCCTTTCCAAACATTGCCTCATTTTCGGCGCCAGCGCACCCTCACCACAGAGGTGGGCCCGTCTCCCCCCTTTGGGCGCCAGCGCACCTTTATCACAGCGACGGACCCGTCTCCCCCACTTTGGGCGCCGGCGTACCCTTATCGCAGCGGTAAACCGGTCTCCAAGCGTTTCCCCACCTTTGGACACCGGAGCGCATATTACAAACGCTGTTGCACCCTTAGCACAACGTTGAACCCGTTTCCTGGCGTTTTCGGACGCCAGCGCGACCCTCCTCCATCAGTGGACCCGTTGCCCACCACCCGACCTTCTCCTCGATCTCCTTCCTACCCCACTCCAACACACCACACCGATATCCTAGCCTTTTATATGATCTTACAATCACCATCACTGACCAATCAGGGAATTTCGTTTCACACAGATACACTTACAGAGTTACAGACAGACACAGTAAGCGCTTTATTATAAGTCATGATAGGTTTCATATGCTTCGGCTTTGGAAGCTAGTATAAGAAACAAACTGACTCGACAGCACAATCTATCGAAAAAAAAATTTGGTGAAGGATAACCACAAAAAATTACTGTCATCCGCCGAAGTCAATACGCTGAGCACGAATATGACAAGCATTTTTGGCGACGGTATCGATTTATTGATTTTATCGACTTTTCCACTTTCGCTCGGGGACATGCAAGGACGTGTCTACTAGGGTTCTCCAATGCGCTGAGCACGAATATGACAACCACTTTGCGCGATGATATAGATTCGTTGGTTTTATCGATTTTTTCCACTTCCGCTCGGGACGGGTGTGAACATGTCAGTATGCCTAACACGAATATGATAACTAATTTGCACGAAATTATCGATTATTGGTTTTGTCGGCTTTCTCACAATCGAACAGGGTAAATTTTCATTTTCATTTTCATTTTTATTGCACTCAAGGTGCGCTACACAAGACAGGTGATCAATCGATAAACACAGGAAGTGAAACAAACTTATGAAACATTGTGATAAACTTTCAAACTTACATTATTACAGAAATAAGAATAGAAAATCGCTAAGCCACGACCTCATTGGAGAAGGAATTTTCCGTTTGTAGGCGGTGAGAGAGGCGTCATCCACAAAAAAATAAATATATACGCTTTATTGTGAGAAATGATTTCTCTATTACACAGTGCCTTTCAAAGCAGAATCATCTTCCCAGTAATCTGTCAATCAGAAGAATTAAATTGTATTTGCATCCTAATTAACCGCGTCAGCGTCAAAAGCCAGGGGTAGTAAAACTCCCGAGCGAAGCCGGGTATGCCATCTAGTTCCTCATAGAATGAAAACTGCGCGAATAGTATGTGTCTCCAGAAACACGCATCGTTTTTCCAGAGATGAAGGCTGTTACACCAACTGAGTTCCTGCTGGATTTCGAAGGTTTCCGCCATCTTAAAATACTCTTCTCTGTGTAGAAGCTTTCAGTGTTGATGGTGCAATTCTTCATCCTTTCAACAACTTCTAATCCGTGAAATAGGCGCTCTAATCATGGTTCGTAATCGATGAGTCTCACTGCCTGTATCCGGCTCTCACGCGGGCTAAGGCTCCGACTACCGCACCTAAGGCTCCAAAACGTATATAGCCTGAATGCACTGACTAAATGAACAAACGATTGTTCGAACAACGCCTTGCTATGTCACTACTGCCACTGCGTAACATTTCTAGAATGTGATCGCTACTCAAATTATCCAACATACTTTTAATCAGTAACAGAACAATCATGATGACTTCAATGATGACAATGCGTTGACGTCATTATAATATTAGCCGCTTATTAAAAAAAATCAGGAAAGAAACAAAAAGATTAACAGATCTAGCAACTGCGTTCACAATATTATAAGTACCTAGCGTGAAATAATAAATGCATAGGAGCTAATCTTCCTCGTCATTATATGCACTACCAAATTATAGGAACTAGATAATCGTGAATAACCTAAAAGAGCAATGACATTAGGAACATCTCATAATAAAGAAGATGCTAACGGTGACAAAGATCAGTACTGCTTAACCATACTGGGCTTAGGATGGTAGAAAAGAGCGGAGTGCATTACGGTTTCCGAGAGGCTGCCAACAAGGGGTGGTCGGTACTGTCCAACAACGTCCTCAGCTTTACCTTCTAGTACCAGCAATCCGTGGAGGCGCTGGTGCACCTTAGGTATGAGAATTTCTTTGAAATATAGAGCCTAGCAATAAATGAAATCCCTAGCGGAATTATAAGATGAAACAGCTCCGGCAGCGGAACTAATGGTTAAGGGCAAAGATTCTTAATTGCTGGACGCTGATGATATTAACTTGAGTGTATATCAGTGCCGGACGCAGAAAATAGGCGGGGGGGGGGGGGGGG